>JAGTXW010001340.1:84394-176684 GCA_020226075.1 Hydropotes inermis
AGTTTGGCATAATCTAGCAACACTTAGTGGAGAAGGCAATGGCACCCAACTCCAGTACTCTTGCCTGGAAAATCCCACGGACAGAGGAGCCTAGTGGGCTACAGTCCATGGGGTCTCGAAGAGTCGGACACGACTGAGCAACCTCACTTTCCCTTTTCACTTTCCTGCATTGGAGAAGGAAATGGCAACCCACTCCAGTATTCTTGCCTGGAGAATCCCAGGGACGGCAGAGCCTGGTGGGCTGCTGTCTGTGGGGTCGCACGGAGTCGGACACGACTGAAGTGACTTAGCAGCAGCAGCATTTAGAGCCTCAGAGCAGTAGGTTTCTGCCTGGTTCTTTTTGTGCTCTGAGAAATTCCAGCCTGCTCCACGGACAAAGTTCAGTAATTTGACCTTGATACTTTCCTTTTGTTCTTACATGTCTCACTGGTGACACCACCACACTATCAGTGGTATACATTTAAATACCTAACATCAAGACCAGTGATAATATTATTTTGACCATTACATCTGACCTATCTAATTTATGTAATTTCTGGTTTTATATAAATTCCACGATCTTTGCTGATAGTGTATCACCGTTCAATTCTTATTGTCTTTATCCCCCATTTGGTGGCATGGACATCTTTTTTTATGTCTTTTGGAAACAAGGAACAGTAAAGCTGGCTGCCTGAAACATGTGAGACCTTTCTCAATTGTCTTGTTCTCATGCCTGTTAGTAATTAAAGTTTCCAAGCCCACAAAAAGCTGTCTTCTAGTGAACAATGGCCTCTGAGTAATATATCCATCATCCATTATGCAAGCATGACACTTGGGTAAGAAAACAAATACCATCTTTTTAAAAGTATTGGCTGTAACTACTAGAATTTAGTATATGCATGCCCTATGACCCATTAATTTCACTCCTAGATGAAATATTCAACAGCAATGAGTATTTATGTGCATCAAAAGACGTATAAAGGAATATTTGTAATTGGCCAGAAATTAGAAAGTATTCATAAGTTCATCAACAATGCCCTGAATTTTTTAAAATTGTGATATAGTCACAAAATTGACTGCGGTATAGCAGTGAAAATTACTAAAATGCAGCTCCGTGTAATTACATGGTTCAAAGAAGGCAGGCACAACAGAACTGTGTTATTCTATTTATAATGTTCAAACACAACAACATATATACATATACATGTGGTGTCAGAAATCATGATGGTGGTTTTTTTGGGCACAGGGTAGTGACTGACAGTGGGAGAAGGGGGGTCCTAGAGTTCTGTTCATGTTCTATTTCTTTATATGGGTGCTGGTTAAACAAGGATATTCCCTCTGTGAAAATTCCTAGAACTATCCAGTTACAATGGCTATTTGTATATCATTTTAATGCATATAATACTTCAAAAAAAGTTTACATATTAAGTCAGCGCAAACTTAACTGTGGTTTTGAACCGTGAATTTTAAATCATTACAACCAGGCTCAAACACATGTTTATTAATCAAAACAGGAACCAGTACAATCAACACACTTTTGCCAATGAGGAAATAAGTTAGTTTATTCCTGCAGTGTAAAAATCCATGCTTTGAGATTTGACAAACTCTTGGAATATTTCTGCCTCCTGCTGGTTGTGGAAGCATTTCCTCTGCAAAAAGTTGTTGAGATGCTTGAAAAAGTGGCAGTAGGTTGGCAAGAGGTCAGGTGAATATGGCAGATGGGGCAAAATTTCATAGCCCAATTTGTTCAACTTTTGAAGCTATGGTTGTGCAATGTGTGGTCAGTCATTGTTGTGGAGAAGATTGGGCCCTTTCTGTTGATCAATGCTGGCTGCAGGTGTTGCAGTTTGCAGTGCAGCTCATCAATCTGCTGAGCATACTTCTCAGATGTAATGGTTTCATGGGGATTCAGAAAGTTTTAGTGGATCAGATGGGCAGCAGACAACCAACCAGTGACCATGACCATTTTTTGGTGCAAGTTTGGCTTTAGAAAGTGCTTTGGAGCTTCTTCTTGGTCCAACCACTGAACTGGCCACCACTGGTTATCCACTTTTCATTGCATGTCACAATTGATTGAGAAATAGTTTGTTGTTGCTATATAGACTAAGCAAAGACAATATTTCGAAGCGATGATTTTTGATTTTCAGTCAGCTCATGAGGCACCCACTTACTGAGCTTGATCTTTCCAGTTTGCTCCGAATGCTAAATGACTGTAAAATGGTTGCCGTTGAGTTCTTTGGCAACCTCTTGTGTAGTTTTAAGAGGATCAGTTTCAATGATCCTCTCAATTGGTTGTTGTCAACTTCCCATGGCCCACCACTAGGCTCCTCATCTTCAAGGCTCTTGTCTCCTTTGCAAAACTTCTTAAACCACCACTGCACTGTATGTTCATTGGCAGTTCTTGGGTCAAATGTGTCATTAATGTTGTGAGTTTTCTCTGATGTTTTACAACCCATTTTGAACTCAAATAAAAAAAAATTGCTCAAATTTGCTTTTTGTATAACATCATTTCCATAGTCTAAAATAAATATAAAGTACACAGCAAGTAGTAAGTCATTAGCAAAAAAGCATAAAGTGAGAAATGCAAATTAAAATTATGTGCACTTTAATAACCATATTTATTTAAGAATATATTCCAACATCAAATGCAAAGTTTAACAAAAACTGCAATTACTTTGCACCAATCTAATAAAAAGATAGATTTTCTTCCTAATGCTCTTGAATGATATGCTACTTACTATAGTGTGTTTAAACTTGCTTAGTTATGTACTATGTGACTTAAAAGAAATTGAGCTTGTAAAGCATTTGGAGGAAAAATTGATTGAAGAATTGGAAACTAACAGAAAAGGTAGATAATCTCAGTACAGATTAAAGAGTTTTTTTTTTAGCATCTATAATATCTTCTGTTTAATTATTTTAAACTTTTCATATTGTAATGAAGTAGAACCAAATAACAATGTTGTGATAGTTTCAGGTGTATAGCAGAGTGACTCAGCTATACATATGCATGTATCCATTCTTCCCCAAACTCCCATCCCATCCATAGCCTAAAGAGATTAAATGAAGGAGCATCTTAAAAAGTGTGCTAATAAAAACAAAAAGTTTTAGTACCTGAAAATCCTTAAGAAGCTGCTCATGAATGATTTTCCTTATTTAGTAAGGAAAGGTATTTTAAGAAACAAACTAGTGTTTTATCTTCTTTGACTTCCAGCACTTTTTCCTGTGAAATGTCCATACAGACAGACTCAGTAGGTATCTTGTGATAGGGCCTAGTGCAACCAGTATATACCCTCATCTCTGGCTCGAACCCCGGACTGTCAGGTGTTGGATGGGAAATTGTTTTAAGGGCAGATAACCATACATAAGAGCAGCCTTCAGAACAGATGGAAAGCTCAGCACCAAGAGGGAACCATTAGAGAAATCAAGCATAGCATAAGGTAAGTCTGTTTATGTACGTGCAGAAGCTTAGCGGGACAGCAAACTAGTCTCACTTCTTGTTAGCTCCAGTTGATTTTTACATGTTACCCAGAGCACTGTGCTGAGCAATGTTTTCAGATCAGGTCCAGAATTTCCAGTAAACACCAGAATGTCTCTGGTTGCAAACAGGAGGACATCTGGATCCTGCCCACTTAAAGCTCTCTTTAAACACCCACAGTCAGGCCTGAAGCATCTTGGTACAATCTTCGGACTTAAAAACCATGAAAATGTGCACGCCTCTTGGTACAATCTTTGGACTTAAAAACCATGAAAATGTGCATGCTTTAATTTTTTTCTGATGAGTGAAAGAAATAAAGAATTTTCTGTGGGTCACACAACCAGAACTTGAGCCTTCATATTCTGCCCTCCATCTACTTAGTTTCTATATTGCAATCAGAAACTAAGAATTTAAGACAATTTCTCTTAAGACACATTTATTTGTGAACAGTAGAATAGAAATTGCATTAGTTCAAATAAGAGATATGCTTTATGAATAAAATCCACATCAAATTAGGGGAAAGTGGTACCATGAGATAAAAGTGGTACTGTAAGTATGTACACAAACGTGTTGCTCAGTCATGTCTGACTCTTTGTGGACCCCATGGACTGTAGCCTACCAGGCTCCTCCGTCCATAGCATTTTCCAGGCAAGAGTACTGGAATGGGTTGCTATTTCCTTCTCCAGGGGATCTTCCCCATCCAGGGATCGAACCTGGGCCTCCCACATTGCAGGCAGACACTTTACCCTCTAAGCCACCAGGGAAGCCATAAGAATGTAAGTAAGTGTGGTAATCAGGTAGACTCTACAAACCCACATAGGAAAAGTTCAAGGACATTTGTTCTAACATACTGCTGTGACCATGTCACAGTCTAATTTCATCAGTCTCTATGAATCTTAGTTCAGAGCCTAAAGAGAAAGTATTGATTTGGTCTACCCTAGAGAGGCTTTCTATTTTTGTTAGTTCCTTACTCTAAGACTGATCTGCTGTGCCTGGGATGAAAGAGGTGGAGTCACATGTAGGAACAGTTTTCGGAAAATGCAAGGATTGCTCTTCTTAGGCAGCTCAGTGTGCAGGCCCCTGTGGTGTACTGGTAAAATTTAACAGCTGGTTCTGGGGTAGAAGGCAGGAGAGTCCTGATTTGTAGTGTGTACAGATTTCCACAGTATAAATACTCCCACCATGGCTGATGTCAAGCTACCAACATGACATTACCAGTGGTAGAGTTGTAAAAAGATGCACAGCAGTACCACATTATATAGAATGTGCATCATACACATATCAAAGAGGTAATAGGAATAGTAAAATAATTGGGGAGTGATGAGTTTTTAGCACTTATTACTTTTGATTTTAATATAATTTATCTACTTATAAATTTATATTTTAAAATAATGCCTCTTACAACTTGGCTCACTAAATGCCTGACAATTTAATAATCAGTTCTATTGAGCTTGAGCGAGCAGGCTGCAGAACACTGCTACCAGGTATTTAAAGATTACTATATCCATTAAGGAATCTGGGAGATCTTGAAGATCATTGTTTGACACCAGAAAGAAACAGAACAAGAAGGATGTATTGTATAGCACAGGGAAATCTACTCAATGCACTGTAGTGACTCGAATGGGAAAGAAATTCAAAAGGGAGGGGATATATGTACGTATGGCTGATTCATTTTGCTATACAGTAGAAACTAACACAACATTGTAAAGCAGCTATACGCCAATAAAAATTAATTAAAATACTTTGAAGGATTTAAATAAAAATATGAACACAGTATGGGGAAAAATAGAAGGACACAAAACTAACCCCCAAAAAATCAGGATTAAGAATTTGCCTTTATCCACAAATGGCAAGTGAATTTACCCATCGTTTAATCAAGAAGAGGGTTAGAGACTTCCCTGGCAATCCAGTAGTTAAGATTCCACACTTCCACATGCAGGGGCCGCGGGTTCAATCCCTGGTTCCTACCTGCTGTGAGGTACAGCCAAAAAATAAAACTAAAATTAAAAAAAAAAAAAAAAAGAAGAGGGTTAACAATCTTCTCTTACTTCTTGGGGTTGTTAATTGTTTTCAAGCAACCTGCACATAGATATCACTATGGAATTATTTTTATTCTTTCCTGTTAGTTCTATTTGTTTTTCCAAAAAGTTGCAGTTAAAGGATCATCTCAGGTTTGGATGAATACAACTGACTACCCAGAACCAAATAAAGATGATTTTTGTTTTGAGCTTGCAGGTACCTAGATGAAAAGCATTGCATTAACAGGTGATACCAAATAGGGAACAACTTCATTTGATATTGACAGGTTGTTAGGTCTTGCTGTATGCTAATATTAATCTTTAGGTTTGAATAAAATATATAATTTCAAATTTAAAACACAAAGATAATATACCTAAACAATACTTGAATTTATTATGTTTAAAATTCAGGGGTTTTGTTCACAAGAAGGTATTCACTCTTAAACCAAAGTAATAATAAATTGGTTTTGGTCACTATGTAGTATCTTTTTATGTTAGAATAAATTAGTTTGCCTCAAACACTAGATATTAATCTAAAAGCAAAATGTCTTAAAATATGGGTGTTCATAAATTTCTTGGCAACTGAAGCATATCAAAATTCTTGTGCTTTGAAAATGATTGTTATTTTTTTTCAGGATTGTCTCAAATCTTGTGTTCAGGAACCTGTAAACCTCAAACCACCACATCAAGGGAAATAAAGTGAACCTTTCACTTGGTGACAAGACTTTATAGAACATCACTACACAAGTTGCTCTAAGATCATCATGCAGGTGCAGGGGGCTCCTTGAACAAATTATTCAAGAATAAGGAGGTCTGTTCCTTCATCCTTCCAATGTTATACAAGAAAACAATGTCTGATTAGAATTTTATTGTGTGCAGTATTTGTTTCAGGGCATATGCTTTGATCAAAATCTATGTAATGGAAGCCTATGTTCTATAATATCCAGAATTAATCATTGAACTCTTGACTATAGTTAAATATAATAATTACACTCACTTACTTATTAAACACCTATGAGCCTGTGAAGAGTTTGTCCCTAAAGTGAATTTTAAATAAAGAGGAACATCAAACAGCGATAAAACCAACATATGAAACCTAAGGTCATTATACAAACCAGGTGCTTTCTCAAAGTGAGAATGAATCAAATTAAGAAAGAGAAAGAGCTAGAAGTTGAACAGATGTAGTAATTAATCATTTTTAGTCTCTTAAAAGTAGAAACAAATGAGAAATAAATTTCAGGACATGGTGTGAAGATTCCTTTTTTCTCATTTCCAGTCTGTAGGTTAAAATTAAATTTCCTTCTAAATTTCTCCAATAATTGTGTCTGATATAACATCCAACTGAAAGAGGCCACCAGGCAGTCAGAGATGGAAAGCTAGAGAGAGATGTAAAGGTGGTGCCACCATGCAGCTTTGTGTTGAAACTTAGTAGAGTTTTAAATGTGATTTTAATTAAAAATAACATACTTTGAAAGAAAGCTTATATATATTGTAAGTGGTTTATGTTAGAGTCAAAAATTATAAAATTATGTGATATTTACATAATAATGGTAGCTTGCAGATGCATCTAAAGAAATACTGTGTTGTGTTTAAGAGCACTTCAGAAGTTGGAAGTACATGTATAAATATCTTTATGTACATATTTGTTTTGCTAACATGTCAGTATTTGAGTCTCATAATTAGAACCAGTCATCTTCTTTACTCTCTAGTTTTAAGGGATGAAGAACTGAAGTAATTTGAAAACATAGGTTTTTGAAAATCAGTTTATAAAGCAAAGTTACTGAATTCTATCTTCCAGTTAAATTTTACCTTGAAATTTGGATAGAGAGTCATAAAATGTTAGGTTGAATGGGGCCACGGGGATAATCTAGTCCAAGACCTGTGTTTTAGAGAAGGAAACTGAATAGGTCGTGCCTTACCAGGAGGAATGTTATTGTCTGAATTCTGTCTGCTTCCCCTCTTTAACAGGACTCTGCTGGATTCAACTTCTTCCTGAATGCATCTCCTATTCCAAGACTGGTTTAGTCTACCCTGCCACCTGCTTTCAATGAAATACCTTGAACTTTCCCATCATAACCGACCCCCTCCACACACACAGACTATAATGTTCTTCTCTACTTGTGTGTTTATCAGCCAATTAGACTGTAAGGTACAGGAAAATGGTGTGGAGATGGTGTTTTGCCATTTAACAAACACAGACAGTGCTTATTACATAGTGAGAACATATGCATTTTTTGACTGAAAGGCAAATAATTGTTTTTATAAAATTATGTAGAAGGTATGCAAATTTAACATAAACAGACATTCCTCAGGATATTAAAGATATACATTAAATTATTCAAAGTTCAGTAACCCACTAATGAACTACTAGGTTAAAATGATTCCCCTGAAAAATACATTACAATCATAACAGCTCATTGAAATACAATATGTTATATTGATAACTTGGAGGAACTTGTAGTGGGTCTGAGTTTACTGAAGTCAGTCGTGAAAGGCTGTTGTCTGAACCTTTCATCTCTTATTTTTTAAAAAATACTCATAAAGTTTATTTGCTGTTGTGATTGTGTCTTTTTTCTTGCGTATTTTGGTTCATGCAGTTTTACGGGTGATATAATTCTCAAAGAAGAACTGCTCTTTGAAATTTCCTGGCCATTCAATGGTTGGGGCTCTGCGCTTCCGCTTCAGGGGCACAGGTTCGACCTCTGGTGGGTGAATTAAGATCTGGCCTGCCCAGGGACTAGGTCAAAAAAGTCAAATAAAAAAGGAGTGCTCAGACTACTCTAGAATCCAGTTCCTTGCTGTTTCACTTACTTGACTCAGCTCTTTGTCCTTGAACTCGTTTCACAATTTCATTGCCAGACAGAAATGTACAGCCTTGTTCATAGGAACGGCTTCAGTCAAAAACTTTCACAACATTTTTGCGATGTCCTGACAGCTGCACTGAATCGGCTAAAGCTGCGTTTTATTCCCCATCAGGATTATTGACATTTTCACAACTTTGCCTGGATTTTTTTTTCTTCACCAAGGACCTCCTCAGAATGGTGACGTGTTTCTGTTTTCATATTTGGAAATGAGATTTCCATGAGGAATTTACCAACAGCAAGCCAGGAGCTGGAGAAGTGAAACTTGGCAGAATTCCTTTCTCTCTACCAAGGTTCCTCTTGGCCTTATCAAGGGTCTGGCAGTGACTGTGCCCACACCGTCCCCTAGTGGCTGGCCCCACTGCGGGCCCCTCAGGGTCGGGCATCTCCTGTGTCTTGGTGACTGACAGCTCTTTCTCTCAGAACATGGCTTTTACGCCGGGGGGCGATCTTTCAAGGATGTATTATCTCTTGTGTGCAAGAGGAAATATATAAATATTTCTCCTGTGTTTTCTGATAGTTTTACATCTTTGAATAAACATTTTATGACCTAGAACCTTTCTTAAGGGATATAGAAAAATAAGTTCAAACATCATAGCGTTTACTTCAGGTTTCTGAAAAAGGCTTAGAGTGCCTGTCAATCAACCAACAGATATTTCTCAAGCACAAAAAGTATACCAGACACTGTTGTGGGCTCTTGTTATACATTCATGAACAAAGCAAAGACCCCTGCCTGATGGAGTATATGTTCTAGTACCAGAAAGTATAAGAAGAGCACTAACAATGTACTTTTCCTTACAGTAAGATTCAAACCAGGTTACTTGTAAACGTGATGTATTCAATAACTGTACTATTGTGAGCTGTGTTTTTGCATCCAATGATGTAGTTGATATTTGTTTCCCCTTCTCTAACTTGCAGTCAGGGTAAGCTGTGGGTGACCACAAGGTGTTACTCATATAGCTGGTACCTGCCCCAGTCACGCCTTGCCATACAAATGTGTTATTTGGCTCCCACATGCTAATTTTCTCACTCTAGGGTGGCCATTATGAAGAGATTGGTATATCTTCCTAGGTTCAGTTCAGTCGTTCAGTCGTGTCCAACTCTTTGTGACCCCATGGAGCAGCACACCAGGCTTCCCTGTCCATCACCAACTCCTGGAGCTTACTCAAATTCATGTCCATCATATTGGTGATGCCATCCAACCATCTCATCCTCTGTCATCCCCTTCTCCTCCCGCCTTCAATTTTTCCCAGCATCAGGGTCTTTTCCAATGAGTCGGTTCTTCACATCAGGTGGCCAAGTATTGGAGCTTCAGCTTTAGCATCAGTCCTTCTAATGAATATTCAAGACTGATTTCTTTTTGGATTGACTGGTTGGATCTCCTTGCAGTCCAAGGCACTCTCAAGAGTCTTTTCCAACACCACAGTTCAAAAGCATGAATTCTTTGGTACTGAGCTTTCTTTATAGTCCAACTCTCACATCCATACACAACCACTGGAAAAACCATAGCCTCGACTAGATGGACCTTTGTTGACAAAGTAATGTCTCTGCTTTTTAATATGCTGTCTAGGTTGGTCATAGCTTTTCTTCCAAGGAATAAGCGTCTTTTAATTTCATGGCTGCAGTCACCATCTGCAGTAATTTTGGAGCCCAAGAAAATCAAGTCTCACACTGTTTCTCCATTGTTTCCCCATCTATTTCCCATGAAGTGATGGGACGGGATGCCATGATCTTAGTTTTCTGAATGTTGAGATTTAGGCCAACTTTTCCACTCTCCTCTTTCACTTTCATCAAGAGGTTTCTCAGTTCCTCTTCGTTTTCTGCCATAAGGGTGGTGTCATCTGTGTATCTGAGGCTATTGATATTTCTTCTGGCAATCTTGATTCCAGCTTGTGCTTCATCCAGCCCAGCATTTTGCATGATGTACTCTGCATATAAGTTAAATAAACAAGGTGACAATATACAGCCTAGACATATTCCTTTCCTGATTTGGAACCAGCCTGTTATTCCATGTCCAGTTCTAACTGTTACTTCTTGACCTGCATACAGATTTCTCAGGAGGCAGGTCAGGCAGTCTGGTATTCCCATCTCTTTAAAGGCAATGGTGTGTCTTCCTAAACTCTGTGCCAATATGTAAGTGGTGCCCTTCCAGTGTTCCCTCCTGGCCACTTTTCCCAATGCTCCACCCTCCAGGGGTGGACACTCACGGCCCCCCTCCTTCAGCATCACTTGCGCCGGGAACTCCTGGGTAAGCATTGCCTGGGCCCAGGCTCTGGTTCACATCAACAGGCTTAGTTATCTCAGGCCTCTATGGTTTAAAAATGGGTAAATAGGCTTTAGTACTCCTATCTCATTACTGTGCTTAAAAGACATGAAATTGCAAAGTAATTTAATAAATTACTTTTTCATTTTCTGACTTTTAAAGGAAATATGTGCCTGTGTGCCTGCTCAGTCATGTCCAATTCTGCGACCCTGTGGACTGCAGCATGCTAGGCTCTTATGTCTATGGGATTCTCCAGGCAAGAATACTGGAGTGGGTTCCCATTACCTTCTCCCCTGGATCTTCTTGACCCAGACCCAGGGACTGAATCTGTATCTCCTCCATTGGCAGGTGGGTTCTTTACTACTGAGCCACCTAGGAAGCCCAAAGGAAATATAATAATTTATATTATTAATGTTGTAAAATATTAAACACTGTATCTACATTCTTGTAATGATGTTTTTTATTTCTAACTAATTCTAGGGAGAAACAATGAACAAGCTCATTAATTGTTTAAATTTATTGATTTCCTAAATTTTATAAATAGATTTTCTTATTTGGAAAGGTGTCATTCAAAAAAATCAGATGTCAATTCCATGCCCTCCAATAATATAATTTATTTTTAATATTGATGGTTGAATTTTATTTATTATAATAAAATATCCTTTAGTGTTTATATGGCATTATATTTCAGTAGGCTGAAGCACATTTATATAATTTAAAATAATGTTTCTTTATTTGTTTTTTAGAAAAGTATTTATTTTTATTTATTTATTTGGCTGTGCCTTAGTTGTGGCATGTGGGACTTTTGCTGTGGCATTTGAACCCTGCGTTGCAGATTGAGAACTCTTAGTTGCTAGGATTCAGTTCCCTGACCAGGAGTCGAACCTGGGACCCATCCATTGGTTGTGCAGAGTCTTAGCCACTGGGCCACCAGGGAAGCTACTTGTTTCTTTACTTTGAAAGTGGAGAAAGGAAAACAAAGAGGTTTAGTGGCATCAGTGGATACATTCATAGTAGTTCAGTTCAGCTTAATCACTTAGTCATGCCTGACTCTCTGCGAACACATGGACTGCAGGTGTCCCTGTTTCCACGCCAGGCCTCCCTGTCCATCACCAACTGCCAGAGCTTGCTCAACTCATATCCATCGAGTTGGTGATGACATGCACCCGTCTCATCCTCTGTCATCCCCTTCTCCTCCTGCCTTCAATCTTGCCCAGCATCAGGGTCTTTTCCAATGAGTTAGTTATTCATATCAGGTGGCCAGAGTATTGGAGCTTCAGCTTCAGAACCAGTCCTTTTGATGGATATTCAGGACTGACTTCCTTTAGGATGGACTGGTTGGATCTCCTTGCAGTCCAAGGGACTCTAAAGAATCTTCTCCAACACCACAGTTCAAAACCATCAATTCTTTTGTTCTCAGCCTTCTTTATGGTCCAACACTCACATCCATACATGACTAGTGGAAAAACCATAGATTTTACTAGATGGACCTTTGTTGGCAAAGTAATGTCTCTGCTTTTTAGTAGGCTGTCTAGGTTTGCCACAGCTTTTCTTCCAAGGACCAAGTAGCATCTTTTAATTTTGTGGCTGCAGTCACCATCTGCAGTGATTTTGGACCTCAAGAAAATAAACTCTCTCACTGTTTCCATTGTTTCCCTATCTATTTGCCATGAAGTAATGGGACTGGATGCCAAGATCTTCAGTTTTTGAATGTTGAATTTTAAGTCATCTTTTTCACTCTCCTCTTTCACTTTCATCGAGAGGCTCTTTAGTTCCTCTTGGTTTTCTGCCATAAAAGTGGCATCATCTGCATATCTGAGGCTATTGATATTTCTTCTGGCAATCTTGATTCCATTTGTGATTCATCCAGCCCAGGATTTTGCATGATGTCAACCAGTCTATCCTAAAGGAGATCAGTCCTGGGTGTTCATTGGAACAACTGATGTTGAAGCTGAAACTCCAATACTTTGGCCACCTGATGTGAAGAGCTGACTCATTTGGAAAGACCCTGATGCTGGGAAAGATTGAGGGCAGGAGGAGAAGGGGACGACAGAGAATGAGATGCTTGGATGGCATCACCAATTCAATGGACATGGGTTTGAGTAGACTCAGGCAGTTGGTGATGGATAGGGAGGATTGGCGTGCTGTGGTTCATGGGGTTGCAAAGAGTCGGACATGACTGAGTGACTGAACTGAACTGAACTGAACTCTCCATAGAAGTTAAATAAACAGGGCAACAATATACAGCTTTGACATACTCCTTTCCCCTTTTGGAACCAGTCCATTGTTCCACATCCAGTTCTAACTGTTGCTTTCTGACCTGCATACAGGTTTCTCAGGAGGCAGGTCAGGTGGTCTGGTATTCCCATCTCTTTCAGAATTTTCCAGTTTGTTGTGAGCCACACAGTCAAAGGCTTTAGTGTAGTCAATGAAACAGAAGTAGATATTTTTCTGGAATTCTCTTGCTTTTTCTATAATCCAAAGGATGTTGGCAATTTGATCTCTGGTTCCTCTGCCTTTTCTAAATCCAGCTTGAACATCTTGAAGTTCTTGGTTCACATACTGTTTAAGCCTAGCTTGGAGAATTTTGAGCATTACTTTACTAGTGTGTGAGATGAGGGTAATTGTGTGGTAGTTTGAACATTCTTTGGCATTGCCTTTCTTTGGGATTGAAATGAAACTGACCTCTGCCAGTCCTCTGGCTACTGTTGAGTTTTCCAAAGTTGCTGACATATTGAGTGCAGCTCTTTCACAGCATCATCATTTAGGATTTGAAATGTCTCAGCTGGAATCCCATCACCTCCACTTGCTCTGTTTGTAGTGATGCTTCCTAAGGCTCACCTGACTTTGCATTCCAGGATGTCTGTCTCTAAGTGAGTTATCATACCATTGTGGTTATCTGGGTCATTAACATCTTTTTTGTATAGTTCTTTGTATTCTTGCCACCTCTTCTTAATAATCTTCTGCTTCTGTTGGGTCCATACCATTTCTGTCCTTTATCGAACCCATCTTTTCGTGAAATGTCCCCTTGGTATCTCTAATTTTCTTGAAGAGATCTCTAGTCTTTCCCATTGTATTGTTTCCTCTATTTCTTTGCATTGATCACTGAGGAAGGGCTTTCTTATCTCTCCTTGCTGTTCTTTGGAACTCTGCATTCAGATGGATGTGTCTTTTCTTTTCTCCTTCTACCTTTCACTCCTCTTCTTTTCTTAGCTATTTTTAAGGCCTCTTCAGACAACCATTTTGCCTTTCTTCTTTTTGGGGAAGGTTTTGATCATTGCCTCCTTGATGTCCATGTGTAGAGTCGTCTCTTGTGTTATTGGAAGAGGGTGTTTGCTATGACCTGTGCGTTCTCTTGGCAAAACTCTGTTAGCCTTTGCCCTGCTTCACTTTGTACTCCAAGGCCAAGCTTGGCTGTTACTCTGGGTATCTCTTGACTTCCTACTTTTGCATTCCAGTCTTCTCGGATGTAAAGGATGTCACTTCTTGGTGTTAGTTCTAGAAGGTCTTGTAGATCTTCATACACCCATTCAACTTCAGCTTTTTCAGCATTACTAGTTGGTACATTGGAGAAGGCAATGACACCCCACTCCAGTACTCTTGCCTGGAAAATCCCATGGACAGAGGAGCCTGGTAGGCTACAGTCCAGGGGGTTGCTAAGAGTCAGACATGACTGAGCAACTTCATTTTCACTTTTCATTTTCATGCTTTGGAGAAGCAAATGGTAGCCCACTCCAGTGTTCTTGCCTGGAGAATCCCAGGGACGGCAGAGCCTGGTGGGCTGCCATCTATGGGGTGGCACAGAGTCAGACACAACTGAAGTGACTTAGCAGCAGCAGCAATAGTTGGTACATAGACTTGAATTACTGTGGTATTGAATGATTTGCCTTGGAAATGAACAGTGGTCATTCTGTTGTTTTTGAGATTGCACCTAAGCACTACATTTTGGACTCTTTTATTTACTATAAGCACTACTCCATTTCTTCTAACATTCATAGTAAGGAGGTAATAAAGAAATGAAAAAAAAATAACCATAACTATTCTTCCTAATCCACTATCTAGTTGCTGCTCCTGGGAGTAACCAAATAAAGTATTGTATATGAGCAATGATATCAATTTTTTGGAAAAAGGTATGTACTTCAGTTTTGCTAGAGAATCAGCTTCTATTACTCTTTGGGTATTTGAAACATTATTTGGTGGTGTTGGAAATGGATGTGAAATTATGATGTTTTCCCATTAACTAGGTGACATTTGCAAGATGAAGATGGTCGGTTGAGGTAACTTGGCAAATTCCTTCCAAAAGAAGAAAAATATAAATTACTTTCATACTGTAATTTGGTGGTATATTCAGATGATGACTGAAGACCTTATAAAAGACAAATAAATGATGCAGAGTCATCCAAATGCTGTGGCTACTTCCAAAACATCTTGTATTAGAAGCATATTTCCTTCCAACTCCTCTCAAAATACTATTGGTTAAAACTCTAAATGATGGAAGCATAAATATCATTTTTCCTTAGCTCCAAATAAGGAGCACTGTAAATCCCGTAAGTCTTCTCTTCCTGCAACTTTGAGCAGAACATGGAATTTCAACTGGCCCCAAGCCCAGAGAAAATAGATACTGATTATCTTCATTCACATAATTACTTAGATGTTGTGTAACTAATGGAACTTCATATGCATTTATCCACATAGTTCCTATAATACTTCTTCATGCTAGACACAATATACTTTATCTTAATTTTATAGAGGAAAAACTGAGCTCTGGGGAGGTAATGTAATTTTCCCAGGGTCTTGTAACTATCGAGAGGCAAATATCTTGCCTGCATCTAGCAGGCGAACAGGAAAAAAAAATTACAAGGCCAAAATCAAACTATATTTGTTGTTTATTACTCTTGTTCTTTGTGGTGGGGAAACTGAGAAATGGGTTTGTATTACAACAGTTGACATTCCTGAACTAAGGAGGCAATAACAAAGATATTCAATTTGTGTCAAATTTTCGTTCTGCCTAAATTTGATTCCCCAAATTATATGACTTCTTGGTAAGTTAATACTCCTTTTTCCGTGCATGTTCAATACTATGCACAGGAAGATATCCAACCCCGTTCTGCTCAAGATTTGAAAGTTTCTGCAGACTGAGACCCTTCTATGCAGGGTTTCTTCTGCTCCCTTCTAGCTCAAATTCAGGAATTCTGATTTATCTCAATTACTTTACATAATAGCTGTTGAATTTAGATATTCTCTCCTACAACCAAAGTACTAATATTTGCTATGAACTTTCAAATTTTACCTTAATAATAATGTCATACTTACAGAAAAGTTACAAGAGTACTGCAAAGAATTCTGCATACCCTATACTCACTTTCTCTAACTGTTAACATTTCACTCACCTGCTTTATCATCTATTTTCTCTTTTTTTGTATATAGTTGTATATACACTTTCCCTGAACTATTTGAGAATAATTTTGCAGCTATTATGTCTCTTTATCCAAAAAGTTTTATTTTGTATTTTGTAAGACTTTTCTTTATATATTCACAGTAAAACTGTCAAAATTAGGAAAATTAGCCTTGATACAATACTATTATTTCATTCACAGTTCATAGTAACCGTTTCCTCATTGTCTCAATAAAGTCCCTTATGTTGGTTTATTTGTTTTTCTGTTTTAGGCTCCATATCAGGATTATCATTAGGTTCAGTTTTCACGTCTCTTTAGTCTCCTTTCATCTGGAGCAGATTCTCAACCTTTGTCTTCTTGACAAAGCATTTTGGAGGAGTATAGATCAGTTGTTTTGTAGACTTCCTTATTTGGGGTTTAGCTTATGTCTCTTCATGATTAGATTCAGGATGCATTTTTTACAGTGACATCAAATAAGTGACAATGTATTCTTCCCAGGATGTCAAGAAGCACATGGCGTTGGTTTGTCCCATTATTGTTGTTTACATTTATTATGTGGTAACAATAGTTGTTGTTTAGTCACTCAATTGTGTCCAACTCTTTTGTGATTCCATACACTGTAGCTTGCCAGGCTCCTCTGTCCATGGGATTTCCCAGGCAAGAATACTGGAGTGAATTGCCTTTTCCTTCTCCAGGAGATCTTCCCAACCCAGGGGTTGAGCATCTCCTGCATTGGAGGAAGATTCTTTACTGCTAAGCCACTGAAGAAGTCCTGGTTAAGACAGGGTTTGCTACATTAATCCATATAATGTTATTATTTTCTCTTTATGGTCAAGAAACAATTTGTAAGAAGATGTTTGAGACCATGTAGATAGCCTCTTCTTCATCAAGCTTATAATACACTAGTATAACCCCAAACACTGAGAAAAGCAATCTTTTATAACTTAAATTCAGTATCAATGCATATTTTCATTTTTAGACTTTGATTGTACAGCACAAGAATTGTATTTGAAAGTTACTTAGTTTTTTAAAAACATTATCATTCCCTTCGTTGTGGTTAATGTTATTCACTTGAATTTAGTTAGATTCATTTGTTCCTGGTTTTAACCCGTCCTCCCTCTCTCCATTCTTATTTATTTATTTAAAAAGATCTAAAACATTAACATTCTTCTAAAAGTCCAAACTCTATAAAAGTTTTCAAAGATAAGTCATTCTCCGTTTCTTCTGCTCCGTTCATATCCAACTCAGGTAAACAATTAACAACATAACCAATTTCATTATCTTCTGATATATCCAACCTGTATTTATTTTTGGGGGAAAAAGCATATGTAAAAAGTTTTTTATTTTCCTTCTTTATGGGCTTCCCTGATGGCTCAGTGGTTAAAGCGTCTGCCTGCAATGTGGGAGACCTGGGTTCGATCCCTGGGTCAGGAAGACCCCCTGGAGAAGGAAATGGCAACCCACTCCAGTATTCTTGCCTGGAAAATCCCATGGAGGGAGGAGCCTGGTAGGCTACAGTCCACAGAGTCACAAAGAATTGGACATTACTGAGCTACTTCACTAATTCTTAGAGAAAAGATAGAACATTATTTATAAAGCATGCTAAAATTTTGCTCTTTTACAAATATTATTATTTTCTGGGCCCATTCCATGTTAGTTTATAGAGGTCTATCTCATCTTTTTTGATCACCAAGGAAGGCTTTCTTATCTCTCCTTGCTATTCTTTGGAACTCTGCATTCAAATGGGTATACCTTTCCTTTTCTCCTTTGCTTTTTGCTTCCCTTCTTTCATCATGAGAAACGCTGGGCTGGAGGAAGCACAATCTGAAATCAAGATTGCTGGGAGAAATATCAATAACCTCAGATATTCAGATGACACCACCCTTATGGCAAAAAATGAAGAACTAAAGAGCCTCTTGATGAAAGTGAAAGAGGAGAGTGAAAAAGTTGGCTTAAAGCTCAACATTCAGAAAACTAAGATCATGGCATCCTGTCCCATCACTTCATGGGAAATAGATGGGGAAACAGTGGAAACAGTGGCTGACTTTATTTTCTGGGCTCCAAAATCACTGCAGATGGTGATTGCAGCCATGAAATTAAAAGATGCTTACTCCTTGGAAGGAAAGTTATGACCAATCTAGATAGTATATTAAAAAGCAGAGACATTACTTTGTCAACAAAGGTCCATCTAGTCAAAGCTATGGTTTTTCCTGTAGTCATGTATGGATGTGAGAGTTGGACTATAAAGAAAGCTGAGCACTGAAGAATTGATGCTTTTGAACTGTGGTGTTGGAGAAGACTCTTGAGAGTCCCTTGGACTGCAAGGAGATCCAACCAGCCCATCCTAAAGGAGATCAGTCCTGGGTGTTCATTGGAGCGACTGACGTTGAAGCTGAAACTCCAATACTTTGGCCACCTGATGTGAAGAGCTGACTCATTTGAAAAGGCCCTAATGTTGCGAAAGATTGAAGGCAGGAGGAAAGGGGACAACAGAGGATGAGATGGTTGGATGGCATTGCCAACTCAATGGACATGGGTTTGGATGGACTCTGGGAGTTGGTGATGGACAGGGAGGCCTGGCATGTGGTGGTTCATGGGGTCACAAAGAGTCAGACACAACTGAGCGACTGAATTGAACTGATCTCATTCTTTTATTCCAGCTATATAATGCTCCATTGTGTGAGTGTACCATAATTTATCCATTCAGTTTCCCATGTGTAGAAATTTATATTGCTGCCAATAACTTGTAATTACAAATAATAAACAATGTTGGGCAAATGTACTTGTAATTTATTGAGAGTATAAGCCATGACTTATACTGATAAATCAGCTCTTCTCTTTTTCTCAAGTTAGACACATGTAGAATTATTGAAAGACATTAATTCCTTTTTCATGTGCAAAAAATTCCTTTTTCATTGATTCATAACACTGTGCTTGCTGCAAAACTACATCAGAATCATATAACCTGGAAAACTGTAATGACATTTTGTGGAAGTAGAAATTGTACCATGTATTTGTATAACAGCAAGGCAAGTGTGGTCTCTAGGAAGTATAGGTAAAGTTGATTAGATTGCAGTGTATACTTAAAAGCTGAATAATGCACTCTTGTAAAACACTCTTCAAAATTATTTAACTTCCCATGATATCATCACAGCATGTGCAAAAAAAATCTTTAGTGTTATCTTTTCCTGTCACATGACTAGTGCAAACAAAAGAAATCCTTATCTTTTTGTTTCTATTCTGCCCCTTCATAAAATGGCATTAAGCACCATTCAAAATTTACACAGTAAGGACTTAGTTTGAGGAAAAAAGGTTTATTTTGTATTTCAAACAAATTATACTTGCTAAGTTGTAAAGTAAAAATTTTCTCAACAACTGTAGGTTTCTAGCATTTTACATGTGCAGAAAATATTTTAGTTTTAAAACCACTTTCTTAGATATTTTTACATGTAAGTGTCATAGCAAACCTTGGCATAGAGAACTAGGCAGGAGTTCTTATTGTACAATAAGAGTTCTATAAGTACAATATATTATACTTATTTTGCAAAAGAGGAAAAAGAGGCATTTAGAGAGTTTAAGGAAATTTCTGTGGGATGTAAGAATCTGAACTAAACCCTGAACCAGAATCCAGGACATTTTTTTTTTTCTTTAAAAAGTGGAATGTGCCTATTTCATAGCATTATTGTGACCAAATAATGCCATGGACTTGAAAATGTTAAAGTTGTACAGAGGTAGTAATTTTATTATTAAAGTTTTGGGGCTTTTGCAACTATGGGTAAAATTTCTCTATATTTTACTATTTTGTATACATATATATTTGTATACAAAAATGTAATACAAGAGACTTAACAGTTGGAGAGAGAGAAACTTCACAGCAAGACTCAAAGTGTTCATGTGGGGAAATATTTTGTAGATTGAACTGGTACCTCTAGGAGCAAATGATGATGTTATATATCCACTGTGGAATAATTAACAGCATTATATATCGTATAGAAGTTAGACCTTGAAACAAACCTCATTAAAGGTACTTGATCTTAGTTTTAAACCTTTAAGTATCTGCTTTAAAAGTGATCAATGTACGTACTGGCTACTTTAGTTATCCTGCTATGAGATTCATATAACTTTGATCTAACTTTCTTTGATTTAACTCTGCAATTAAGAAGATTTGGTTCAAAGTAAAAGCTCATTGGTTGATGTTTTCCACTGATGTGATAATGTTTACACAGATGTGCTTTGAAATCTTGATTATGGTGGATTTGGGGGTCCTACCACAAGACAGGTTGCTGTTATTTGAAAGGTGAAATAATATGACACTTACCTGGTACAACCTTTAAAACAGACTTAGCTGTGTACATTTCTAAAGTGATTTATTTGTTTATTGTTTTAAGTCAGTGTTTTTGTTTTATTTCATATCTATCAACAGCAAATCACTTGCTTTAAGGACCCTTTTATAACTTGCTTGTACAAGGGTCAGTATTTAGGGCCGTAGTGATGAAAAGGTATAACTTTACCTACTTTAAAGCACCTGCCAATTAATTAGCAAAAATCCCTTCAGAACAAATAAAATAAAAAAAAATCCCATCCATCCGCACTCCCAAGTTGAGGCCTTTGTTAAGTAGACCGTGAAATGGGGCTGAAAAACTCATTTTCAGTGAGTCCCTAGAACTTTTTTGCTTAGAGGAAGCATAAAAACCTGCCAAGTGATTCTCAGCTCTTCGAACACTGAAAAACTGTAACTTAAAGATCTTAAATTTAACTCGTTGTACAAAACCAGAGTTTGACGTGTACCCAGCTCCTTCACCTCAATGACTTTGGATCTGACAAATATGTGCTGGGCAGTTCCACATGCTACCAGCAATTTTCTGGGTCTCCAAAACACCAAGAAGCAACACCATTTTCCATTTATTTGTTTTTATAATTCAAATGTGAACAATCAAAAAAATTTAGTCTGAAAGCAAATGCGACTAAGAATAGGGAGGTGCTCTTAGATTGGATAAGGGCCCCACAGGTCACCTATCATTTATGACCCTATCACAGGTATTCATTTTCTATTTGTGGCATCCATGAAATATGGAATATCCCTTTTCAGCCTACTTGGATTTACTCTTAATTCCGAGACTCACAATTAGATTATGTTATTATATTAAGTTGCTTAAAAGTTCACAAACTTAGCACAAAATTTTAAATTTCCATGCAGATAGGTTATATCATGTGTTATCTGAGTAAAGATAAACATTAAAGAGAACCTGGGAAGCGGGGGTGGTGGTGTGTGTTCCTAACCTAACCTTGATTATGTAAAGAAAATCCCCCATCTAAATGATAAAAGCAACGAGTAATGCTTGTACATTTTATTAGTGTTTTAAAATTAGTGAGTTAAACTGTCAAAGCTTTGATTTTCTTTTCATGTGTGTCTGGGCAGGTCTAAGCCTCGGGTAACGCCCTTTTTCCTTCTCTCTCTGTTACCTTTTTTTTTTTGCACCTGTCCACTGCAGGCTCCCAGCAGCTCCCAAGGGGTCCAATTCTCTCCTTTCCTTTTCCTCCTCCTACCCATCCCCTCCTCCCTGCCTCCCCGCTTCCAGATTCCTCCCCCCACCTCCTTTCCCTTCTTCAATCTACCTGCCAAGTTGGGCTCCTTTCAGCAGCGATCTATCACTGCAAAGGAGCTCACATCAAAGGCGATTGCACGGCCGCAGCCGCGCGGCATCACGGTTGTTCCAGAGACGACCGCAAAGAGGGGCCTTGACTGCGCCTCCCCGAAGTTGCTGGCCAGCTCTGGCCAATGGTGGGAATGATTTTTTTTTTTTTTTTTTTTTTGCGACTGCACTGATACAGAGCCGTCAAGGGCTCCTTCTGGTCACTTCCGAAAAGCAAAAACGTGTTGAGAGGAGGCCGGTTTAAGATTTCAAACGGAAACCTCCCCAGCGCGCATGAAAGGACTTGATTAGCATATGTCAAGAGGACCCGCATATATACTGTGTGTATGTACACAGGACTCTGATCTGATCAGTTTGCGGAGTTGAAGCCCCAGCCCCCAGCCCCAGCCCCCGTTTTGGCAGCGGCAGCTTATAGATGTTCCTGCAAGGCCAGCAGCCGGCTCCCACCTACCCCGGGAGAGAAGACCGCTCCAAGACAGTGAAAGCGTCCCTGCTCTGAGTGCAAAGTCCATCCTGCGACCTCACGGGAGTAACCGGGCCTTAACTTTTATTTTTTTTTTTTGGCTCTTGTTTGGCCATCATTTTTTCTCATCCACCTCCCCATCCTCGCTACCGTTTTGCTTGTAGGGTGGGGGTGTCTTTTGTTTTCCGGATCGGCCGCCTCGCCCTCTGGCCGTTCCATGGCTCCCTTAGCCGAGGTCGGGGGCTTCCTGGGCGGCCTGGAGGGCCTGGGCCCGCAGGTGGGCCCGCACTTCCTGCTGCCTCCTGCCGGGGAGCGGCCGCCTCTGCTGGGCGAGCGCCGGGGCGCGGCGGAGCGCGGCGCCCGCGGGGGCCCCGGGGCGGCGGAGCTGGCGCACCTGCACGGCTTCCTGCGCCGCCGGCAGCTCTACTGCCGCACCGGCTTCCACCTGCAGATCCTGCCCGACGGCAGCGTGCAGGGCACCCGGCAGGACCACAGCCTCTTCGGTACGTACGGGCGCCCGCACCCCGCGCTCCTCCTGCTCGCCTGCTGAGCGGCTCCGGCTTGCGCGCGGCCGGAAGCCCCAGAGACCCTTTGGGTGCCAAGTGCGGGCTGGGACTTAAGGGACCCCAGGACTTTGCCTGTCCGCCGGCCTCTGCGATCGCCGGCCGGCCTGCGGCTCCAGACGCTGGAGGGGGCGGGAGGGGAGAGGGGGTGCTCCGCCCGCACCTGGCTGCCTGGGACGCAGAGCCCTGGACTCCGAGCCACATCTTTCCCGCACTCCTTACCTCACGGGCAGTATATATATATTTTAAATCCCTATTATTTTCTCCTGCGCCCCCCACGTTTCCCCCAGTAACTGTCCACTTAACAAAAGTTGACAACAGAAAGCCTGCCGCTTCTTTCGACCTGCCCTACAGCCAGGCAGCTGATGATGCTTTTATGGTTACTGCTCAAAAATAGGAAGCGAGCTTTTACTTGTCTAGCTAGAGCACCACACATGTTGAGCAGGTAACAGATTGACTCTCCCTGGGCACCATCGCTCCTGTCAGACTCACCTGCCTGCAGTTCTCTGCGCTGTTAAAGTTTGGTGAGAAAAAAACAGACAAAAAGCTTATCGGGCTACAGAGCATGCCTAGTCCTTTAACCAAGATCCTCTTTAGGAATTCTGAAATCCTGAAGCAAAGATCTTGGTATTGACCCTAGGTAAGAGGAAGTAGGTAAGCGAAAGACGATATGGATGGGAACACGAAGAGACATGTTTCAGAATACCCCCAACGGTGCCTGGGAGCAGAAGGAGTTAAAGGAAAAAAAAAAAAAAAAAAAAAAACCGTAATGATTGTTAAAGCAGATTGCTAAGAGACTAGATTGGGGAACCATAAAGTCTCTAATGTTAGTTCCTCCTTACCTAGCATGTGCTCTCACCAGTGAGCCTGAGATTTCTTTTCTTGTCTGTACAATGATGGGGTTAAATCAGGTGATCCTTTTACGATGCTCTCCTGTTCTAACAGCCCAGGATCTTTCCTCTACTGTGGACGAATTCATCATATTTGAGTTAACTGGCTAACACTCCTGAAGGATTTTGATCATCAAACTTGGAACTTCACTAGATAGAATCAGTGTATCTCTTTTTAAAGACTCCGTTTACCCATCAGCAGCAATGTGAAAGGACCTACCTAACATAGTGTCAGTTTTCCTTCTCCCTTCCTTAGCAGTGGAATTCTTTGAGAGTCTTATCTCTGAAGGGCTCTCTCTTGTCCTCATCCCTTGTTCTTATTTGGCTTTCTCTTTTTGACTTGAAGTCCTCATTAAAACTTTGGAAAAGTGTAAATCTCAGTTTGAGGGGGCATTTGTAACCCTAGATGTGGAAATGAGCATGTGGTGGTCATTTGGTAGCACTTAAAGGCTTAGAAAATTAACTTTTTAAACCCCACATGTTTGCAACTTCCACTGATCTCTTCCAAATTCCCATTGACTATGAGTCCAGAGTGTCATGACCTAGTGGCCAACCTTGGGGTCACTTTCAGAAAGTGGTTTCTAAATTGAAGAGGCTGAGATTCCATGTCTAAAGAACTTTGCTGACACCAGGTGGCTCAGTTCCCTCGCCTTGAGTAATTACTGCACTTCACTTGTTACAGAAAAACCCTCCAGCTACCAGAAAGATTTAGAAATGAAGGCAAATGTGTTAATGCCTGTAAGTAGAACAGGTAGAAGTTAAACTTAGGAAATAGTCAGGCTCCCCGCCCCCCACCCTGATACATAGTGGTGGTGGTGGTGAGGTTACTAAGTTCAACTCTTGTGACCCCATGGACTGTAGCCTTCGAGACTCCTCTCTTCATTAGATTTTCCAGGCAAGAACACTGGAGTGGGTTGCCATTTCCTTTTCCAGGGCATCTTCCTGACCCAGGGATCGAACCCATGTCTCTTGCTTGGCATGATTCTTTACCACTGAGCCACCAGAGAGATCCATGTGATACATGGTGTAACTTTGGAAATTCTACTTTTATGATACTCGTAATTCAACTGTGATCTCCCCAAAGTCAAGTAGTTGCTGCTTCTACTCTGTGTCTTTTTATAAGAATGACTCTATGGGAAGAGATTAGTAAATATTTGCAGACTTGATAACATTCATTAAACTGGTATTTTATTCCATTCTTTAAGATGTAAATGTTGCCTATCAGAATGACCATCTTAGTAGAATTTTTTTTTTGCTAAAATTTTGTATGCTTATTTAGTTATTGCAAAAATATGACTTGGACTGATTTTTGTACTGGGTTAAGTCACTCTATGGTGCAGGGGTACCTGTAGGGGCAAAATATTTACTGTTACACAAAAGAAAGATAACCTAGATTAGTCTGGTAGCTTAAATGAGTAACAACCTCTAGAGTACATTACAGTGCATCCTAGTGGCATTTGATAGCTAAAGCATCATAATTTACTACAAGGAAGCATAGGTGAGAAGAAAGTATATATTCAGCATGCATGTGTAATATTAAATGGACTTCCCAGGAGGCTCAGTGAGAGTCCACCTGCTAATGCAGAAGTGAGTTCTATCCCTGGGTCAGAAAGATCTTCTGGAAAATGAAATGGCAACCCACTCCAGTATTTTCACATGGGAAATCCCATGCACAGAGGAGACTGGCAGGCTGCAGGCCATGGGGTCACAAAAGAGGCAGGCATGACTTAGCAACCAAACAACAACAACAACAGCATTATATGATTCTCTTTATATTTGCCTTCTTTTCTTAGTTCTTCAATGACTGACTATGAAATTATTTTCTCTCTAAAATTTATTTCTATGTCATCAAAGTAAGAACTCTGAAAATGCTTAAGATGTACTGAGATGTTAAAGTAGATAACATTTTTGATCATTTATACTAATTTGACCATGATTAAATAAAAAATTCAGAATACTGTGTTTTAAAATTTCAAAACCACATCAATAGAATAAAAACAAAAGTTCCCAGTGAGGCTTAAAAAATTCCCTATCTGAGTTAGTTCTGTATTTATAATAGTTTTTCTGCACAGTAGTATCGTAGAAAGATTTTACCTAATACGTAAACATGGAATCATTACTTTAAAAAAAAAGGTTAGCCTGAGATCAAACATATTCCTTTAAAGGCTTTTCCTTTCTTCTCCCCTATTCTCCATAGATTTGTCTGATGTGGTTGCATTGTGGGTTGACTCACCTGTTTATTATGATTTTTTAAAAGGCTGGCTTTGAAAATGATACCAGAAAGACAAAGTACCTCCAAGTCTTTTTATGGGACACTGGGCATTAGAAAATCTATCTAAAATCTGCGATTACCTCTAAAGGAAAGTTTTTCATGTCTACTCTTTGTTAAGGAATTAGCTTAGTTGCCACCTCATATTATAAATAAGAAAGACTTGTCAAATCTCATTTAAGAATCAAATGATTACAAATTACTGTGTGGTATACTATTTCCTTGTGGAGAAAAAGGATCAGAATTTAAAAGTGTGGCTAAAATCTTTAAGAGGAACATGAAAAGCACATAACCTTTTTCCCATCAGCCCCCAGGAGCCACCGCAAAATCATTTTGACCTTGTTATATGTATATGAGGAGTTGCATATTATTTAATGAAGTTAAAGCTATTGAATATAATTATTCTAAGATATATATGTAATTGTCTTTCTACAATTAACATGTTTTTTGACAAAATAGCATTATTTTAAGATTAGAATTTAAGTGCAGGTGGTTTACGATTTAGATGTGAGAAAAACAAATACCTCATAAGATCTGTTTTATAACTAATTTATATGGAAATGAAACTTTTATTGTACTTGAAAACTAGTTCTACTATGCAGTCTAATCAGTTAATCAGTTCCTGTTCTTTGAAAGACAAGAGCGTCTTAATGTAAATCAGATATCTAAAGAGAGTTAAGTTACCAGTGAGCCACAGTACACTTTTCAATTTGAATGTAACATTCATTACAACTTCAAGCAATTTATAGATTGTAAGTATATCCTGAATGAAATTCCATCAATGTGTCTTCTACCAGTCATGTTTTGGGTCTTTATTTTTGTTTCTAATGGGGATCACTGATGAACTTGACAGTAAGTTTAATTTTCCTCTAATTCCTACCTCTCTATCAGTTATTATAATGGCTATCCTCTGGGGTCTGTGTCTTCCTACTATATCTTTTCTCCGCTCGGCCTTGGGCAAGTCACTTATAGGAAATTTGGCAGTATATTGTTGCTGTTAGATCCTTGTTAGGTATAGTGTTATACATGATCTCCTAATAATTTAAAAGAGCTCCTTTGAGCTCTTAAGAATCTATGTTTAGAGCTTAAGCATCTATGTTTCTGCCAATGAATGAATTAGGATCTGGGCAGAACAGAGCCTTTCATATAAGCAAATAGCCAGATTTTGTACTTTCCCTTGGCCTTGGTAATATCATGTGTCTAAACAGGAACTTGTAGTACAATAAATCAAGAAATGACTTAAGAGCAATAGTCAGGCTACACGGTACACATTTATACTGTCGTGGATCTTAAAACAAGGTGAAGGGGTAAAGGTGGAAAGCTATTGAGGAAGGCAGTTCCAAGCATAGAAAGTCTGTCTATATACTTTTTCAGCAAAGAGTCTAAAGAGAAGAACAAGACAAAGACACCATCCGAAAGTTAGTGTGTGCAGGGAAATAGAATGATGCAGAGGGAAGCAGTAAGGGTTTTTATTTGTTGTTGTTTTTGTTTAACTATAGTGTATTAATAGTGTTGAGTGGAGAGTTTTTGGTAATAATTTACCTATTTGTTTTTATTTAGTTTAGTTGCTCAATTCTGGAAAGTTTCTGAAAGTGAAATCTACTTACATGTTAAATTCTTGGTGTTTGGCTATCACATTTCATGAATTATAAAGTCATTTAACTTTTTAAACCATAAAATTTATCTTTAAGAATCATGGGATGGGAACCAGCATATTATATAATCTGTAAATTTTGAAACCACTTTCTTGTCCTCAAGAAGCAGTGTTCCAAAGTATAAACATTGGATTAGGGCTCAGAAGATATGACTCCAAGTATCTGTTCTGTTAATTACAAATGTCATTATTTTTAGGCAGACCTCAGTTTCTTTTTATGCAAAATGGGATAATAATATCTTCCACACATATTTTAGGAGGTTGTTTTTGAGGACCAGATGGGAAAATAAAAGTAGAACCCTTTATAAACTACCAAATACTAATGCATCCACATAAAGTATATTGGCTGCTGCTAGAAAAAAATTTACTTAGTTCATACTAAGCAAAAACAAAGCAAAACAATTAACAGGACATGGTTATAATTGGTGGGATCAAGGAGAACTAAGAACATCTCTATTATATTCTAATTTATGGTAATAATAGCTTCCGTTTGTTGGATGCCTAGAAATGTACTAAGCATTTCACCCTTCCATGTATGAAGACATTGAAGTTCAAAAAAGACAAATGACTTATGTACTCAAGACTAATCAGTAAGTTACTAAACTAGATTCAAACCCAGGTTAATTTTGTTTAAGGTTTTATACCCTTAATGTTATATCACAATGAACAATTTTTTCTTTTTATCTATAAAATGGGAGCCTCATCATCATGACAATTGTCCAGCACTTTTCAGTTTATGAAGGACTTCCACATATAGTATTATATTTAGCAATTTGATCTACTACTCTGGAAGATTTTCATTAGTTGTATGTTCTTTAATAAATGCAAATCATTGTTTTGTTTATAAATTCAGGTATCCTGGAATTCATCAGTGTGGCAGTGGGACTTGTCAGTATTAGAGGTGTGGACAGTGGTCTTTACCTTGGAATGAATGACAAAGGAGAACTATATGGATCAGTACGTATTTTTTAAAAAATTACTGTAATTCATTAAATAATGACTATCCATTTTTTAAGTAAAATAGCTACCAATAATGCATATCAGAAGAAATATATAAATATACATACTTAAGTAGAAATGAAAAATCTTTATCTTGATAAATTTCCATATATCTGGGCTGAAGTATAGCATTAATAACTCACTTCTACTTCTTAAACCCTAAACCTTTATTGCTTTTAGTTCACTAGTTCTTTCTGCCCATTATCCTGGGACAAGAGATATGAAACAGAGCAGTTTCTTCTTGGCTTGTTGAATTCTTTACATTCATTTAACATAAGTTTTCTCTACCCATTACTACCTTTGTAGGTAGGTAAGTATGCATCACTGATTTGCTGACCTTTGCAGTATAGAAAATGATTTAATGAAATCTTAGGATACTGTGAACAACAACAGACAATGGCAACATACTAGTTGGGGCATATCTGATGTTTGGATAAGTATAGTAGCTGTGCTGTTACAGTTGGACTGGGAAGTTTTTAAGCACATCACTGGGGATATGTGCACACATTTGTAGGTCTACCATAAATATTTTAAATATGGAAATACTGCAAAAAATTTAAACTTTTCAGGTTAATAGTTCATCAGTGTAAGATTTTTTCTTTTCTTTTTTAAATGACAAAACAGCAACAACACAAGAAATAGAATAACAGGAAAATATAAAACTCAATCTGCAGTATGATGTAGATCTTTATCTTTCACTGGTAACACTATTTATTTCCTCACAGTTACTTATGTTGATATAATTTTAAGAAAATTGTTAGTTTAAATGTGTGCCACTCCCTTCCATCATCTCACATGAAATTCCTTCTTAAAGTGTAAGTCTCTGTAGCTATTTCCAAAGAGAATTTAGCTTTTACGGTTTATCAGATGACACTATTGGGTACCTTCTTTTTTCTTAAAATCTCATGTGAGACCACAATGTACTGTGAGAATCTTAACATACACTGAGGAAAATTGGTTATCATATTTTAGTAGATGGTATTCTACTTAATATCTGTCCTTTTAAAGGTAAAACTTGCCCTTTTTGGGCTTTCTGTCAGCTCAGAAGAAAGAGAAAGAATGCATTTTGTAATCTCATAAAAGTAGAATCACAACTGAAAGAGAAAAACATCACATATGGCTCAGAAGATAAAGAGTCTGCCTGCAATGCAGGAGACATGAGTTCAATCCCTGGGTCAAGAAGATCTCCTGGAGAAGAGAATACAGAATTCTCCAGTATTCTTGCCTGGAGAATTCCATGGACATAGGAGTCTGGTGGGTTACAGTCCATGGGTTGCAAAGAGTCGGACACAACTGAGCAACTAACATTTTCACTTCAGCCTTCCCTCTTCATGAATATGTCAGATTAAAAAAAGCAACTGTAGTCAATGTCTTGGGATAATATACAGTCCATCTTGAAATGACAAGAAATTACTGGGATTTTACTACATTTGGTGCATTTACCAAATAGTAATATCCAGACACAAGTTAATCATGGGTATTGTATAATTAGATAGTTAATTCACAAAGGGAGGATATATGATTTGGAGTGGTGATCTTGAATTAGGAATTTGAATGTTAGCAAGGTCTTCAAATGTTTCAAGATGATAGTAGAGATTTGCTGTGTAGAAATTTGGCATCTAATGATGGAACAAGATAAACTACAAGTCTGTTTGGTGGTTATGGTGTGGGAATTGAGATAAAATGGAGCATGGGCAAATTTAGAATATTTATTAGGTACTGGGCTGGCCAAAAAGTTCATTCAAGTTTTCTGTAACAGCTTATAGAAAAAACCAAATGCACTTTTTGGCCAATCCCATATTTGGAAATAAAATTGAAAATTGACATTCAACTTAAAGTTCTTTGAGCTAAATAAACTGCTGGATGGAGTCACCTGGGAGAAAGAATTCCAGGTAACATGAGAACTAAAACAGAACAAAGCAGAAACAGTTTATCCTTTCTCCTTCTTTGACAAGGATATAGTTATAAACTAAGAAATAAAAATATAAAAGCTGAGATTTTTCTAAGGAAATGTTCTTAAATATATCATTTTTAATGGTAGCTATCTTCTCTCCTGTAGGAGAAACTGACTTCTGAATGCATCTTTAGGGAGCAATTTGAAGAGAACTGGTATAATACCTATTCATCGAACATATATAAACATGGAGACACTGGCCGCAGGTATTTTGTGGCACTTAACAAAGATGGAACTCCAAGAGATGGTGCCAGGTCCAAAAGACATCAGAAATTTACACATTTCCTGCCCAGACCAGTGGATCCAGAAAGAGTTCCTGAACTGTACAAGGAATTACTTATGTACAGTTGAAGGGGGTTGGTGTCTTTACTGAAGAACCAAACTGCATCTCTTCTTTCTTGTTTCAGTTCTCATCATAAAACAGGAACCCAGGACAACATTCAGAATGTTATGGTGTCTGTTTTCCACTGGGATATTGACTTTGGAAAGAATATTGAGAACAAGAAACATTTTCACTTGAAGTAGGTCAAGATCTCCTTTTACAAGTGGATTTAGTTCCCTCGGGTACACTGGCTCAGTCCTCACTTATAGATTGAAGCTGAAAATCTGCTCAACTGTGATCCTGGGAACTCAACCTAGTTTGCTGCTGGTGCCTCACCTCTCTGGAGTATGTTTCCTTTGAAGGTTACATTACAAATAGATACTTCATGTTGAAGAGATGGATTGACATAGTTGGCCAAGATTATTGCTATGTAAACTCTAAGAACCTTCTAGGATTTTGCAGGTGATGATGTTATATGTAAAAAGTTGGGGTGAAACATGGGGCTAGGAAATATGCCACACCAAGATGGACCATTTTTTTAAAGGATGGACCTATTTATACATTTTCAGTTGGCAAATATTTATTATATATATTTATTTATTACAGAGTTTATTTTTTACTGGTATATGAAGATAATACAAAGAGGAAAAAAAAACAACCAAAATTTCTTTATTGTGCCATTCCTTTGTTGTGATGTCTTTGGCTGTCAAGAAGACTTCGTTATTGCTACACATTAAGCATAGAGTAAGATCCTGAATTTCTTTTAAAAAATGAAGTAGAGCATAGATTATATATTTTTTGCAATCAGTTGCCTTCTAAATGTAACATTGGTTTCTTTGGCCTTGAAAAATTCTGTATCAATTTTTATTGAATTCAACACACATTCAAAAAGGGAAATAAACACTGATATTTTAATGGTTTGGTGTCATTCCTTTTGAGGTGAAGTTATTCTACTTATATAACATATTTTTATGGTGTCATAATTCTAAATTCATGAGAAAAATGTAATATTTAGTGAACTTCTAATGTAGAAAATTATTGGACATTATAAGCCAGCTATGCTTACTTATTTTCTTGACTTAGTGTGGCAAAGCTCACTTCTTTTCACTTACTATGATCAAAGAAGTTGCTTCCCTAGTAGCTCAGATGGTAAAGTATCTGTCTGCAATGTGGGATACCCTGGTTCGATCCCTGCGTCAGGAATATTCTCTGAAGGAAATGGCAATCCACTCCAGGACTCTTGCCTGGAAAATTCCATGGAGAGAGGAGCCTGGTAGGACACAGTCCATGTGGTTGCAAAGAGTCAGACACAACTGAGCAACTTCACTTTCACATGATCATAGAAAGAATGAGTCTTAGTGGAACCATGCATAATAACAGTAGGGCTCCATCTACCTATCTCAGCGTGCCATCTTTTCCATTATATCTCCTAATTTGTCATTTTCAATAGTCATTAAGACTACTATATAGAAGATACTGTTAAAAACTAAGGAAAATACAGTAATCAAGACAGAAGTGGGTCCTGCTTCATGAAGCTTGATGTCTAGTAGGGGAAACTGACACAGTAATGGTGAATTGTGATGTACCCTATGAAATAAACAAGGCTCAGATACAGAAAAAAAGAGAGGATAAATTTAGATAGGATGGGTCAGAGCCTTCTCTAAAGAGTTGTCATTTCTTAAAGGATAAGACTAAGATGGGGCTTCCCTGGTGGTTCAAATGGTAAAGAATCTGCCTATAGTGCAGGAGATCTAGGTTTGATTCCTGGGTCAGGAAGATCCCTTGGAGAAGGGAATAGCTACCCACTCTAGTAATCTGGCCTGGAGAATCCCATGGACAGAGGAGCCTGGCAGGCTACATTCTACTCTGCAGAATTGCAGAGTCAGATATGACTGAGCAACTCACACTTTCACTACAGTTACTTTCAAGAGAAGATTAAAAAGCCATGATGGAAGAGGGAACAGTGAGTTTGGAGTCCTTAAAGCAAGAAAGAACTTTGTGGCTGCTGTTGAGTAACCCACTGGGAGAGTGGCACACACAAATTTCTAAAGCTGCACAGATACAAATCCTGCAGGTTTTATTTGCTCCTACCCAGCGGCTGTCAGTGTTGCCGCCCTCACACATGGCGGTCATCGCTGGGGATGTGGTAATAGTCACGGAAGCAGCGGTCACCAGTTAGAACACAGAAGCGTTGATAAAACAGACTGCTGGGCTCCAGCCCCGCCGTTTCTGATGCATGCGTCTGAGAGGGAGTCTAAAAACGTGCCTTTTTAACAGGTTCCTAGGAAACATTGATGCGGTTGGTCCAGAGACCATACTTTAAGAATCACTAGTCTAGAGCAGGGTTTTTCAAACTTTAGCGTACATGCAAAATCACCTGAGGATCTTGTTAAAGGACCGATCTGTTAAACTAGGTCTGGGTTAGGGGATGGAGAGCTGAACTTTTGTATTTCTAACAATATCCCAACTGATGCTCAATATGGTCATACCACATATCATGCTTTGAATGCAAGACTGTTGCTTCCATGTTCTCTGGAGTTACTCCTATTGATTCATCTTCTCATAACTTGAATATATTAATGGTGGTATGTGACTTGACAGTAGGGAATTCCTCACATACCTTTAATAAAGCTACATGGGAATGTGTGTGTGTGTGTGTGTGTGGCTGGAAGAGTGGTGTGTGCACGTGTGTGCATACAGTGTAAGAGGCAGAGATATAGCATAAAATCTATTGCTTTCATAAATGTAAAAAATGATAGTTTAGCAGTAATATTTTCATAATAGTCATAATAAAGCAATTCTTATTTATTTTTATTTGTCAATAAAAGTAATAAACTAATTTTGGTTCGCTGCTTGACATCTATATTGAATGCATGTGTCCGATTATGCAAGTATTTCAAATCAAAATGATGCCGGTGTCTAAACTTACAGCTGTGGAGGAAGTCTTATAAATTTAAAGAGAGAATCCACTGATCACAGATGGCCCACAATGAATATCCTTACTCAATCAAAATTTCTTCTTTTTTTTAGATATAATAGGAATATAAGTTTAACTATTTTTATGGTGATAACTACCTGTAGAAATTTGGGATATGAAATATGATTGAAGCAATGATTTTACAAACCTTCAGATAACTAAAAAGTCACTGTATCTTGCATTCTAATTCTACTTATATATTGGCATATCTTCCTATGTCAGAAAAACAATTTGTATTTACTGAATTTACACTACTTGAAGAAATGATCTATTTGATATCTTAATAGGCTTCGCTTGATTTCACCTGATATTCCTAAATGGAAGTGGAGTGTGAACATATCAATTCATACATGGAAGGATAAGAATAATTTGGTTTATTATCAAATTAATATTTTCAAAATAATTTTACTCTCAGGATGCTTGGGGAAAATTTTGCCCATTAGTCACCCTCTTGCTTCTTTATTTTAAATGTGTGTGTGTGTGTGTGTGTGTGTGTCTGTGTGAGTCTGTGTGTGCGCTAGATGCTCAGTCATGTCCAACCCTTTGTGACCCCATGGACTGTAGCCCATCAGGCTCCTTTATCCATGGAATGAGCCAGGCAAGAATACTGGAGTGAACACTGGAAGAATACATTTCCTTCTCCAAAATGTTCTATTAGAAATCATTTGCTAATTTACATTTTCCATTCTTTCTTGCTTGGAATGTTAATTATCATTTGCAAAATTTACCTGCAGTAATGATAAAAGAACATATGTAAATCAACTTTCATTAACATCTACTTGCTAAAATAGAACAGATTAGCCAGGACATGGAAGCAACCTAGATGCCCATCAGCAGACGAATGGATAAGGAAGCTGTGGTACATATACACCATGGAATATTACTCAGCCATTAAAAAGAATTCATTTGAATCAGTTCTGATGAGATGGATGAAACTGGAGCCCATTATACAGAGTGAAGTAAGCCAGAAAGATAAAGACCATTACAGTATACTAACACATATATAGGGAATTTAGAAAGATGGTAATGATAACCCTATATGCAAAACAGAAAAAGAGACACAGATGTATAGAACAGACTTCTGGACTCCATGGGAGAAGGCAAGGGTGGGATGTTTCAAGAGAACAGCATCGAAACATGTATATTATCTAGGGTGAAACAGATCACCAGCCCAGGTTGGATGCATGAGACAAGTGCTCGGACCTGGTGCACTGGGAAGACCCAGAGGGATCGGGTGGAGAGGGAGGTGGGAGGGGGGATCGGGATGGGGAACACATGTATATCCATGGCTGATTCATGTCAATGTATGACAAAAACCACTACAATATTGTAAAGTAATTAGCCTCCAACTAATAAAAAAATTAAAATTAAAAAAAATAGAACAGATTGATTTCTTTCCTGCTTGAGTATTCTCACAGGTCCCAGCCATTGCCCTGAATGATTAGATATAACTAATACTTGAAGACCAAGGTTCTTCTCTTTAAGAACAGTGTTTCTTAGAAGAAGCAGTGTACCTTAGGCATCAGTAAAGGCACCCTTGCCATGGGATGGCTTCCAGTTGAGCAGCATACTTCTGTGAAGGGCAGTACTCCATTCTGATGATACCACTTCCATTTAACAGTGGAGATCTCATTTGCCTATCATTTCTAGAGAGTGTGTGGGTATCAGATATAATCGAATTCATGGTGGTGGCAAAAGGACTTGCTATTCTCTCTTTGGGTTGCTCTGTTTTAATGCTGCTGCTGCTAAGTTAGTTCAGCCATGTCCAACTCTGTGGGACCCCAAAGATGGCAGCTCACCAGGCTCCTCTGTCCCTGGGATTCTCCAGGCAAGAACACTGGAGTGGGTTGCCATTTCCTTCTCCAATGTACAAAAGTGAAAAGTGAAAGTGAAGTCGCTTAGTCGTGCCCGACTCTTAGCAACCATGGACCGCAGCCTACCAGGCTCTTCCATCCATGGGATTTTCCAGGCAAGAGTCCTGGAGTGGGATGCCATCGCCTTCTCTGTCTGTTTTAATGATGGACCAATAAGTGGCTGGCAACTGATTTGTACTCAGAAATGAGAACACTATTTGATAGACATTACACATTTGTCATTTCCTTGGGGCATGCCAATAATTCCACGCCATTAGATCGCTGAAGAGTCCACTGGAGAGTCATGTCTGGGTTATATAGGATGAGAGGTTAGAGAGTTGCCTGTGTAATCTTTAAGAAACTTGCCTTTCAGGAGGCCATGTGATGAGTTACAACACTGCAGCGTCGTATCCCACTTTGTCAGTATCTGTACCTTTGCATCCTGTTTAGTGATGTGGGTTTCAAGGACAAACATTGTGTTCCGTTCAGTGCAAAATTAAATTTTTTCAAAACAACATTCCCAGAAAAGTTACTGCTTTGGCAGATGGTCTTTGAATTTAGTTTTTCTGTTAAATTGTTTTACCATTTTTAGTCATAAACTGATAAGGAAAGGAACAACCTTAAATACAATTATTTCTCACTGTTATCCAGTGTACCATCTACAAAATGAATACATTTTATATTTGAATAAAATCAAGACATCTATTTAAAATTTATCACATGAGATGATAAAACAGTGCTAAAGAATTTATGGTATCAGTTCAGTTCAGTTCAGTCGCTCAGTCATATCTGACCCTTTGCAACCCCATGAATCGCAGCACGCCAGGCCTCCCTGTCCATCACCAGCTCCCGGAGTTTACTCAAACTCATGCCCATCGAGTTGGTGATGCCATCCAGCCATCTCATCCTCTGTTGTCCCCTTCTCCTCCTGCCCCCAATCCCTCCCAGCATCAGGGTCTTTTCCAATGAGTCAACTCTTCGCATGAGGTGGCCAAAGTATTGAGTTTCAGCTTCAGCATCAGTCCTTCCAATGAACACCCAGGGTTGGATCTCCTTGCAGTAGGATGATAAAGGTATAATTTTGGCCAAATGAATCAAATTATATTGATGATCAAAATGAACAGGGATCTAAAAGAATGCATTTGCTACATCAGTGACCATGGATTACTAAAAGGTTGATTCAATGTCAATTTCTATTTTGGACCAGTCAAACCAGGGTACAAGGGGTAAGTGGTATATGGGATTAGTCCCAAATTCTCCAACACCCTATATAGTCCCAGTTTCTCTAATACCCTATATAATTTGGTATAGACCTACTATACTTCCATATGATTCCACACTTGCAACAGTGTTGTTCCAGAGGTTCTCTTTTGGCAGGTCCAATTTTGGGAACCCTACTCTTTAACCTTTTGAAAGCTCTTTCCATCCCTACAACTGTAATGAATCTCTTGCAATTACACACTCAGGGAGAGGAAATAGCACTCCAGGAAAACTTTTTTGGCCCCCTGTGTCCAGCTGGGCTTCCCAGGTGGCTCAGTGGGTAAAGATCTGCCTGCAAGACAGGAGATGCAGGCAGATGTGGGTTCAATCACTGGGTTAGGAAGATCCCCTGGAGGAGAATATGGCAACCCAATCCAATATTCTTGCCTGGACAACCCCATGTACAGAGGAGCCTGACGAGCTATAGTCCATGGGGTTGCAAAGAGTCGGACAAGACTGAAGCATACACACCGTGTCCAGCCATTATCACAACTCAGCAACCTCAGCTACTTTTCCTTTATACCTTTCAACACTCAGAACAATTTCTCTCCTTGCATTCAAATTTCCAGAATTAAAGTTATCTTTGATCCTGTATCTAATGTACCCAAGATTCTTGAATATTATCCTTTGTTCAAAATAAGTTACAGAGTTTAAAGTCTCTCCAGGTTCATCTAATGTTTTAATGGACTCGACGTTAAGGACTTTGGAGCAATTTGTCCTTTCCTTTGAGAGACTGGGCCTGATCTCCAGACTTTAGTGCCAGGGTTCTTAAATTAAGAAAGATCAGAAGAAATCAAAGGAGATGCTTTGGAAGGTGTCCTTTGTTTTTCATGTGTAGGGAGCTTATCCTCAGGATTTACGAAGTCCTTGTCTCAGTGTTCCCTCTCTTGGCTGGGCTCCCAGTGATCGTGAAGTGGCTTGTTGCTATCTGTGTGGAGGGTTTGCCAAGGTTGTTGCCATGGCTGCCGTGCCCACAAGTTTAGCTGATTCTTCTGTCCTATTGATCTCCTCTGAGTCTTAGCAACTTGCCGGTGTTTCTCTTGTGAACTGGGGGATGTGGCTCCAAATCTAATGGCCCTTTCTCTTAGCTCACAGGGAAATTGTTGAGCAGACAGTGGGCCCAATCAAAATTCATATCTTTTCATTAGACCATTCTCCAGCAATTTCCCATGAAATTCATGCTTCCATAAAAAGCTTTTGAGTGTTAGGAATGTAATGTTCTGAGACAGACTCAAGATGCTTGTTTATTTGCATTTTGGCATCATCTAGAGTTTTAGGTTCACCTTTCCTCTTAGTCAGGATAGTCCATATTTGAAGTTCTTTCCTTCTAGTCACCTTGATCCCTTGCTTATCAGTTTTGTAAGGTGAGATTTCTCTATTATTCCTTGCAAATCACCTCATCTTGGTTTCCAAGTTTTCCCTACCCATAGAAACAAAGCGCTAATTTCAAACAGTTGTCCACATTTCCCTCTCACATATTATATTCACCGCCTCTTGAATTGTGGTAAAATGTGCATATCACTAAATTTACCTTTTTGAAAGTTAAAAAATGTACAATTCCATGACATTAAGTACATTCATATTGTTTGTGCAACCATCCCCACCATGTAACTCCAGATCAACTGAAACTCTGATTCATTGAACACCAACTTCCCATTCTCTTCTCCTCTTAGCCTCTGGCAAATACCATTTTACTTTCTGCTTTTATGAACTCAACTTCTCTAAGAACCTCATATAAATGGAATCATACATTATTCATTCTTCTGTAAATGGTTTATTTTACTTAACACAACATTTTCAAGGTTCATCTATGTTGTACTAGGTGCCATATTTTTAAGGCTGAATAATAATTGTATGTACCATAGTTAGTTTACACATTCTTCTGATCATAGACACTTGGATTGTTTCCACCCTTTGTCTATCTTGCAAAACTGCTATGAATATGGGTGTACAAATATTTGTTCAAGCCCTGCTTTCATATATTGATCATCCTTTAAACAATCTTTATGGGTGTTCTTTAAAAATTTTTATTGCAGTATAAGTTACAGAGAATAATTCCATATATTATTGCTTTTGACAGATATATACACCTATGTAACCCCCACTACACTCATGACATGGAATATTTTCATCAGGCTAGAATGTTTCTCATTGCCCATTTTCTCAAGGAAGCCACTGATTTGTTTACTGTCAAGGAAGCCACTGATTTGCTTACTGTTACTACAGATTAGCTTTCATTTTCTAGAATGTATCATTGATGGAGACATTCACTGTGAACTCTTAATGTTTTTGAGATTTACCCATATTGTATGTATCAGAGGTATCTTTCTCCTTATTGCCGAGTGGCAGTTCATTGCAAGGCTAGAATACAGCTTTGTTTTTCTGTTTGTGAGGTGATGGACATCTGGTTGTTTCCAGGTCTATTATGAATAAAACTGCTATAAACATATATTTTTAATTCTCTGGGATAAATATCTAGAGTGGAATTGCTGATTTATATTTTTAATACAAAGCCAATCAGTGACCCAAAGTGATTGTATCATATTACATTTACAAGAGCATCATGTAAGAGTTCCAGAAGTTCTACTAGGTTGCCCAAAAGGTTCATTCGGGTTTTTCCATAACCTTATGGAAAACCTGCTCATTCACACTTGTCTTCCAAGTTTTAGAAATTCCAGTGATATATCAGGTTTTCAATTTGCACATTATTTGTATCTAAATGTACTTTAATTAAATTCCATAGTAACTTATGACATGGACCATATTTTCAGCTTATTTGTTATCTATATATCTTTTCCAGTTAAGCATTAGTTCAAATGTTTTGCCCAAATTCACTGTTATTTATATTACTATTGAGGTGTAAGAGTTATCTTCTAGCTACAGGTCCTTTTTGAATATATATTTTGCAAATATTTTCTGTCAGCCGGTGGTTTACCTTTTCTTTCATTAACAGGGTCTTCTGATGAGCAAAAGCTTTAAATTTTGATGAGCAAAGGTTTTAAATTTAAATGACCTTCAATTTATGAGAATTTTTTTGCTCATGCTATTTGTTTAGTAGCTAAGAAATCTTTGCCAGACTCAAAGTTACTAAAGATTTCTCGTATATTCTTCTTTAAGTTTTTATAGCTTAAACTTTTTTTTTTCATTTATTTTTATTAGTTGGAGGCTAATTACTTACAACATTGCAGTGGGTTTTGTCATACATTGGCATGAATCAGCCATGGAGTTACATGTGTTCCCCATCCCGATCCCCCCTCCCACCTCCCTCTCCACCCGCTTTCTCTGGGTTTTCCCAGTGCACCAGGCCCAAGCACTTGTCTCATGCATCCCACCTGGGCTGGTGATCTGTTTCACTATAGATAATATACATGCTATTCTCTCGAAAACATCCCACCCTTGCCTTCTCCCACAGAGTCCAAAACTCTGTTCTGTACGTCTGTGTCTCTTTTTCTGTTTTGCATGTAGGGTTATCATTACCATCTTTCTAAATTCCATATATATGTGTTAGTATGCTGTAATGTTCTTTATCTTTCTGGCTTACTTCACTCTGTATAATGGGCTCCAATTTTATCCATCTCATTAGAACTGATTAGCTTAAACTCTTACGTTTAGATCTATGATCCATTTCACAGATTTTCACCTGTGAAATTTTTAGAATTGTATTCATTTTGTTCAAAGACTATCTAATTCTTAAAGAATCTAAAAACAGACCAAATGTGTTTTGCTGTGAACACTCTGTAGAGACGAAGTGGAGGTGGGAGTTTAAGGAAATAAAGAGAAAAAAAAGAATAAATCAGTACAGTGATGGAAGGGTAAAGCATGCAAGAATTCAGACATTCTGTGGAGGATTACTTTCCCTCCATTAAGAGGCCTATAAAAAGGAACCAACTGATATCCATTGGAGGAGTCAGCAGAAGCCATGTTTTCCCCACCCAGGTGATAGGTTTTTGCTGAGGGGCCTCTGCTAGATCCTCACTGGCTCCCCTCCTTTTAGCCTGAGCTGGCAAGGCAGTACACAGGCCTTGAAGGAGCACAACATGACTCCTCATTTACAGAACCGCCATCAACCTAACCCTCGGCTCTTCGCCCTCCTCATCTTCAGCATCACGTCGTCGTCGTAAAGTCGTCGTAAAGCAAATACGAGCTGCTGTCACTGGAAGGCCCGCTAGTGCTGGTGCAGGGTTCTGACAGGGCCGCGAGGACCTTCACTCCATCCTCTTCTGCTTCCTCTTTACTGGCTGAAACCTGCTTCCTAACGATTTCAGCATATTCCTTGTCTTCTCCTTTACTGTCCTCCCTTTCTTGAACAGAACCGAAGCCTCCACCTTGGTTGTGGAGAAAGTGTCGGGCTCATGAAGCAACTGGGACTACGGTTAACAGGACAGTTCTGAGAGTTTGAGGACAGTTCTCCACTCCAGGGGGCCATCTACAGGCGGATGAAGAGGTGAAACGTATCCATCTCCATCCTCTTAAACGTTGTGATGTCTCATTTGGTCGAGGATCTGAAGGTAGGCGGTGACTGTGGTTAGTCCCTGGGAAGCTTACTGTGCGCCTTGAAGTAGCCGTCTTCGGAGGGGGTGTGAGGCCGTCGGAGGAGGGCAGTCTTTCGGGTGTAGAGGTCGGATTCACTCCTGGGGTGATGAGGCGCCTTCCTCAGCTTTCTCCTGTGGGGATTTCTGCTCGAGCCTCAGGGCCTTCTGGGAACAGGTCATCACAGCGGCGGTGGCAGCGCCGGGCCCCCGATCCTCATGCCCTGGCCGGCGGACCAGGCCCCATGGGCCAGGCCGACCAGGATCCTGTCTTCACAGCCCGATGGCCGGCACCAGGCCCCAGAGGCCGCTGGGCCGGCCAGTAGGGCGGGCCGTGCCCTTCTCTTCATGCGCAGGCCGGTTGTGGGCAAGGGTGGAGAGAATTTGAGAAATTCCCTGGGGGTCCGGACTTCACCCCCACCCAGGAAGAGGCCTCAGCTTGGGGGTCGCGAGAGAGGAGGCGCAAGCGGAGGAAGGCGGCGGAAGGCCAGTGAGGAAACACAAGGCTCACCTATCCTGTCCTGGAGTTTGATACATATCAAATGTATCAAATCAAATACATTTTGTGTACATTTCAGGTAAAGAAAGATAGTTGAGAATTTATTTACTTGCTAGCATAAACTGCGAGTATTAATCCCAGGTTCAGTTCAGTTCAGTTGCTCAGTCATGTCCGACTCTTTGCGACCCCATGATCGCAGCACTCCAGGAGTAAGTTTCAAATCCTGAAAGATGATGCTGTGAAAGTGCTGCACTCAATATGCCAGCAAATCTGGAAAACTCAGCAGTGGCCACAGGATTGGAAAAGGTTAGTTTTCATTCCAGTCCCAAAGAAAGGCAATGCCAAAGAATGCTCAAATCACTACACAAATTGCGCTCATCTCACACGCTAGTAAATTCTAAAAATTCTCCACTTCTGGGCATACACACCAAGGAAACCAGATCTGAAAGAGACACATGCACCCCAATGTTCATCGCAGCACTGTTTATCATAGCCAGGACATGGAAGCAACCTAGATGCCCATCAGCAGACGAATGGATAAGGAAGCTGTGGTACATATACACCATGGAATATTACTCAGACATTAAAAAGAATTCATTTGAATCAATTCTAATGAGATGGATGAAACTGGAGCCCATTATACAGAGTGAAGTAAGCCAGAAAGATAAAGACCATTACAATATACTAACACATATATATGGAATTTAGAAAGATGTTAATGATAACCCTATATGCAGAACAGAAAAAAAAAGACACAGATTTATAGAACAGTCTTTTAGACTCTGTGGGAGAAGGCGAGGGTGGGATGTTTCAAGAGAACAACATCGAAACATGTATATTATCTAGGGTGAAACAGATCACCAGCCCAGGTTGGATGGATGAGACAAGCGCTAGGACCTGGTGCACTGGGAAGACCTAGGGGGAGCGGGTGGAGAGGGAGGTGGGAGGGGGGATCGGGATGGGAAACACATGTAAACCCATGGTTGTTTCATTTCAATGTATGACAAAATTCACTACAAAAAAAAAAAAATCTCCAAGCCAGGCTTCAGCAATAAGTGAATGGTGAGCTTCCAGATGTTCAAGCTAGTTTTAGAAAAGGCAGAGGAACCAGAGATCAAATTGCCAACATCCGCTGGATCATGGAAAAAGCAAGAGAGTTCCAGAAAAACATCTATTTCTGCTTTATTGACTATGCCAAAGCCTTTGACTGTGTGGATCACCACAAACTCTGGAAAATTCTGAAAGAGATGGGCATACCAGACCACCTGACCTGCCTCTTGAGAAACCTGTATGCAGGTCAGGAAGCAACAGTTCGAAATGGACATGGAACAACAAACTGGTTCCAAATAGGAAAAGGAGTATTTCAAGGCTGTATATTGTCACCCTGCTTATTTAACTTATAGGCAGAGTACATCATGAGAAACGCTGGACTGGAAGAAGCACGGCTGGAATCAAGATTGCTGGGAGAATATCAATAACCTCAGATATGCAGATGACACCACCCTTATGGTAGAAAGTGAAGAGGAACTAAAAAGCCTCTTGATGAAAGTGAATGAGGAGAGTGAAAAAGTTGGCTTAAAGCTCAACATTCAGAAAATGAAGATCATGGCATCTGGTCCCATCACTTCATGGGAAATAGATGGGGAAACAATGGAAATGTTGTCAGACTATTTTTTTGGGCTCCAAAATCACTGCAGATGGTGATTGCAGCCGTAAATTAAGACTCTTACTCCTTTGAAGGAAAGTTATGACTAACCTAGATAGCATATTAAAAAGCAGAGACATTACTTTGCCAACAAAGGTCCATCTGGTCAAGGCTATTGTTTTTCCAGTGGTCATGTATGGATGTGAGAGTTGGACTGTGAGGAAAGCTGAGTTCCGAAAAATTGATGCTTTTGAACTGTGGTGTTGGGGAAGACTCTTGAGAGTCCCTTGGACTGCAGGGAGATCAGTCCTGGCTGTTCATTGGAAGGACTGATGCTGAAGTTGAAACTCCAATACTTTAGCCACCTCATGCGAAGAGTTGACTCATTGGAAAAGACCCTGATGCTGGGAGGGATTGAGGGCAGGAGGAGAAGGGGACAACAGAGGATGAGATGGCTGGATGGCATCGCCAACTCAATAGGCATGAGTCTGAGTAAACTCCAGGAGTTGGTGATGGCGTGCTGCAATTCATGGGGTCGAGAAGAGTCGGACATGACTGAGCTACTGAACTGAAGTTTCAGATGCGGACTTAATGGTGCATTGTGTAGATTCATAAACATGTCCTGAGGTTATACTATGCTCTGGGGCAGCAGTCCCCAACCTTTTTGGCACCAGAGACTGGTTTCATTTTCTGTCTTCAGGGGTGGGGGGTGGGCCGTGGGGGGTGATTAGGGGATAATTCAAATGGGGTAAATTTTTTGTGCTCTTTTATTTCCATGGTTATTACATCACGTCACCAGGCGTTAGATCCTGGAGGTTGGGGACCCCAGCTCTTGGGTCTCCCACTCTGTGCCTGAGATTCATTCAGAAAATGTAATCCAGGTGGGTTATTTAGACTCTGAGATGGAGTTTAGAGAATAGGATGTTTATTATTAGAGAATAGGTTGTTTATTAGGCATTGTTTGCGACCCCCATGGGCTGTAACTCACAATGCTCCTCTGTCCATGGGATTTCCCAGGCAAGCATCCTGGAGTGGGTTGCCATTTTCTTCTCCAGGGGATCTTCTGGAACCAGGGATTGAACCTGTCTCCTGCGTTAATAGGTGGATTCCATTGCTGAGCCACCAGGGAAGTAACAACGTGAAAATCTCAGCAGTAGTAATGTGTCCTCTGGCCACAAGAAATCATTAATCTGTATAAATTCCTGGGGGAAAAATTTTTAACTAAAACCCTCACCAAATTGTAAATGACAAGCAACATTTTAATTTCATCTAACATTATTAAATGTAACATTTCTCATTGAACAATTACCAAGTGTTCTTAGTTCTTAAGACACCACAATTGCCCTTGGGTAAAACAAATGTGGGAACAAAGGAATAAGACTGGGCAGGAGATGTTGAGAATAAGTCTGAGCAGAAGTGTTGTCAGACTTGGCTGTTTTGTTTGAGTGCCGAAGCTAAAATGGCCCAGACTCACTGCTGTGGATTGGCTGATGCTTTATGGTCATGCTTGGATCTGTTGCTGGATGTGGGTCACCGAAGGAAGTGGGGCTGTTTGTTTCTGAAAGGGCTGACAACACCTGGGCAGCTGGAGCCATAAATTCGTTGCAGAGGCCTGTAGAGGATGAATCTCCATTGTCCATCACAGTCTACTCTTTGTTGCTGAAATCCACATTTTCATGGAAGTGATATGACTGGTGTATATCCCTGTCATTGGACTACCTTATGCCTGCTGTGCAGTGGGTGGGTTCCTGTGCAGGTAAAACAAAGTCTTGGTTAGTGATGCTGGCTGAGGCTCTGAGGGCAAGAAAGGCAAGCTATACCAAAAAAAGGTCTGTCCCTATCTGAATCAATCACAGGTCTTTTAAAGGTGGAAGGGGACTCACTATAGGCAAATTGCCATCAAATGGGCAGATGATCTCCTTAAGGAATGGTGCCATGATATGGGCTCTGTTAGTCTTTGTTGCTTGCAGATTGGACATTTATAAATGGCAGTAGCTCGATTCATTATGGAAAGAGGGAGCCCTTGCTTCTGGGTGACACCTAACCTCTGCCTCTGTCACCAGCACCACTTCCTAATTAATACATTAATATGTGTTAATATGTTAATATATATTCATATGTATTAATATGCTAGGATATCAGCGAGAGCTTGCTGTCACCAGTTAACTGTTATTCTATCTACTTCATTGTTTAATGCCACTTCCATGTTGGGAACTCTTGGATTTATTTTTTCCATATGCCTTATTCTTGAAACTCTTGGACTGATGTTAACTTTTAATACCAAGATTTTCTCATTTTATGTCCACTCCCATTTACCATACACTATATTTCTTTCTGCCAGATCTATTTCTAATCTTCCAATTGTTTTTCTTCTTTGATTTTGATCAGCTAGCCAGACTACCTGTGAGTCCTAATCTTTGTAAACTTCTTTTGTCTAATGTTCTAATCTCTGAAAACTTCTTTTGTCACAATCAGTAGGTAACCAGATGCACTGTCTCAAATTCTACCAATTGGTAGGACCTCCTCTGAATTAGGCTATAGTGGCTTTCATCCATATATTGAGCTGACCCATCTGTAAATCAAACTTGGGTGTTTTCATTCTCAATCAGTACGTCCTCAGAGATCCCCTTTCTGGGCCATGGGATTATGCTGAGGAAGTGTTGCTAGTGTAATGGTGGTGGATGACCAGAGTCTGGGCTATCTGACTTGATGGCAGAGTGGGAATTTGGCTCATAAATTCTTATATCCCATAGTCAGGCTTTGTACCATGCAGAGAATGGCATTTCAGAAGACATGTATCTATTGGAAGTTGTGTGACCTTGCTCCAGCATCTCAGGGGGTAGTGCTATAATTTTCCCACTTGGCCTTCTCCTAGATTTCACATGGTGTTTTTCCCCACCACTGATACCTTTAATAAAAGAGGGTCTGTTGGCTCAAGGGGCCAGGTACAGCTTTGACCTAACTGTAGGCATTCCTGCTTACTTGGCCATTCTCTTAGTTGCTCAGTGGCATCTTTGATTTGATTTGATTTTAACTCTGTTACTTTATAACAGCATTTTTGAAAAGCTGTGAACCAGGGTCAGAATGAAACGCCCTCATAGTGCAGCATCTCTAGCTGAACCATCACGGAAGACACCTGAAATGGATTCTAGAAAGGGTTGTTTCTACTCTGTGGTTCCTGAGGTTGCTCTCTATTGCTCTCAGTAAATTAGAAATGGTCCTATCCATAATGAACATCCTGATGTGGTGTGTGTTACTGGGTGCTGAAGAGGATTGATGTAGAAATAGGGGTATAAAAGAGAGAGTAAAGAGATGACAGGAAGTCCTCTGATGAGCTGTTTGCTCAAGCCTGCAAATGATGATTTTTCTTTTGTATTTTCACTTCTTAGAGAGGTAAGACTGCATCCATGTCTTCTGGTATATTAACACATTAATATATGTAAAGTAAAAATATAGAAATGGTGAAACATCGATGCCTTTCCTTGTAAGAAGAGGAAAATATGTACTATAGGTAGTATATTGTACTTTATGTTCTATTTATTTAATCTAAGTAAAAACGTTAGAATTTTTAGAGCTTAAAGATAGCTTTCATCTAGGTCAATCTCTCCGTTTTATAAATGAGGAAAATCTTTTATCTTATTGACTCTTTTCAGTAAAGTCATGAAACATTTCGTTGTTCATAAGTTGGTAAATATATCCATATGCTTTCATAAGGTTCTTTTGTGATTTTGGCCAGCAATGATGAAATTAGTATGTTTTGATCTTTGTGCAAGTTGTTCAGAAGGAACTTAAAAGAAGTATTTAGGAAAATCCAAGTGCTGAAACATTTAAGATATGCTTTATGGTCTCAGTTTTGTGTGATTGTCAGCCAGGAAGTTTTCTGATTAAGATGGCTTGCCAATTTCCTGCCAAATACATTATTTATTACACTAATGGGGATTTCCTATTTGAGACGTTAAAGACAAAATGCTACTAATATTATTTCCCTTAAAATAATTAACATAGATCAATTGATTCAGGCTAATAAATTAAAATGAAGAACAAGACAGTGGTCCAAAAAGATATAAGTATTTTATAGTATACACATACTGAAATAAACTAGATTTCTTTGGATTAGAGATTTTTCTTTCACTATTGATGTGAAAATTGAAGCTGGATGAATGAATTGAATGAATTGAAGCTGAATGAATTTGTATCTTTTGGATATGATTCTTTGTAAGAATAAAATAACTTCCAGCGAAGACTAAATTATGTTGGATTAAAATGGCATTAGGATTCAGAAATTATATGCACAGATTTTAGAATTTTGAGGGGCTCAACAGTGAAGAATCTGCTTTCCAGCAGGAGATGCAGCTTCTTTGCCTAGATCAGGAAGATCCCCTGGAGAAGGAAATGGTAACCCACTCTAGTATTCTTGCCTGGGAAATCCCACAGATATGGGAGCCTGGTGGTCTGTAGTCTATACGGTCCCCAAGATCCTGAACACGACTTAACAACTAAACAACAAGTTCCCCCAAAGTTATAAAGAAGCTTCTACATACTTGTGTGTGTGTGTTCTTGTAGTAGGACCTAAAAAAGAAGATGGGTTCCAAGCATCGAGTAAAGAATAAATACATGTAGTAAATTAGCATTCTAAATTACACCTCATTTTCATCAGACAACAAAAGCATGAAACAAATTTTAATAATTACACATTTGTAATTTGTTTATAAAATTAAAATACATTTTAAAATTACAGATTGGAATAACTGCTATGAAGGAAAAGAACAAGGTGTTGTAAGAAAGACCAGGGGGCATTTTCTTTGTTGAGACAATCATAAAAGAGCTTCTGAAGGGCAAATAATTAGGTGGACAAAGAATTTGTGTGTGGGAGGAAGGATGTGTGTGGACAGCAGTCCATGAAAAAGGCCTTATAAAAGGTGTATGAGATGATCAAGAAACTAAAAGAAGGCCATGATGACCATACTGAGTTGTTTAAATTGTATTTTAGTGAAATGTGGGGGAGAGTCATAAAAGGATTTTAAATAGGAGAGTGACACCATTTCATCTATATCTTTAAAAGACCCCATGGGCTAAAATATGGGCATTGCATTGGATCGGATTGGGGTAAAAGAGGAAGAAGATAAACTTTTTTAGGAGACAGTTGTGTTAGTCCAGGTGTGAGATGGCATATCTTGGACTGAGGTATTGGCAGTGCAAATGAAGAGTGATGGATGGATTCAGGGTGTTTTGAAGGTACATATCAGTTAGGCTGAGTAATATATTGAATGTGGAGATGAGGAGATAAGAGAGAGATATGTCAAAATGTGCCCAGATTTGGGACTTAAGCAAATGGGTAGGGGGTGGTGAGAGTGTCATTTACTGAAATCATGTAAGTCTGGAGGAGTAACAGTTTTCAGAGAAAATAAAAAGCTCAAGTCATGTTAGTGTGAGATAAGAGATCAGCAGAAAGTTGTGTACTGACGGATACTGGTCTACCAGTGACTGTCTTCTGTGGATTGAGTGCATATTTCCTGAAGTGAAAGGTATGCCTTTGGAGTATTCCTTTGAGGTCATCCATGATTTTGGATTGCTATGGAAACAAAGAGTCTGCTTATGTCCACTGGGATTCCAATAAAAAATGGGCAAGTAAATGATCTTCTTGCTGCTATTCTCTTACCTTCTGAAATTGCTGCTATCAAAATTGAGTTTCACACTTAAAAGATTAAACCTGAGTCTTAGGGAAACACCCTGACTGACTTTCACACAAAGGCAGTAGCAACAGAATCTATAAAGGATATGAGACATGAGGATAGAATCCAGTCTACTTGTGCAGAAAATGATCCCCTCTTACCAAACTTTTGCATCTTGATGTCCTTGGGATATGGCACCATTCTGTTCCGGAATCAGAGAAATCACAATGGACACATACATGTTGTAAATTCAATGAACTGTCAGGGTTACAGGAAACCCAGGATGTCTGCTTGGTTCTTCCTGGCTCCCTGGAAAACCCCGTCTTTCATTCCTTTACCCACCATGGTGCAGTTAAGATAACTCAAATTATGAATAAGTATCTGTAGAGACTCTATAACATGAAGACAATTTACCATAATCCTGGGAAAACTAATTTTGTTTCCTGAAGCCTCAAACCCTTGTTTCTCTAGACCCTTTGAGCATCTGCATCTGGACTTTATTCAACTGTGACCTCATGTGGGTTATCAATACATTCTTGTTATTGTATATATGTTTTCTGGGTGAGTTGAAGCCTTCCCTTGCCACCAAAATGATGCCTTCACAGTGGCAAGGGAACTGTTAGAAACATATTTTCCACTTGAGGTGTACCTTCCATGATCACCAGTGACTGGGTTTCCCATTTCACTAGGCAAACCATACAAGCCTTAACAAAAGCCTCACAAACTTCTTGGAATTGTCACTGTCCCTGTCACCCTTGTTAGGCAAGGCAGAAGGAACTAATGAGATCATTATACTCTGCTGACTATTCACAGCACCCACTTCAGGAAATATGCACTTGATCCACAGGAGATAATCACTGGTAGACCAGGGTCTGTCAGTATACAACTTTCTGCTGATCTCTTGTTATCTTACACTAATATGACCAGCCACCGAAGTCTTTAATGTCTTGCTAAAACCCACTGTAGACAGGTTAAAGAAACTGTCCCAGATTCTAATTAAAAGGATCCTGTTGGTCACAGTCTGGAGCCTATGGACTGGGTGTTCTGGAAACATCACAAGAGGAAGACAGCTTTTGAATCTTGTTGCAAAAGATCTTACTATGTACTCCTGACCGCTGATACTGCTGCAAAACTAGAAGGCATTGTACAGTGGACACACATCTCACAGCTAAGCTCCATTTGACATCTGCTGCTGCTGCTAATTTGCTTCAGTTGTGGCAGATTCTGTGCGACCCCATAGATGGCAGCCCACCAGGCTCCCCTGTCCCTTGGATTTTCCAGGCAAGAGTACTGGAGTGGTTTGCCATTTCCTTCTCCAGTGCATGAGAGTGAAAAGTGAAAGTGAAGTCGTTCAGTCGTGTCCAACTCTTTGCAGTCCCATGGACTGTAGCCTAACAGGCTCCTCCGTCCATAGGATTTTCCAGGCAAGAGTACTGGAGTGGGCTGCCATTGCCTTCTCCTACCTGACATCTGGTTTGGTTTAAATTCTGGAAGTCTCCAAATCAAATTGTTGAAGAAGAGAAGTGGCTGTCACAAAAGTAGACTGTTTCCACCTAAGACACTGAATCGAGACTCAGTTCAGTTCATTTCAGTCGCTCAGTCATGTCCGACTCTTTGCAACCCCATGAATCACAGCACGCCAGGCCTCTCTGTCCATCACCAACTCCTGGAGTTTACTCAAACTCATGCCTATTGAGTTGGTGATGCCATCCAGCCATCTCATCCTCTGTTGTCCCCTTCTCCTCCTGCCCCTAATCCCTTCCAGCATCAGGGTCTTTTCCAATGAGTCAACTCTTTACATGAGGTGGCCAAAGTACTGGAGTTTCATCTTTAGCATCAGTCCTTCCAATGAACACCCGGGGCTGATCTCCTTTAGGATGGACTGATTGGATCTCCTTGCAGTCCAAGGGACTCTCAAGAGTCTTCTCCAACACCACAGTTCAAAAGTATCAATTTTTCAGCACTCAGCTTTCTTCACAGTTCAACTCTCACATCCATACATGACCACTGGAAAAACCATAGCCTTGACCAGATGGACCTTTGTTGGCAAAGTAATGTCTCTGCTTTTTAATATGCTATCTAGGTTGTTCATAACTTTCCTTCCAAGGAGTAAGCATCTTTTAATTTCATGGGTGCAGTCACCATCTGCAGTGGTTTTGGAGTCCCCCAAAATAAAGTCTGACACTGTTTCCACTGTCTCCCCATCTATTTCCCATGAGGTGATGGGACCAGATGCCATAATCTTAGTTTTCTGAATGTTAAGCTTTAAGCCAACTTTTTCACTCTCCTCTTTCACTTTCATCAAAAGGCTTTTTAGTTCCTCTTCACTTTCTACATACTCTTTATTCTTTTCTTTAACTTGGCCTTGAAAGATAACACCATCATCCATATCTCCCAGGACAATGCTAAGAAGGGTAAACTCTTAGACTACTGGACTTACCAAAAACTTTGAACAGGCTAGGATACTAAGTGAAAGTTTTTTAGTCATGTCCAACTCTTTGTGACCCCATGGACTGTACATTCCGTGGAATTCTCCAGGCCAGAATACTGGAGTGGGTAGCCTTTCCCTGCTCCAAGGGATCTTCCCAACCCAGGGATCAGACCCAGGTCTTCCACATTGCAGGTGGATTCTTTACCAGTTGAGCCACAAGTTCCCTTGTGGTTCCCTAGGATAGTGATGTCTTTAGGATACTAAAGTTCCCCTGTAATCAATTTTTCTTCTATTTCCAATCATTGTAAACTACAATCAGCCACCCTTAGAGGTCATTCACAGTCCAACTTTCACAGCCAGAACACCTTATGCCTTGTTTTACCTTTCTTGATTATAACTGTATTGCCCAGTTACACACAAATCCATATGCAAATCATTTGCACCCCCGCATTCTTGGGATTGTTCAGTGGCTAAGTCATGTCCACTTCTTTGCCACTCCATGGACTGCAGCATGCCAGGCTTCACTGTCCTTCACTAGCTCCCAGAATTTGCTCAAATTCATGTCCATTGTGTTGGTGATGCCATCCAACCATCTCATCCTCTGTTGCCCCCTTCTCCTCTGCCCTCATCAAGGTCTTTTCCAGTGAGTTGGTTTTTCATGTCAGATGGCCAAAGTATTGGAGCTTAAGCTTCACATCAGGCCTTCCAATCAATATTCAAGATTGACTTCCTTTAGGATTGATTGGTTTGATCTTCTTGCTATCTTAGGGACTCTCAAGAGTCTTCTCCAGCACCACAATTCAAAAGCATTAATTCTTCGGCTATCAGCCTTCTTTATGGTCCAACATTCACATCTGTGCATGACTACTGGAAAACCCATATCTTTCACTACATGGATGTTTGTCAGCAAAGTGATGTCTCTGCTTTTTAATACACTAAGTTTGTTATAGCTATTCTTCCAAGGAGCAGGCATATTTTAATTTCATTGATGCAGTCACCATCCACAGTGATTTTTGGAGCCCCCCAAAATAAAATCTGTCACTGTTTCCAATTTTTCCCCATCTCTTTGCCATGCAGTGATGGGACTGGATGCTATGCTTTTTCATTCTCCTCTTTCACCCTCATCAAGAGGCTCTTTAGTTCCTCTTCACTTTCTGCCATTATAGAGTGGTATCAGCTGCATATCTGATGTTGTTGATATTTCTCCCAGCAATCTTGATTTGAGCTTGTGATTCATATAGCCTGGTATTTTGCACAGTGTAGTCTGCATAGAAGTTAAATAAGCAGGGTGACAATATATAGCCTTGTCATACTCCTTTCCTAATTTTGAACCAGTCTGTTGTTCCCTGTAAGGTTCTAACGGCAGCTTCTTGACCTACACACAGGTTTCTTAGGAGACAGCTAAGGTGGTCTGGTATTCCCATCTCTTTAAGAGTTGTCCACAGTTTGTTTCGATATACACAGTCAAAGGCTTTAGCATAGTCAATGAAACAGAAGTAGATGTTTTTCTGGAATTCTGTTGATTTCTCTGTGATCCAACAAATGTTGGCAATTTGATCTCTCATTCCTCTGCCTTTTCTAAACCCAGCTGGTTCATCTGGAAGTTCTTGGTTCGTGTATTGCTGAGGCCTACTTTGAAGGATTTTGAACATTACCTTGCTAGCCTGTGAAATGAGAGCAATTGTATAGTAGTTTGAACATTCTTTGGCATTACCCTTCTTTGAGATTGGAATGAAAAAACTGAGCTTTTCCAGTCCTGTGGCCACTGCTGAGTTTTCCAAATTTGCTGACATGTTTAGTGAAGCACTTTCACAGCATCATCTTTTAGAATTTGAAATAGCTCAACTGGAATTCCATCACCTCCACTAGCTTTGTTCATAGTGATGCTTCCTAAGGCCCACTTGACTTTGAATTCCAGGATGTCTGACTCTAGGTGAGTGGCCACACCATCGTGGCTAATCTGGGTCATTAAGACCTTTTTTGTATAGTTCTTCTGTGTATTCTTACCACCTCTTCTTAATCTATTTTGCCTCTGTTAGGTCCTTGCTGTTTCTGTCATTTATTGTGCCCATCTTTGCATGACATGTTCTAGGGATAATCTAAATCAGATCTGTCCCTAATCACAAAAAAATCTCACCAGCAGACTCATCTATGCCAATAATTTAAGACAACTTTTAATTTCAAGATAGGAGATTTACTTCCCAAATGCGCTGAAAACCTAACTGACCCCTGGCTTGAGTGGGCACATGCAACAATCCCTGAAGTAAATTCATTAAAAGGGCTGCTTAAGCAGAATAGTTTGTGCCCTGACAGGATTTACCTTTGTGATGGATGTCATTCTCCTTGAACCTCTGAAGGTCTATATAGCTGGAACATAACCAATAAATGTACTCTTGGGTTATCTAACGGTACCTCTAATGATCCACAATCAAATTGAGACATCTCATAAACAACTTTAAAAAGAAATGTGAGTAAAACTACAGGTATTTTAAATCTTATAGCACATAGACAACTTTAAAAGCTTAAGCTCTATCTGAGTTTTCTTATGCTGGTTAGTGAAAAGTGAAAGTTAAGTCACTCAGTCGTGTCCAACTCTTTGTGACCCTGTGGGCTGTAGCCCACCAGGCTCCTCCATCCGTGGGATTCTCCAGGCAAGAATACTGGAGTGGGTTGTCATTTCCTTCTCCAGGGGTTCTTCCCAACCCAGGGATCAAACCCAAGTCTCCTGCATTGCAGGCAGACACTTTAACCTCCGAGCCACCAGGGAAGCCCCAACAGGAACTCAAACTACACGAGGAAGTTTGTGTGTGTGTGTGTGTGTGTGTGTGTGTATGTAAAATGATCATAAGAATCTCTTACCAGAAAGAGAAAACAAAGCACATGTATTACCTTTCCTTTAATATCCTTCTAAGTATCTTTTTTGTAAGCTGGTTCTACACTATCTGGGATTTTGTTTCTTTGTTAACTAGGAAAACTTGCATTTAAATTTTGACTCTGCTGCTTATTATCTCTATGTCCTTGGGCAAGACAGTTAACTAGAGGTGAGGATAATATGGACATCATAAGGTGTTGTGAGAATTAAATAAAATAATGTGTTTTAAATATCTGCACAGGAAGTGGTACACTGATACTTTAATTAACCTTAGTTTTCTTTTTCTCCTAATATTTGATACCAGAGAAGGATTTCCTTTATACATATTTTCCCTCAAATTTAGGTACAGAAGAATCATGAGGAAATTGTGAAAAAGACAGATTTCTGAGGCTCACCAAGTCTTTTCTGGATTTTGGAAGTAGCAGGATAACCAGTCTCCCTAACTCCTGTGTTTCCCCTTCCAATTTATTCAAAACCACCATCCTTACTACATTCACATATAATCATATCATTCCTACAGCATATGTAGAAACTTTCAATAAGAACATTGCTATGAATAACAGTCAAACTCTCTAGTAGATCTTTAGTGCCCTTTATATTTTCTATCTGGGCTTCCCAAATGGTGCTAGTGGTAAAGAACCCCCTGCTAATGCAGGAGACATAAGAGATGCGAGTTTGATCTCTTGGTTGGGGAGATCCCCTGGAGAAGGGCATGGCAACCCACTCCAGTATTCTTTCCTGGAGAATCCCATGGATGGAGGAGTCTGGTGGGCTACAGTCCATGAAGTCGCAAAGAGTTGGACACGACTGAGCAACTAACACTTACAGATATACAGTGAATTCTTTCCTTTGGTTGAAGGCAAAGTTGTATGGTAATAAGATATTTAATTACTATTTTTCATTAAATAGTAATTTAAATAATACAAATATTTAAGTAATTTAAATAATACAACCTCTTTTTCCAGTATCTTAGAGAAAACTTATCATTCCAGTAGGGTCAGCTTAGTAGAATCAACATGTTTAATCTTCATGTGTAATAGTTGGCTGAAAGCCAATGGAATCAAAAGGGCAGGTGTGAGCAACGAAGAAAACAGGCAAGTGTAGACGAGCACAGGGTAAAACATCTCTTTAATAGATGCAGGAGAACATGTACTCTATTCTGTAGGGAATGAACAATTCTGATGGGCTGAATAAGTCAGTGATTGCTTCTCCCACTCATTTGATTGTGACCTTGGCTATTTTACTTCATTTCTCTGTTTTGAAAAATAAAAGTAACTATGCCTGACAAGTTTGTTGGGAGTTTAACTGAAATATTATACATAGAGCTGTACAATCTACATTGTACAGCTGTGCAGCTGTACAATGTCTGGCATATAGCAAGTTAGCAACAAACTAACAATTATAACTGTTATGATAGATAGTAAGTTATTTTTTAGGTTAAGTAGGGTAATTGCTCATGATCAATACTAGAGTGTTGAAATAACACCCCCAAATTAAAGCTATTTTGCTACCTAGGGAATATTTTATTTAGAATGTTAGTATTATCCTGCCAGAGACTGGGTTTGATCTCTGGGTTAGGAAGATCCCCTGGAGAAGGGACAGGCTACCCACCCAATCCAGTATTCTGGTCTAGAGAATTCCATGGACTGTATAGTCCATGGAATCGCAAATCATCAGACACAACTGAGGGACTTTCACTTTCTTTCACTTCAAGTTAAAACTAGGAGGAAGATATTGGACAGAATGTATAAAATGTGTTGGCTAAACCAATCATGTGGTAAGGTGAATGAGATACAATGATTAATTTGGACAATATCAGTTCACACCCTTAAGGGATTTGACCCCTCAGATATCACTGAAAAAGTGGGATTCTATTAGCATTGGGGAAATAGCTGTTGGGTAGTCAACTAATGGTGTCTACCAAAGTTGTCTCTACATCTTTTCTCTACTCTCTACTTCATCTTTCACTCTTCAATTCACTCCAGTCTCATATCTGTCCCTGTTGCTCTTGAAGTCATCCTAAAGTGAATGTGGATACCCATGTCTTCAAATTTAACCAATATTTTTAGCTCTCATCTTATTTGGCTGCTCAAAAACACACAACACAATTGCTTCCTTCTAGAAATGCTGTTTTATTGCTCTGTGTGATAAAAAAACTTTACTGATTTCTTACTGAGCATCTTGTTTCCTCTCTTTAGATAACTTTTCCTCTTCCACTTGACTTAATGTGATCTGGAACTTTTATTTTTTCTCCATACTGTCTATATGCCAATAACTCCAAATCATATCTCTAACCTACATTTAGAGACATATACATTTCATTGTTTACTTGACCCAGCCATTTGATTGTCTCTGTGGCATCACAAAATTAACAGTTTATCCTTCTGATAACTGATTTGCTCTAGGAGGGGCATGGAGCTCTGCTTGTTGGGCTGATTTAGCTGTGGTAGGCTTCTCAAGTATTTGAAACTGGGTAGTGACAGCATAGATAGCTTGGAAATTCCCTTTTTCATTTTTACAGTGTAACCTACAAACAAACAGAATTAGACCAAGATTAGTCATTATTACCTCATGGTTGTAGGGTTCACCTTGGTCAGGCAGGGGTAACAGTGTAGCAGCATTAGTGGCATTAAGAACGTTGCAGCATTTAAGATGTAGATGAGATGGTTCTGCAGATGGATTTCAGAAGACATTAGTCAGCTTGCAGAGAAATGCTGAGTCAATTCAGAAGACTTTGGAAAGTGACTATGTGGAATTTATAAATAAATATCATTTCATAGGGTTAAAACTGCTGAGGCCTCTACTCAGCTTGCAGCTGCAGTGATAGCCTTAAGGCAGTTGGGATAGGAAAGAGCAACTGAATCAAGCTGTATGCTGTAATAGGCAGTAGGTTTCTGTGTATTGCCTTCCTGTGAGCATCCCCAGGGCTTGATTATCTCTTTTGTGCACAAATTAAGGTGAAACAATATGAACAGTATGAAAAAGCAAAAAGATAGGACACTAAAAGATGAACTTGCCAGATCAGTAGGTGCCCAATATACTACTAGAGATCAGTGGAGAAATAACTCTTGAAAGAATGAAGAGATGGAGCCAAAGCAAAAACACCACCCAGTTGTGGATGTGACTGGTGATAGAAGCAAAGACTGATGCTGTAAAGAGCAATATTGCATAGGAACCTGGAAGGTTAGGTCCATGAATCAAGGCAAATTGGACCTGGTCAAGCAGGAGATGGCAAGAGTGAATGTTGATGTTTTAGGAATCAGCAAACTAAAATGGACTGGAATGGGTGAATTTAACTCAGATGACCACTATATCTACTACTATGGGCAAGAATCCCTTAGAAGAGATGGAGTGGCCTTCATAGTCAACAGAAGAGTCCAAAATGCAGTAATTGGATGCAATCTAAAAAACGAAAGACTGATCTGTTTGTTTCCAAGGCAAACCATTCAATATCATGGTAATCCAAGTCTATGCCCCAACCAGTAATGCTGAAGAAGTTGAATGGTTCTATGAAGACCTACAAGACCTTCTAGAACTAATACCCCCAAAAGGTGTCCTTTTCATTATAGGGGACTGGAATGCAAAAGTAGGATGTCAGAAACACCTGGAGTAACAGATAAATTTGGCCTTGGAGTATAGAATGAAGCAGGATGAAGGTTAATAGAGTTATGCCGAGAGAATCCACTGGTCATAGCAAACACCCTCTTCCAACAACACAAGAGAAGACTCTACACATGGACATCACCAGATGGTCGACACCAAAATAAGATTGATTATATTCTTTGCAGCCAAAGAGGGAGAAGCTGTATACAGTCAGCAAAAACAAGACCAGGAGCTGACTGTGGCTCAGATCATGAATTCCTTATTGCCAAATTCAGTCTTAGATTGAAGAAAGTAGGGAAAACCACTAGACCATTCAAGTAGACCTAAATCAAATCCCTTACAATTATACAGTGGAAGTGAGAAATAGATTCAAGGGATTAGATCTGATAGACAGAGTGCCTGATGAACTATGGACAGAGGTTCGTGACATTGTACAAGAGACAGGGATCACGACCATCCCCAAGAAAAAGAAATGCAAAAAAGCAAAATGGCTGTCTGAGGAGGCCTTGCAAATAGCTGTGAAAAGAAGAGAAGTGAAAAGCAAAGGAGAAAAGGAAAGATATACCCATTTGAAGGCAGAGTTCCAAAGAATAGCAAGGAGAGATAAGAAAGCATTTCTCAGTGATCAGTGCAAAGAAATAGAGGAAAACAGTAGAATAGAAAAGACTAGAGATCTCTTCAAGAAAATTAGAGATACCAAGGGAACATTCCATGCAAATATGGGCTGAATAAAGGACAGAAATGGTATAGACCTAACAGAAGCAGAAGATATTAAGAAGAGGTGGCAAGAATACACAGAAGAGCTGTACAAAAAAGATCTTCCTGACCCAGATAACCATGATGGTATGATCACTCAGCTAGAGCCAGACATCCTGGAATGCGAGGTCAAGTTGGCCTTAGGAAGCATCACTATGAAAAAAGCTAGTGGAGGTGATGGAATTCCAGTTGAGCTATTTCAAATCCTAAAAGATGATGCTGTGAAAGCACTGTACTCAATATGCCAGCAGATTTGGAAAACTCAGCAGTGGCCACAGGACTGGAAAGGTCAGTTTTCATTTCAATCCCAAAGAAAGGCAATGCCAAAGAATGCTCAAACTACTGCACAATTGCAGTTATCTCACACACTAATAAAGTAATGTTCAAAATTCTCCAAACTAGGCTTCAACACTATGTGAACCATGAACTTCCAGATGTTCAAACTGGTTTTGGAAAAGGCAGAGGAACCAGAGATCAAATTGCCAATATCCATTGGGTCATAGAAAAAGCAAGAGAGTTCCAGAAAAACATCTATTCCTGCTCTATTGACTATGCCAAAGTCTTTGACTGTGTGGATCACCACAAACTCTGGAAAATTCTGAAAGAGATGGGAATACCAGACCACTTGACCTGCCTCTTGAGAAACCTGTATGCAGGTCAGGAAGCAACAGCTAGAACTGGACATGGAACAACAGACTGATTCCAAATAAGGAAAGGTGTATTTCAAGGCTGTATATTGTCACCCTACTTATTTAATTTCTATGCAGAGTACATCATGAGAAATGTTGGGCTGGATGTGGCACAAGCTGGAATTCAGATTGCCAGGAGAAATTTCAATAACCTCAGATATGCAGATGACACCACCCTTATGGCAGAAAGTGAAGAAGAACTAAAGAGCCTCTTGATGAAAGTGAAAGAGGAGAGTGAAAAAGTTGGTTTAAAACTCAACACTCAGAAAACTAAGAGCGTGTTATCTGGTCCCATCACTTCATGGCAAGTAGATAGGGAAACAGTGGAAACAGTAACAGACTTTTATTTTTTGGGGCTCCCAAATCACTGCAGATGGTGACTGCAGCCATGAAATTAAAAGACCCTTACTCCTTGGAAGAAAGTTATGAACAACCTAGATTGCATATTAAAATGCAGAGATGTTACTTTGCCAACAAAGGTTCATCTAGTCAAGGCTATGGTTTTTCCAGTAGTCATGTATGGATGTTAGAGTTGCAGTATAAAGAAGGCTGAATGCCGAAGAATCGATGCTTTTGAACTGTGGTGTTGGAGAAGACTCTTGAGAGTCCCTTGGACTGCAAGGAGATCCAACCAGTCCATCCTAAAGGAGATCAGTCCTGAGTATTCATTGGAAGGACTGATGCTGAAGCTGAAACTCCAAAACTTTGGCCACCTGATGCAAAGAACTGACTCATTTGAAAAGACCCTGATGTTGGGAAAGATTGAAGGCAGGTGGAGAAGGGGCAACAGAGGATGGAATGGTTGGATGGCATCATCAACTCAGTGGACATGAGTTTGGGTAAGCTCCAGGAGTTGGTGATGGTCAGAGAGGCCTGGTGTGCTTCAGTCCATGGGGTCGCAAAGAGTTGGACACAATGGAGTGACTGAGCTGAACTGAACTAAGGTAAAAGGCTTTGAATAGTTGAGTAGCCTTAGGGCAGGTGTTTCTTTTAGTCTTATAAAGGCCTAGTCATGTTTATCCTCCCAAGGAAGGGGTTAAGGGACTGAAATTTTAGTAAGTTCTTAAGAGTGAGGAAGCAGCAGAGAAAATTAGTAACACAAACTGTACAATAACCAGTTAGGCCTAGGAATCCACAAAGCTGTTGCTTAGTTAAGGGCCTAGGGAATTCTTGGATTAGTTGAATTATTTTTGGAGATAGCTAGATTCCTTCAGATTTTGGATTATGCCCTAGGTCACATCTAAAAATAATTGCAATTTTTCCTTAGAGACTTATGTCCTTTTTCAGCTAACTGTTGCAATATAGAATAGAGGGACTCCAATAGATTGAGTCCTTTATGGATGCCTCTTTGGTAACTGAGCACCACAAGGGGTCATCTACCTACTGCAGAAGGGTCTTTCCTGGGGGACTGGAGGGTACTTACATCTTGTTGGAGCTCTTGGGATAAATAAGAAGTGTTTAAGCTGAACCCTTGAGGCGTGACTGTGCAGGTGTATTGGATTGTTGCAAGTAAAGGCAAATAGATGTTGGCTATTGGGGTCTATGGGGATGCTGAAAAGGACTGAGTCAGAGTCCACAACAGGGAACCATTTTGTGTCGATGGAACTTTTGATAAAAGGGTGTTGGGTTTAGAAAACTGGGAAATGGTAAATAACTACATTGTTAATAGCTCTCAAGCCCTGGACTAATCCTCATCCCTACTCATTAGGTTTCTGAACTGGCAAGATACTTGTGTTGTAGGGACTGGTACAGGGAATGATTATTCCCCAGGCAGTTGGGTCTTCTGACATTAGTGTAGGTCTTAGTTGGCCTCAGGCTTTAATGGGTATTGAGGAAACTTGGGAAGAGGTTTAGTTAGGTCTCTCTGGATTTTTGTAGGTTCTGCATGTTTTATTCTTCCAATGTTAGCGTTAGAGGAAGCCCACGGATATTTGGGCATCTCAGGTAAATGAGGACTTTTTGGACAGAATTCTTCCTCTTCTAATCAAAGACAGATTATAAGAAACATAAAAGATCAGGTTCAGGTTGATGAGAAAACTTGAAGGCAAAAATCTCCATTGAAGGCATTGTTTTAATCTTTTTAATACAGAAAGAGTTATAACCTTTTAAACATAGAAACTACCTAATAGATTGGAGATTACTCTTCTTCCAAATGAACAGCATTGATTAGTTAGAACTAAATAACAACATTACCCCCTTAACCTTCATTTTATTTTACTTTCTTTTCCACATTCCCTGTAAGCAATATGATTATTATAATTACTTACATTTAACTAACAAAATAAAATAAAAATTTAAAGCTTCTACAACAAAATAAATCTTCAAAGAGCTGGTAGACTTCTAATGTTTAGTTGTATTTTTAGATGTATATCTAAATTGATATTACTGTTATATATGCTATTTCATTCTCAAAACACATCAGTGATATCCTTCATACATTCTGTTTCTTGAGTCTAAAATTAATTTAGACTAACATGAAAATTTCATTGTTATTGATATGACAAAATTTTTGCAGAGTCATTTGATACATAAGATTCCATCTTCCTCATGTACTTTTAATCAGAAACTCAGGAAACCTTGAGACCGAAAACAAGAATATTTTGTGTGCATAGTGCCAGACCCCACGCTGTTTAACAGTTTAAGATAGCCACTGCAAAAAGAAATTCACCTGAGTACTGCTTTCAAGGGATGCTGAGTAGCGATGAAATCAGGTGATTACCGTTTGAATTATTGCCTGGTCAATTAGGAAACCAGTGAAGCACAGAACTGTATTGACTAGTGTCTTTCATCACAACATTCTGTTGATAGCAGAGTGCTAAGTCACACTAACAACTTGTTGGGTAGACCACCTTCACGTTGTTCAAACACCCGGCTCTTACATAGAAACGTGCAGGGAGGCTGAGAGAGCACAGAGAGAAAACAGAAGTGAAAGATGAGAAACTGAAACTAGGGTAGGGGAAGGTAATAAAAAAGAGAGGAGTATTAACCTTCTAAAGAACCTCTATTGTTCTAACCCCAGAAAGTCATAAATTCAAAGACTCAACCTGTCCTAGGCCCAAAGGGTCAGGGAAACCTAAGTCTTCTTTGGGACACCAGATCCAGTGGGTCAACCTAAAATTACCAAGTAACACGTAAGTAACTGAAATATTCAACCACCCATCCTTCAACATTAACACGATACTTAACATCTCTTGTCTCAACACTGCAGTTGAAAAATGGGGATTCATTCTCTGGAAGAAACATGAAGATGGTGAGGGGGAGGGGTCAGCTGGGTACAAACAACTTCATTCCCATCAAAGGCAAGGTCTCATTCTCATGTGTGTTCCAAATAATTCATGGCACAATCCATCTTATACTAAAGTGTGGCTGAAAACTGTCTGACAAATAATTCACATCCATAGGAGTATTTTCAAAAAAAGTAAATATTTGAAGTTTTAAAATATATCAATCATAAGAAATTATATACTAAATATTAATGACCTTGTGCTATTAACCAGGGGGACTGCTTAAGTGATAATCTCTGTCATCTCTAAAAATGGACTACTGTTGTATAAAAACTTGAGAATAAAGGAACAGAAATTATTTCTAGGTTTGTATTTCAACAGAGAGGCTGTGAATCACTAGTGAAGAAAAGATACACATAAAATAGCAGGTTTAGATATGGTTTAGATATAACTCAAGGTGGGAAATTTTTATTAAAAAATCAAGTAGACCTCTGATTAGTAGGAAGATGCTTTTGATCTAGAGGAGATGCTACATTTATTGTTATATAAGTTTGCAAACATTTTATCATTTATCTATGGGGCTGCTATTTAAAATGGTCACTAATGAGCAAGGGTAGAAATGTAGCAAATTGCATCTTCAGTATTTCCTCTTTTAACATGAAGACTCTTTCAATACAGTATCAAGGTTCTTAACTGTCATGAAAGCTTTGCCTGACACTAGTGCATCCTAATAGTCATGTCTGTGGATGTTTTGCCTCAATGTCACTGTTGGCTTTTGTCTCATTACAGGAACTTCCACCTCTTAACCTGTGACAATTCACTGATCTTGCTGTATCATCAAGGTCTGTTTATTTTCCAGATCATTTCTAGAGTGATGTTTGTAAGAACGGGTGTATTTATGGCCTCATCCAGATGATGCTGATTTGTTGTCACAGAGTTATCAAACCCTGGCTTGGTCACTCATTCCTTCAGCAACCTGTCACTATAGCTGTGGTTTCTCTCTGTTCTCAGTCCCATGCATCCCATGCAGTGAGCACCGTTCCCTCTCTTTGCAGTCCTGTATCCTGCCCCAACTCCACTGGTGCCTTCCAGTCATTCATCTTACCTTCCTTTTAATATCCTTTGCACTCCTGTGTGCTCACTCCTCTTCCTACTGCTTAAGTTTCATGGTCAGTGATCATGATGATTTCCTTGCCTCCTTCTGGCTTTCTAGATCTTGCACTCACTTGCCAAAATCACAATCTTGGTTAAATCCAGCTCTGCCTACTTCCCACCTACAGCTCTGAAGGTGAATGAAATTAGAGGAAGGCACATGATTACACTGACTGTCTGACTTTTATTTTGCTTATTTTTAAACTGAAGTGTAGTTGATTTACAAAGTTATATTAGTTTCAGGTGTACTGTATAGTGATGAAATATTTTTATGGATTTTACTGCATTTAAAGTTGTTATGAAATATTGGCTATTCCCCATGCTGTATAATATAGCCTTACAGCTTATTTCTTACACAGTACTTTGTACATCTTAATCCTCTATTCCTATCTTGCGTCTCCCCGCTTCCCTTTTCCCATTAGTAACCACTAGTTTGTTCTCTGTATATCTATGAATCTGTTTCTATTTTTTTATAGTCATTCATTTTATTTTTTAAATTCCACTTGTAAGTGGTAACAAATAGTATTTATCTATCTCTGACATTTCACTAAGTATAATACGCTTCAGGTCAATCCTTGTTGCAAATGGAAAAATTCCATCTTTTATGGCTGAATAGTAATCCATTGTGTATACATATACCACATCTTCATCTGTTCACTTGATAGTCTTACTTTTAGAGTCATGATCACAAACCTCAAGTGATCTCCTAACCCCTGGCAATCACACAGTACTTTGTTAGCATTATTTACTCTTGCACCCTCTCTTAGAAGCCTTCTTCCCCTATTAGCACCTTCACCTATGTGTTTTGCTTTCCTTCCTTTTGAATTTTTCAGATTGCTGTCTAAAGCCAATTCCTGACTCCTGCTTTAGATCCTATTTCCCCTCATTTGCTCAAGGACATTTTCCCAGCAATTTTCTACTCTTTTTCCTGCCTCATCGTTTTTTCCAGCTGGCACACAAGTATGGTATTATTTCCTCACCTTAAAAACCTAAATGACAGGCATTCTTCTGATTCCACTTCTTGCATCATTGTTAAACAGCACATTTTCTTTTCTGTATTGACACCAAATACCATATCTTCTTGGGTTTCATCCAATCTTGCTTATCCTTTTTCCTCAGCCTCCTTAGTTGACAGTTCCTCCTAGTTTAATTTTAGTGTACACCAGTGCTCAGACCTTGATTCTCTTCTTTCTCTATGCTCTTTCTACCTTGATCTCATCCAGGGATATTAATTTAAATATCATGTATACACTCTCTGAATGTGCTCAGTTGTGTCCAACTCTGCAACCCCATCAACTGTCACCCACAAGACTCCTCTGTCCATGGAATTTTCCAGCCAAGAATACTGGAGTGGGTTGCCATTTCCTTCTCCAGGGGATCTTCCCGACCCAGGGGTCAAATCTGAGTCTCTTGAGGGTTCTTTACCACTGTACCACCTGGGAAGCACCATGTATATACTGGTGACTCCCAGTTATATATCTCCAGTTTGGGTATTCTTCTGAACGCCAGACTAATAACATATCCAAATGCCGTATTGACCTTCCTTTTTTGATGTCTAAAATATGTATATTTTAATTTTTTCTTCTTTCTTTAAAATTAATTTTATTTGCATATAGTTGCTTTACAGTATTGTGTTAGTTTCTGCTGCTACTGCTGCTAAGTCACTTCAGTCGCATCCGACTCTGTGCGACCCCATAGACGGCAGCCCACCAGGCTCCCACATCCCTGGGATTCTCCAGGCAAGATCACTGGAGTAGGTTGCCATTTCCTTCTCCATTGCATGAAAGTGAAAAGTGAAAGTGAAGTTGATCAGTTGTGTCCGACTCTTAGCGACCCCGTGGACCACAGCCTACCAGGCTCCTCCATCCATGGGGTTTTCCAGGGAAGAGTACTGGAGTGGGTGCCATTGCCTTCTCCACTGTTAGTTTCTACTGTACAGCAAAGTGAATAAGCTATACACATACATATATCCTCTTTTTTGGATTGGATTGATGTCTAATATTAAACTCAACGTGTTCAGAACCATTTTTTCTTCCAAAATTTATTTTATCCACAGCCTTTGTCATCTCATTTAATGATAGCTGTGTCTTTTCAGTTGCTGAGGTTAAAAATTTTGGATTCATTTTTGCAACCCTTATTTTTTTCCATTTTCTAGCCAGTCTTCCAGACTGGAAGGTCTATATCCTGTTGGGTTTATGTTTAAACTGCACCTAGAATCGGACTGCTTCTTACCTCCTCCACTGCTATAGTCCTGGCCTGAGCTACAGTCATCTTCACATGGAGGATGCAGATGCCTCCTAATTGGTTTTCCTGCTTTTCTCCTTTTCCCCACTTTCTAGCTGCTCTATTGTCATTCCAGCAGCTAGAGTGATGCTCTGAAAATCTGTCTCCACTTGGGTCACTTCTGTGTTCAAAACCTTATATCTCATCCCCATGTTACTCAGTCAGAGCCAAGGTTCTTACAGGCTCTGTATTATATGCTCCCTGTTTCTACATATTCATTCACTTTAACTTCTTATTCATCTACTCATTTTCACTCTGTTTCAGCAACATCCTAGCCCTTTGTGTCAGGTTGAAACTGTGTCTGCTTGAAACAGTCTTCTTCCAATTGTCAGCATGACAGATTCCCTCACATCCCCTTGGCCTTTGCTGAGTGTCGCTTTCTCAAGGAGACCGTCACTGCTCTCTCAGTGTAATATCACATTCTGACCTCCTGCCCCAGCACTATGGGTTCTCTACTTACCCTCTTCTCTATGATTTTTCTCTATAGATGTTCATTAGTTTTTTTTTAAACATATTAGATAACTTGCTGATGTATCATTTCCATTAAATATCTTCCTTTCTCCTTTTGGAATTTAAGCTCCAGGCAGACACAGATCTTTGTTCACATGTATAACTGAAGCATCTAGAACAGTCTTTGTCATTTGGTTGGTGTTCAGTACTTTTTTTTTGAATGAAAAAATTACATTTGCTTTTTGATTGATGCGTTCAAGATAGAATAGAAAACGTTCATGTAAATACTTACTTTCCCTGCATTTATTTCCCTACTACAACTTCTAAGAGATGTCTTATTCTTCACTAAAATGTTAGACTTTGGTTTTGGGTGTTGTGCTGCCATCTAATGAGGTGAGTATAAATTACATAAATTTTCTTTTCTTCCACCATTGAAGTGACTTTTTCTTCCGGAATGCTTCCTTACCTTCCTAGAGTCACAAAGACTTGAGAGGAGTATTAACTAGTAGATTTTGATCCAGATTCTTGTATGCATGCAAGTAGAAGCATGCAAGCTGCTCTCTTGAAGTCTCAAAAGTGTCCTCTGTACAAAGCCAATGCAGAGTAAAAGATTATATCAATTACAAATGTATTATCTTTACCTCAAATAACATTTGCACTGGAAAGTGAAACAGATCATTTTATGGGTGACACATCTATTTACAAAATAAATCTCTGGTTTGACCTTGTACTGACCTGTAACAATAGGGTAGTTTCTTTCCTATAAAATGGAGCCCAAAGGGAAAATTTGCAAGAGACTTGGGAAAGTAAAAGAAAAGACTGTATTTTTTCCTTTATGCCTGAGTCTCAAAAACAGCTTACCGGGGCTGGAGTTTTAGAGATAGTGGACCATAATAGATTTGATTCAGAAGTCAACTCTGCAGGACATATTTCACAGGTTATGGACATGGTTCAGCTTTAAGGATCTTGTAACAAAGGAAATATTAAGGCATGGAAGCCTATTTGATGATCTTGACTGATATCAAGTAAATGAAGCCCTCCCCCCGCCACTTAAAATATATAAAATTTATTGCAGTGGCTCCAATATATATCCTTTTATGCCTTCTGTACATGTTTAAAGGTTTCCCAAGAACTAGAAAGTTATACATACTGTGTTGGCAGTCTACTCCACAGCCTGCCTTCAGCTAATATATTTTTCTTCTCCTAGGAAGTTGTTTCTCTACATGTTATTTTTTGGTCAATATTTAATTTTGAAGTATAGTTGATTTATAATATTGTGTTAATTTCAGGTATATAGCACAGTGATGGAGTATTTTTGTAGAGTATACTCCATTATAGGTTATTACAAAATAATGGATAGATAATTCTCTGTGCTGTTACAGTGTATCCTTGTGGCTCATCTGTTTTATACCTAGTACTTTGTATCTGTTAATCCCATACCCAATTTTCCTCTTCTCTCCTGCCTTTGGTAATCACAAGTTGTTTTGTATCTGTGAGTCTTTTTCTGTTTTGTGTATACATTTGTTTGTATTATTTTTTAGATTTCACATATAAGTGAGATAGTATTTGTCTTTGACTTGTTTTGTTAGGCATAAGATCCACATTACTGCAAATGGCAGTATTTCATTCTTTTTCATGGATGAGTAATAACCCATTATATGTGTATATACCACATCTTCTTAATCCAGTCTTCAGCTGATGGACATTTTGGTTGCTTCCATGACTTGGCTATTGTAAATTGTGCTGCTATGAACACTGGGGTGCATGAATATTTTTGAATTAGTGTTTTTGTTTTTTTCAGATATTATACTCAGAAGTGGGATTGCTGGATCATATGGAAGTTCTGTTTTTAGTTTTTTGAGGAACTTTCATGCTTTTCCATAGGGGCTGTGCCAATTTACATTCCTACCAGCTATTAAGGGTTCTCTTTTCTCCACATCCTCTCCAACACTTGTTATTAGTAGACTTTTTAATGATGGCCATTCTGACAAGTGTGAGGTGATATCTCATTGTTGTTTTTACTTGCCTTTCTCTAATAATTAGTGATATTGAGCATCTTTTCATATGCCTGTTAGCCATCTGTATATTCATCTACTTTGTTCTTTATGATAACTCTGAGTTTCTTTTTAGTTTTTTTAAACTTAAACTATGTATATGTGGAACACATATCTTGAATTTCCCCTTTTTAAGACCTGTGATATTAAAATGTCACCTTTATTTTATAGACCACAAGGCTATGTTGTTATTTTTCATTCTGTTAATATTCAGTGTTAATGCTGTCTCTTGGCTTGTTTATTCTTTAAAATTAGTTTAACAGAAATACCTCTAAACTTAAGTGCTTGACAGTTTGAATGGTATAAGATACAAAGTAGAAAATTGACATCTTCATTAAAATTCCATGCAAATCTTATACCAGAATGAGTCCTTAAATGAAATTTATTAAATTAATTCTCTTCCAAATATTTTATCAAGTATCTAGGAATGAATTTACTAAGAAAAGTCTGTATGTAATTCCAAATATTTTGAGATTTTGATTGGTAACTCTCATAGTAGGACAAACCCTTAAGGAGTCTCTGTATCACTACTTCAACTGTAGAACCATGAAGCTGAATTTGTGCTGTTATGTTCCTTCTCCTCTAGAATTCATTTTCTTTACTTAAGTGCTTGAAGCTTGATTCACTTCTCATCCTCCATTATTCTTCTCCTGTCTCATGCCTGGAGTTTGAACTTGAGAATTATAATAATTTGCAGTGTCATATGAGTAGGGGGAGCACTACTAAAAGTGATTCAAAACCATTGACTATGCTTATATAATTGAGTTGAGTTTCATACTATTGTTAATCCTGACTTTGTATTGTAAATGAAATACTAATTTATTTAAATTATTTTATATAAAAAAGTTCCAGACCACTTAATTTTTCTCTTCTCAGAAGCAGTGATAATCTACACGTAGCTTTTTGGAGGCTCATGGATTTCTCTTTACAGAAAAGTGTGAGTCATGTACTATACTGTTTTCTTAATGTAATTAATATGCAAAGTAAAGTGGAAACTTAAGTTGTAAATGATTATTTCATGATTTTTTGCTTTTAGAAACTTTTATTTTCTTCAAATTATGTGAAGTTCACATAGTCTATTTTCCTTTTATGTTTTATCACCAACACATATTTTAGAGCATAGATATCTCTCAACAAGTAGAGGCCAACTCTAGATATTTTCAAGTATCCCTTCCCTGTTCAACTCTTCTGTTCATTTCTCCCCAAATAATGTATGTGTTTAGTATTTAACCTTCCTGATAGGGGAGAACAATCTCTGGTCAAGGATATGAGTGAATGCAAGCTCCTACCAGAAGATGGAAAGCAAGGGCTGGACAGAAAGATCATTGAATCTTTGTCTCATTTCCACAAATAAGTAAAGAGGGTTGAGTATGTGAACTACTTCTCAGAGCATGGATGAGGAAGAGCTGCCACAGTGAAGAATTTGCTCATCCTTGTGAACCACAGGGTGGGTTTAATCCTCATTGTGGGATGTGGTTTAAAGGCTAGATTTCAGAAGGGAAGTCTAAAGTGAATGAATAACCCATATGTTTAATAAAGAAATAGAGTAGCATATAAATGGTCACCAATAACTGCAGTTAGTTTTGTGCAGTGCATATTCACAATGTAGAATCATGGCAGTGGCCAATAACCAAAGGGTAGGGAACATTTTAGGAACCAGTCAAAAGATTTCCTTAGTAGTGCTGTAAATGCTAAGGTCTTATAGAAAAATCTCTATTTTCCTTTGCTTGACTTAAAAATGTAACTTTCTTCCTAAATCCCCAACCCTGCACATTTCTTTCACAGCATTTAGCATAGTATGGACTTTTTTGCATGTGATTATTTGGGGATGTGTGTGTCTCCGCCATGAGACTGAAAGCTCCACTGGGCTGAAACAAGTTCTCTTTTGCTCATTATTGCATCTTCACTGCCTGTCACAGCACCTAACACATAGGTTTTCAATAAATGTTGAATAAGTAAAATTGACAATGTCTATTTGTGCCTGATGATGTTTTCATGTAACTACCCATGTTTGAACTCTAGTAATGAATATAGCTTGGGTTCAAATCGGATCTCTCTCATTCTATACCCCCATGTCCAAAAATACAGAGATGTGAAGTCACAAGGGTTTGAACACATTTGAAGTGAACTAATGGAGTATGTCTTTTCTCATAATAATTTAGAACAATAGACAGAATCCTTCCCATAAGAATATCACTACTCTGGTAGTGGCAGCAAACTAGCAAGAACCTACCAATCAAGCAGAACTGGTCTGCCTGACCGGTAGATTAAGACTGGTCCGTCTATGCTATTTAATGAATATAGTGACCAAGAACAAGTAACTTAGCTCCCACTGACTTCCCTTTCTTCATCTGAAAGCTGAGGGGGCTGGACTAGATGGTGTATCGTTTCTTCCTTTGTGTGCCGCGTTCCTTTCAGTAACCATGGACACATAGACTTGAGGTTTCTTAGGCAGGAATGGAAGACAACTGGAGGTAATGGCTATCTTACAGACCTTGACACTCAGTAAAACTTTTAAAGTGAGGAAACATGAGATTTTAGGGAACTCATGAAAAAAGAATAGATAGTATGAACAACAGATGCCCTCTGCCACGGGGATAATCCACTTAGGATATTTCAGCTTTCAGTATTGCTAGTGCATTGCTGAATTTTTTACTCTGCTTTCCATTCTGTGAACAGTGACTAACTCTCTTTTTTCCGTTTTTAGAACCACTCTCTAAAGATGCAAAGTCTGAGAAGTAACCAGTTAGCCAGGGTCATGTCCCTTGCTCATACCCTAGCTACCTGAACTGTCTCCCTACCCTTGTCTTTCCACAGAAAGAACCAAGATCTTGCTTCCTTTCTAGTCTAGCTGATCAGTTTCTAGGGAGGCAAAAATGACAAACCTCTGCCATATTATACTTGTGACAAAATAACAATCTACTGAATTCTTTAATCTTAAAATTCTGAGGCTGAATGATACAGCTTAGTGGCATGGATCAGAGTTATAAAATATGTTTTAGGCAGAACTAGGGGATGGATGGTGCCAACCTTTGTTCCCGTGCATCACAGGACACCCGCTGCTCTGAAAGCTGCTCCGGATTTTCTAGAGGGTCAGAGGAGGCTGTTCGTTTCTAAGACAGGCAGCCTCCCAGAGACCACAGTCACTGTGGACAGTCATTTGTTTCCTATGCCTGTGGTTCTTCCACTGTCTTACTGCCTTGAAGCTATGAAATCTGCTTATTGCTCTGATGGTAAAAATTCATCCCTCTGGAAGTATGTCATGGCTGCCTTTGTTTTAACTGAGAGTCTTAACAAATTCTTGGTTAATAGGGGGATATATAAAAGTTTTATAATGGCTTGATCTTACTTAAGGAAATAACCTGACATGGTTTCAAGCATCCTTTTGTATGTGATTAACCCCCCTCTAATCTGCTGACCTTCTTAGTCCTGATCCCCAAGGTTTCATTTATATCTTATGTTTTATTTAAACTGTAATTTCTTGTATGTTCATACAAAGTTATTATGAATCCTTTGTGGACAATATATAGTAACTTACTTATTCAACAAAGAGCTAAACTCAGTACTCTAAGTGCCAAGTATATAGTTGATGAACAAGATTCAGTTCCTGTTCTTGAGTATCATAAACATTTTGAGGCAAATATAAATGTAAAAAATTATAGTACAGTAGTATGAAGCAGGTATTTACATCTCCACAGTGTCCTGGGGAGCAAGTTGGATGGGCATCCAACCTCTCACTGGGCAAGGGGAGAAAGGGTTATGAGAAGTTTTTCAGGAAAGTTGACAGTTGACCTGAAATCAAGAGGACAGAAAATATTTTTTAATAGGATAAGCATGATAATGGCATTTTAGAAAGTGGAAACTGTATTTTCAAAGTGATCTTGGCATAATTGGTGAGCAGAAGGTAGTTTGGTAATGACTGATGTGTAGAGTTATTATTTATGAGGTAGGATTTTTGGTGTGGAAGTGCAATGATCATATTTGAGCTCGAGGCAGATCACTTTGGTGGCAGTCACTGTGGAAGATGACAGAGAGGAGGTGGTACTCAGGCATGTGCTGTGCATAGGTGTGTGTCTGAATGTGTGTTCTCAGAGAGGAACAGTGGAGCAAACAGCAGTGGAAGGTGGCACAGTATCGTCCCCTTTCTGGCTTTAAATTCCAGTGCAGAGGTGTGTGTGTGTGTGTGTGTTCTGGCTTTAAATTTCAGTGCAGAGGTGTGTGTGTGTGTGTGTACCTGCACGTGTAAAGGGAAACGCCATAAAAAAAGTTATACCAAGGGAACCTGAATAAGACTGACTGAGGAAAGGGACTAAATATATAAATGGGCAGATATACATGAGTAAATTTATGAGTATTAAATTTTGAATTAAATAAAAGGCTTTTGTGTTTATGTAAATTCACATGGCACATACGTTTCCTCAGTTAAGGCTCTGTTTGCAAGCTTGAAGCATCTAGCATTGCTAATATGTGCATGCATATGCCACTTGGTAGCACATTTGCTGGTTCACACACAAAAATACAGTGTGGATCTCAGAGCCATCTGTCATATGCTCAGCTGGATGGTGTTAGAAAATGAGCAGCTCTTTGAGGCAGTTAAAGAGTGAGATACTGAAATAATATAGAATCATATTCTGAAGATTAGGAAGGATTTAGAATTGCTTAGTTTTCTTGTTAATGACCACTTTATTTTTAAACCTTACTCGTTGCTGAGTATGTGATCAAAGACAAAATGTGAGGAGAGCAAGCAAATATTCCTTCTTGAATCCCTCTCTGCTTTTTATCCCTTTCTGTCGTGTGTTTGTTGTCTGCCAGGCTCTGTGCTTCATGCTGGGGCACCAGGGAGACCAAGACACAGATCCTGACCTCATGGAATTCAATTTCTCTAAGAGGAAGCAGACAGGACAAGAACTAATTATAATGCAATGTAATAAGTGCTCTAATAATAGAATGAGACAATATTTGGGAGACTGGAGAAAAGAGCAATTAATTATTGCTGCCCAGCAGGATTGGAGAAGTCTTCACAGGGGAAGTGACACCTGACCTGGCTGTTGAAGGATGGACAAGATTTTGCCTCGTTAGGAGATTCGTCAACAGGGAATTTCTGACTTCAGGCAGAATGCACTTCCTTACCATTCAAAAGAGCCTCCTGAGTCTGTGTTCAGCAACTCGAGAACTTGAGGACATATGTTAATGCTGAAACAGCAGACTGAGTAAATTCAAAAATTGGATTAAAAGCTTGGACCAAAGTTGGAGCATGATGGTGATATAAGGAAGGAAAAGAGAAATAGTATTTGCTATTTGCTGTATTTGATCAAGTGCTTTGATATAGTTGATCTCAATCCCCAAATCAGTAGAGTAGGCATGAGTACTTTAAGGAAAATGCTCAAGGTCACTCAATAATAATAGCCAGTATTTGAATTTGGATCCTTCTGACCGCGGAAGCCAACATGATTTTCACTGTGTGCTCTTGCGTTTATGCACCTGTGTTGAGTATAAAATATACATATACACAAATACAGAGTGTTGTAAACAAATAAAAATACATACATACAAGTAAATACATCTACACACATGTATATATCTTATTTACACTCTTTCTTTAAAAAAATACTGATTTATTTATTTAGTTGCTTCAAGTCTTAGTTGCTATCATATGGCATGTGGGATGTTTAGTTGTGACATGTGAACTCTTAGTTCTAGCGTGTGGGATCTAGTTCCTTGACCAGGGATTGAACCTGGGCCCCTGCATTGGCAGCATGGAGTCTTAGCCACTGGACCACCAGGAAGTCCCTATTTGTGGTCTTTACCATGGTAAGCAACTACTTTGTAGGAATATTTTTGCCCACTAGTGATTTGGAAATAAAATATATTACACTTTTCAAGATAGATGCTTTATTAGGGAGTAACTTTGGGAAATTTATATCAATGGAAATTATCAGGCCTAATCCTGGCTTGAGCTGTGCTCCTTTGTTTTGTTTTGATACAAAATACCAGCAGCACAGCCTTTGGCAGGACTCAGCCCATTGCTGAATCTGTTCAATGAGAAGCTTTCAGCACATCACTTACTATTTACTAACACTTGCAAGTGTTAAAATCTTTCATGTCCACGGGTTGGGGATCTGGCTGTTGAGTCACTGGGGGCATTTTGTTGACTTCATGGGGTTTTTACAAAGGAGATCAAAGGGATGCATTATGTTTCAATACATAACTTTATAGGACAGATGGAATCCACTTTGAAAGACCCATGACACTTAAGGCCAGATTATCAAAAGTTTCAGACACTAAAACCTATTAGATTGCTCCAACCTTATCCTCATACTGTCAGCACTTTTTAGCTTCATTTATAGGTAGTGGACAGTCCAATTTGAATTTTAACTACTGCCAAAGTTCAAGCATAGGTTAGAAGGATGGCCACTGAAATATGGGCTCCTCTAATGGTACTCTGGTCTGGTGTGTAAACTTGTTCTCTTGAATGGTGATATCACACAAAGGGCTAAATCACTTTATTTGAATAAATTTTCAGAAGAATTCTGGAGCTTTATTTGGCTAGGTGGCAGCTTCCCAAGTCTGTCATATCTCTGATGAGAAAAGAGCATGAAAGGAAGTTGTTCGTTCTTTCATCTTTCAGAAACTCCAAAAGGATTCTGCTCCTGCCCAAATTTAATGTTGGACATACACATAACCTTTGAGTTTTCCCCCTCAAGCCTTGAAACAAACTGCAGTGTCACAAATGAGGATGGTGCACTCAAGGATCCTGATTTTTTTATCTGTGAAAAGACATGATTTCTGTGCATCCAAACCATTAATGATTAAATCTCATCAAGAATCTTGTTTTGTAAAAACAATGCATATAATAGTAATTTTAAATGATTATTTTACAAGTTAAGAGACATCTTGCTATTTAATGAAACAGGTATTTAACCCAGTGTCTGAAAATATTTTAAGATGTAATTGTGTTGTAATTACTTTAACATATACAACATTCCAATTCTTTTCCACATATACTGCTATTTTAAGTCATACTGCAAAGTGAAATCTTTTGGATTTTCTATGAACTCTTCAAGTTTCACAATTAAAAAAATATTTTTCTGTTACCTTATTTTTTATTTTCATTTTTTAAATCTTTTGGCCATTCTATGAGGCATGTGGGATCTTAGTTCCCTGAACAGGGATGGAACCTGTGTCCCTTGTGTTGGCAGCATGGTGTTTTAACCACTGGACCTCAGGGAAGTCCTTCTAATACTGTAACATAAGTAGTTAGGTTAATTAAACATTTTCCCAAACAGATGCTATATTTGTTCTTTTCTTAGTGACTCATCTGTTTTTCAAAAAAGTTAGGTTAAAACAGTTGTCTACTATTTTTAAAATACTATGAATATGCATGGCACTAAATTGATTAGGCATGCAAAGGTTTAAGGTCTATAAATGACACGTCTAGTATTTGTGAAATAACTTTGTCTTTCAAAAAGAATTTTTTAGTAAAACGCATATGCTGTGTTTAGACTTGATAAATTTTCTAGTAATAAAAAATTGATTTTATTTTATACATACTATGAAATGTCATAAGTTTCCTTCAAATAGTCATCTATCTTCTTTTTGGTGTTTTTAGAAATCTGCTCCCCTCTCCATTTCTTTTAGGAGCAGTATGAATATTTTTTTCTATGAGTATACTTTCCTTCCAAGCATGTTGCCAGATATATTCTATAATTAAGCATTCAACCCCGTCACACAGAACACTTTTGTTTGCCTGCTCTTCTGCCCTTTGAAGAGCATGCTTTAGCGCTTCTGTCTTGCAGGGACCCACCAGGAGCCTCAGAGGTTGAAGGTACCCACCCATGCAGCAGGTGTGGAGGCAGGGGAAGGCTCCGTCTCCTTTGTTGGCAGCTCTGAAAGCGCAGGTGTTGAACGTCAGCATCATCGTTCCGTTTGATAGTTGGGCTTTTGTGTGTCAGGTGGGACATTTACACTAAATCTGAAGGGAAAAAACCTCTCATAACTTTGTTGTCTTGTCTGAGAAGCATAAAACAGGTTTTTTTTTTTTTTTTTTTTTTTACTGGTTTTAAAGCTGCAAAGATTGGAGTGGCTTTACCTGTCAAGCTTACAAGTAGAAGTCTTGTTTTAACTTGACCATAAAAACAGATACAGTTTATTCCTTATCTAAAAAAATAAACATTAAATGTCTCTAAGCAGAACACTAGATATTTCCAGCTTTTAACTAAGAGTTCTTGGGCAAAGAGAATCCTTTGCCCACACTGGAAAATATACCACCTTTAAGACACTTATATTTGTTTGGAATCTTTGGGTTAAACTTATAATTGTACTTTGTTTTCTATCACTCTATCTGTCGACTTAAATTAAGATGTATGTGGCACTAGGTCAGAGGAACTGGAGAAAATCTCCCTTTAAAACACAGAAATTATCTGTGGCATCTCTTGGTCGCCCCGGCTCCAATCCACCTGTCACTTCTGCTCCATGATTCATTCTGATAATGGTAACCAGCTGTCGATGTCAGAACCTATTGCTGCTAAGTTCAGTGCAGGCTCTTTTGTTCTTTCTAAAATTGCCAAAACAATATAATAATGGTTTTTATGTTCTTTATCCCCAAATATGTTATTGTCCCTCTGCAACCCCAGTGGAAAAGTACATGTATTATGCTTTGAATTTCCTTCACGTCTGAACATGATGCAGATGGAAAAATGATTCTTAAATTTGCATCACATTGAAAAGTATCAGGAAGGTGGCCAGGGCTCCATAGTATCAACATGTGACAGCACTGACTTTTGTAAATATCTTAGTATCATGTGTTCCTTTAAAAAAAATTATTTAACATTTTTGTTCTTATCACCCAAGAGGCTATATGACTCAAGGAATGTCAAATATTTGGTAAACTTAACATGTCTCTCTAATTATTATCTTATAAGTCACATAAATTGGTAGTAAGGTGAAGCCATTTTATTAAAGACTTTTAGGGACTTCCCTGGCGGTCCAGTGGTTAAGACTGTGTGCTCCCAATGCAGGGAGTTCAGGTTTGATCCCTGTTTGAGGAGCTAAGATCCTACATGCTGCATAGTGCTGCAAAAGGAATTTTAAAATAGCCTTTACATGTTCTTTTATGTTAAGTCTTGCTTATGATACAAATTAAATGTTGAATATTCTAATAAATTTTTCATTGAAAATTGAATAACCACATGCATTATAATAATGATAAGAGCTACTATTTATTTTTGGCCTATTTTATGTCTTTATACCAATGATTATCCAAAGTATGAGAAAACTGAGACTAGGGAAATTTTAAGTAACTTGCAGTCACCCAGCTAGTAAGTGATAGCTGAAGTTCAGACCTGGAGCCAGCTTATTCCCAAATACTGTCTTATTTCCAAATACTGTTTTTTCTAGCTTCTCATTAAAAGAACAAAAAAAGTCTATATCTGAAGAAAGAATTGTATAATATCATATTGGAATTAATTGCATTTTAAGGTTACAGTACATTCATGTACAAAATCTTCCTTGGGTTTACTGTATTACCAGAAGATTTCTAATACACACACACACACACACACACACACACACACACACACACTTGCTTTGAAAGTTTAATAGGAAAACTGAAGTGATGATATATATGCACATTTCCTGTGTGCTTGACATGAATTGTCTTATTGTTACAACCTCATGGAGTAGATACTATTATTATGATTCCTGTTCTACACAGATAAATACATTGAAGCCTAAGAGATCTAGTAAACAGAAAAGCAGGATTTTGAACTTAGGCTGCTCCAGTTCCAGGAGCTAATACTGCATACTTGACTTACTCTGGAGGTCCGTTTTTACCGTTTTTATCCTTTATCTAAAGGAGCCACAGGATTTGAGGTTAAAAACATACTGTGCCCAGGACATTCTGTAAAAATTGCATGCATATGTTTAATTAAATCTAATATGAGGTTCTTCTCCTTGTGATTTTCCACTTTTCCCCAAAATTGTATGAAAAAGAAAAGAGCAGTTAATGAAGAATTCTAGTTACTGAAGTTTTGCTATATCTTGAGTCTTACCATTAACAAAAGGGAATATTGGAAAAATACAAAAGGCAGGAAGTTTACTTGGCAACATTGAGCACAGCCCTTGCTCCAGAGTCAGTTGGCTTTGGAGAGAACCATGTGTACAAATTTGGTCAAAATTTTGTTGGATGAAAAACTATCCTTCTTTCTTGTGGAAATGTGACAATGTGCAGAACTTTCTTGTGAATTTTGTGGTTATTTTATTTTCACTGTTCTTCAGAGTGTTTTTACTCTGCCTTTTTAGTGGATAGAAGAGCTCAGAGAAAACATACCTAATTCACAGGTGTATTGAGGCGCTTAAATGAGTTACATCATTTGGAAGTTTCTTTCCTAATCAAACTTACTCTAAACACTGAATGATTTTTCCATTTTGATTTTGTATTTTTTTTTTACAGTATGGCTATCAACTCTATTATAATAGGTGGATGAGTTAACATAAATGTTATAAAAACAGTAATTCAGTCAAGGTTCAGTCAAGACATTTAACTTCTAAATCCAGGTCACCCTGTTAAGCATTTCTTTCATATCTTAAAAACTGCCCTTTGCAGACCCAGCTTATTGTAGCTATTTAGCCAGGTTTTAGTCTTGGTTATATAGTTCATATGCAAACTCACTTTAGTGAATTAATTATATCAGTAAGGTAAAAGAGTGCTAAGCCTTTAGTGCATTTTATCACTGTAGTTGCTAAGTTAAGCCTAATGTGAGTGTCTACAAGTGTATTTGCATGTTTCCTCACTTGAATTTGTAATATTTTTTTTGTAATATTTTTATATGATTAAAAAAATCCATAGTTCTTTTTTTGCACACAAGTAAACCTTAAAGAAAATTATGTGCTCTTAAGGTTTTGTGGCAGTTGGTTGAATTTTGAGTTTTTGAAATAATTTCTTTATTCTCTTAGATTTTTCTTCAATATTCCTTCTGGAAATATCATTATTTGTTCTATTATCAGTTGCTCTAGAATACTTGAAGTAAATGTAACATGTTAACCCAAAGTACATTTTATATTAAATAAGTTATGACACCACCCTTATGGCAGAAAGAGAAGAACTAAAGAGCCTTTTGAAGGTGAAGGAGGAGAGTGAAAAAGCTGAGTTAAAACTCAACATTTAAAATACTAAGATCATGGCATTTGGTCCCATCACTTCATGGTAAATAGATGGGGAAACAATGGAAATGGTTTTTTCCCATTGTTTCCAAATAAAACTGACTTTATTTTCTTGGGCTCCAAAATCACTGTAGATGGTGACTGAAGCCATGAAATTAAAAGACTGTTGCTGCTTGGAAGATAAGCTATGACCAATCTCAACAGTGTATTAAAAAGCAGAGACATTACTTTGCTGACAGAGGTCCTCTAGTCAAAGTTATGGTTTTCCAGTAGTCATGTATGAATGTGAGAGTTGGACCATAAAGAAGGCTGAGCACAAAAGAATTGATGCTTTTAAACTGTGGTGTTGGAGAAGACTCTTGAGAGTCCCTTGGACTGCAAGGAGATCCAACCAGTCCATCCTAAAGGAGATCAGCCCTGAGTGTTCACTGGAAGGACTGATGCTTAAGCTGAAACTCCAGTACTTTGGCCACCTGATGCGAAGAACTGACTCATTTGAAAAGACTCTAATGCTGGGCAAGATTGAAGGCAGGAGGAGAAAGGGATGACAGAGGATGAGGTGGTTGAATGGCATCACCAACTTAATGGATATGAATTTAAGGAAGCTCCAGGAGTTGATGATGGATGGGGTAACCTGGTGTGCTGCAGTCTATGGGTTGCAGAGTCGGACATGACTGAGTAACTGAACTGATAACATTATATATAAAATAGAAATACCTCCAGGTACTCTATAGCCATTGTTAAGGAGTAGACTAGGTGTAGTAGACAGATATTTTTATATTTATAATTTCTTTACTTGACTTAAGATCCAAATAGGTTTAAAACACGGATTGTTACAGCTCTTAGGTCTCATTTAATCTCCGATTCCTTGTCCATCCTTTGCAATGTATTTTTTTCAGCATTATGAACAAAATCATGTGAGTTTAAGATGTACAGTGTGTTAATATGATGCCCTTATATGTTGCAAAATGATTACTATCATAGTTTTAGCTAGCACCTCCATTACATCATGTAATTACTGTTTCTTTCTTTGTGGTGAGAACATTTAAGGTCTACTCTCAGCAACTTTCAAGTATATAATTCAGCATTCTTAACTATAATCACCATATTGGACGTTAGATTCCCAGAACTCATTCATTCTGTATCTGGAAGTTTGTACTTTTTGACAAACATCTCCCCATTTCCAGATCCTATTAACTGAGCATCTTTAAATATATAGGCATCTTTACTTCTCTGAAGAAATATAGTCTGTCTAATTTTTCTTGACATAAACTGCTTTCATCCAACAATTATCTTCCCACATTTGAAAAGGAAACTTAGGTATGAGATATCATATTTTTTGTTCTTCTAAATCTGTAACATGGGAAAAATAGTGCAAGCACAATGATAAAAGGCAATGGACACAGTTTCATAATAGAAAGTACTAGGTAGGGGGCTATCCCGTTAAGAGAGTCTAATGACCCTGAACGTGCAGCTTCAGCTGACTTCATTCTAAGAATTATTTCTGTCATAGGAGAAGCCAGTAATTTGCATTTTATATGAAATCTTCCAACTTATAAAATTTGGCAATGAAATAAATAAAAAAAAATGATACCTGTGTGAAAGAAATAAAGCTCAAGATCTACAGGCCTGCATTTTATGGCAACTGGCCCTGTTTTTCTGTTCTCTAAAGTCACCCAGAGAAATGATAGATTTCCCATCAACCCAAAATGTAATATTTCCCTCCTCTCCAAACGTTTCTGTTTCTCAGCATTATTAGTGATATTTTTGTTATTCTTCTTTTAGTAGAAATATTAGTGTGCAAGCATCTAAGTTAGTTATTTTGATGCTTTTCTGGGTCAAAAATTTTACAAACAGTTTAGTCCATTTTCCTCATTTTATAAATAAGAAAAATGAGGCAGAGGAGCACTTGTGCTTTCCTGCACCTTAAGGTTGTATGATTTGTACAGTAACATTCTTTCTGGAGGATTTTGTACAAAGTAAATTTCAGTTCTGTTCACTGGACTTATATTTTAGTATTCTCAGAATATAGTTTCTTAAAAAAATTCTCTGGTTTATTTACTTAGAGTTGCTATTTCAGGTATTATCTTTGTTGTTGTTCAGTCACTAAAGCATGTCTGACTCTGTGTCCCCGTGGATTGCAGCACACCAGACTTCCCTGTTCTTCACTGTCTCTCAGAGTTTGCTCAAATTCATTTCTATGGAGTCAGTGATGCCATTGAACCATCTCATCCTCTCTCACCCCTTTCTCCTCCTGTCCTCAATCTTTCTCAGCATCAGGGTATTTTCCAGTGAGCAGCTCTTCACATCAGGTGGTCAAGGTATTGGAGCTTCAGCTTCACCATCAGTCCTTCCAATGGATATTCAGGACTGATTTCCTGAGACTCTCAAGAGTCTTCTCCAGCACTACAGTTTGAAAGTATCAATAAAGTAGATAATGTCTACTTTATCCTTGAATATTCTGTTCATGAGAATCCTCCAAGGAGAAACTTTTGTTGGATATTGATGTAAGGAAAGTGTTGCTTCTCTGATAACACCAAGGTATTCAGTCTTATGATCAGTTTGGCATCTGTTGACCACCAGAAAAGTCAGGCCAAATTAACAACTGACATTTAGGAACTGACTTTAAGGACCTTAACGCCTACCTTTCTTTGCTTAATATTTCTCTCTCTCTCTTTTTTAATCTCTAGAGCTTCTTGGTCTTCTTTATTTTATAGCTATTTATTTTCATTATATAATGTATATTTCTTTAAATACTTTTCAAAATTATCTGGAGTGTAAATATATATATGTGTGTATATATACCTGTACTTATAAATCTGCATATATGTATACCTATACATACACATATATACATTTATATAATAAACAACTCTTTAGAGTAGGTTATGTATTTCACAATTATCTACTAATTTTAGCAATTATAATTTTTAAATTAATAATAAAATAAGCATTTAATCTATTTTTTAATGAATCTATTTCTTTAACATGTTTATTGTGCAAAAGAGGAATGATTGACCAAGCACATTCACATTATTTAAAGCCAGATTACTATTTTTGGGGGCAGCTCATAAAAATTCCTGAAGAATGGATATTGACATTGTATTCAGGTTCTTTAAAGTTGATTTGCTTTGCCAACCTTGGATTATAGGGTTTTCAAGGCAGGGACAGTTTTGCCTTAATATCCTGTATACATTATGTAACACTTTCTTACAGAGCTTAATTAAAGCCTTTTGTGATGAGAGTAGTTATTTTCATTTTCTATATGAAGGTGTTGTTCCTGTTTTCTAGAAATGGAAGTAAACCAAAACATTCCTGAGAGTATGTAATATTCCAGGTACTCTGTCCATCAATCTCTCTAATTGTTCAACATTCTCACTAAATAGGTTGTTATCCTTATTCTATTTGGTTAGAAAACCAAGACTCTGATTTGCCTGAGGTTGTGTGTCACCAGTGATTCTTGTCCTGTGATCAAATTCCGTCTATCCCTGTATCCACCTATTTTTATGGCACTGTTTTTCAGGAAGACTAATTTGGGGGATTCATTTGAATCAATTTCATGCTCATCTCTCACTAACCCACCTCTGCAAAATAGTATTATATTGTTCAAGTAAAGAAAAGATTTGATATGTTTCTGGAAGTCAGTGTTCATTTAGGTTCAATGAGAATGTGATTAAATGCCTTTATACAATTTATCTCAACTGGACCCACATAACAAAATTATTTAATTTAGAATAACGCTGTCTTTTTTTTTAAATAAAATTACTTAAAAACTCTGAGGGCCCCACGTTTAGTTAATCATTTATCAGTAGGCAGCATTTAAATTCCTTATTAGTTATCTTTGCCTTAATCATGTCCCATGTGATGCTCTTGCACTTTCTCCTGGGACTTGTGACTTATTAATAGTATTAAGCATTTAATAACTACTCTATATTTTGATTTCTTAATATACTTATAAGCGATGATTCTGTTGAAATAACTATTATTTATTATTAACTTGTTGCTAAACACTCTTACCTAATTAGCTTCCCAATGTAAATAATGCTGATATAATTTTAGGACAATTAGATTGATTTTTTAATGGATTACTCAGTGACAAATGGCTGACCTAATGGCCTGGGCAGTTAGAGCTTTGCATTGTCAGTTCCTGAGAGATAGGAACTTTGCTGGCTACTCAGTTTTTCTATTCTGAGGAATGCCATGACAGATAATTCTAGTTTTGACTAAATAATTAACAAAAAGATTACTGTAGAAAAAATTTTAGTTGATATTTTCTTTCTATTTTATTGTGAATAAGCATGTGTTATTTATGTTACCAAGAAAAAAAAATGTGGCTATCAGCGCTTTGAAAACTAAAAATAAACTAGTGAATATATAGGCTATGTTTTTGTGGATCAAGCTGTACATGAGAGGATTCCTGGGAAGAAAGGTATATTTGTTTGTTTGCTTTTTCTTTTTTGGTCAGATTGAAAAGTATTTATTTTTAAAAGCAGCTTGAACACAAAATAAACAACATTTGACATACTAAGGACTGAGCTTGTACAGAGATTCAGGTTTTCATATTTTGCCTTTACAGGCACAAGTTTTGGTTGAGACATGAAGTGCAAGAATAATTTAGATGACTGTGGAACAGAATCTGAACCTGACCCTAATGGTTGTGTCTTTTTAACCTAAGGACTCAATATGAAGTGATTATATCAGATTAGAATGAGAAGAATTCAGGCTTATAACCATTGAGCTTTATCTAAAACCAAAAAACCCAGCCCAACCTTTATTATCCAAAGATTAAAAAATATATCATGATATTTACTAGTTCACTGTTAAAATAGATACAGATGAATCTGCAGAAGAGAGACACCATTAAAACAAGTAGAGGCACACAGGGATTTAAGATGATATCTCTAATGAAATACAGAGCTTCAGCACTGTGAGAAAATTAAGACTTGGGCCAAGAATCAAAGAGGAGCTCGATAGCCTTCAGAAGGCGTTTTTATAGTCTGGGATCAAGGAGGTTTCATCTACTGAAGTGTCGAGGACTAGTAATGGTTTGTTAATCTATGAGGTGCTTTTATATTGTTTTCTTTGCAATTTCTGAGACTGTTAAAGCTTAAGAGGAAGAGGCTGCAGGCTGGAAATCAGATGTGCTCTAGAGGCAAGGTATCCCACCTAAATTTCAGTGCCATATGATGTCCAGGAGGGCATGGGATGCTTTTAGAATTCCCTTAAAGGTCAAAGATGTTAAACTCTCTGTCACTTCAGTCATGTTCTAGGGACAAAAAAATTGGAGAATGAAAGTGGAAGATCCAAAGGCATAATCAGCTCTTCAGAACTGAGAAATTTCTGAATTGAGAGTGACAATTGTATGTAATTGTTTGGGTCCTTGACCTTGGATTCTTCCATATGAAATTAACCTAGTGAACAATATAAATTGGGTATATACCTGCAAGGAAATCAAACCAGTCAATCCTAAAGGAAGTCAACCCTGAATATTCATTGGAAGGACTGGTGCTGAAGTTGAAGCTCCAATACTTTGGCCACCTGACGTGAAGAACTGACTCATTGGAAAAGACCCTGATGCTGGGAAAGACTGAAGGCAAGAGGAGAAGGGGGTGACAGAGGATGAGGTGGTTGGATGGCATTACTGACTCAATGGACATGAGTTTGAGCAAACTCTGGGAGATGGTGAAAGACAGGGAAGCCTGGAGTCCTGCAGTTCATGGAGTCGCAAAGGGTTAGATATGACTTAGCAGCTGAACAGCAACAAAATGTACCTATACATCACTTAACTTAAATATTTATGGAGAAACTGAGGCTTTTCATAATATGTTTTAAAGCTGACATTTGATCTCCTTAATTAGAAAATGGTGAATAAAATTTGCTTGTTTCCACTTTGAATTCAGTGGTACCACATTTTACTGGGGACTGATTTCCCAAGTTAGAAAAACAAAAATCACATGGAGTCAAAATTACAATTAAAATTTTTTTACAACCTCCACTAAGTGCAGCATATCTGGTTTTATGTAAACAGGCTATACAAGAATTATGTGAACATTAAAATGTAATATAGATTATGTAAAGTTCAATTTAACAGTATATAAAAAATTTTAATTGCATCTTTATTATTACTACTTGCAAAGCACATTGTGCAGATTAAATATACATCTGAAGAAACCGTACTCTGAAAAAAAACCAATTAAATATATGATAAAGTGGAATAAAAAGGCCTTTGATTTCCAAATGTCAATGAAGCAGGAATACCCAGAAGATAATGTTACCTTGGCATATTTAATATGTAGTTAAGATTCTGTTGATTAATTATATCATTACCATTGAATTCAACAGAGTAATCCTCAGGGAAGAGCTGAGTGTTCGAAAAAACCATCCCAAAAGGCTTTGAAAAGATTTCAGCGATTAGATCCTTGAAATAAGCTATTGGAACATCTTCAGTCCTGTCATTTCCTTTCTGTTATAAATTTAGAAAACAGCAAATAAAATCTGACAGTAGATGACTTTCTAAGAATATTTAAAATTCTAGTGAAAAGTGAAGCTTGGAAACTTGCTATACCTTTCTTACTTTTTCCATTGTTTTCTTTAAAAACCCTTCTATTAATACCTTAAAAATGATCACTGCTACTGAGTCATGATTTTTAGTAGCCAAATAGGAAAAAAATGTTCCTCCTATTTTACCTCTAGAATACTTTAGAATAGGAAGATGGATAGGCTAAATTAAAAAAAAAAGAAAATTAAGAAAAATATTTCCATATTTTAGATAGACCCAAGTAATGTATTACATAGGACTGAGGTAACCTTCTTTCCTCCATGGCTATTTTTTTAAGAAATATAAGTGATAAAGAAACAGTGTTTAGATTTGACAATTTATCTCTTTTAAATTAGGCCACATTTAAATTAGGCAGCTGTAGGCTTGGGTTTGAGTCTAGACTTCATACTGTTAATACATGAAATATGGACATCTGAGAATGATTGTGAGAATTAAATGAAAATGATCTGTGAACTTCTTTATACACCTCAAAGCACTTTAAATTCATGATTTGGAGGTAGCATTGCACAATGCAGAATAAAAGCTTTGTTGTCAGACAGTTAAACCTTAAAACCCCAACTCCTGAGCAAACTCTCTGTGTTAGCTTTCCCTATTCACCAACCTCCTTAAACAGTCAGTAAAATGAACACTATAATAGTATCTACAGATAAAGATGTGCACATTGAGTGAAATACTGCATGTAAAGCTTCTGGCCCAGTGCTTAGCAGGTGTTAGGTTTGCAACAAATATCTGTTTTTAAAATGATAGTTCTTTAGGTTTTTCAGAGACTAAAAATATTTCATAGAAAATGCACATATAAACAAAAACACATTTTCTTACCTAAGTCTATAAGTTACAATAGTTTTGAATAGTTGTACAAATAGAATGTAACACAAAAAGCAAAAACCAATGAAGTTTTTGCTACCTTGGGGTTTTATCAGTCTCCCAAAGACTCAGCACTTGGCTGAAGGATCTTCCAGAGTCATCTGGTCTCAGCCTCAATCCACTAAGCTCCTGGGATCCTTTCCTGAGAGGAACTAGGACAGATTTCCTTACTTGGTTGACTGTGGGTATGTGTTTAGTAGTAGTAGAGAGCTGTGGAAAATAACCAGTTGTTCAAGTTGTACTGAACCATTTGCCAGGAGATTTCTAGCCATGGGAGGAGCCACAGGAGACTCGGGTTTTATCCCTGTGTTGGAAAGATCCCCTGGAGAAGGAAATGGCAACCCACTTCGGTATTCTTGCCTGGGAAATCCCATGGACAGAGGGGCCTGGCGGACTACAGTCTATGGGGTAGCATAGAGGTGGACATGTCTGAACATGAACACGTGTGTGCACACACGCACACACACACACAAAGTTCAAATAAACCAATATACTGAGATTGAAAATAAAAGTGTAAAGAGGGACATTTCTCTGACCTCTTTATGAACTTTAACAGTTTTTTTTCTTTGCTTAATATATACATACTATACATTTTAGGATTCAAGAAAGTTTCATTATATACTGTGATTCATTTACTTATGAGCATGCATGACTTCCAAGTGCGCTGAATGCTAATAAATTTTTATTTTGGATCCCTCTTGGGTTTCTAGAATATTTGTACTTGGTCTTAGGTAATATACCATTCGTGCATGTGTGCTAAGTTGCTTCAGTTGTGTCTGACTCTGCGACCCTATGGACTGTAGCCCTCCAGGCTTCTATGTCCATGGGATTCTCCAGGCAAGAATACTGGAGTGGGTTGTAATGCCCTCTTGTAGGGGATCTTCCTGACCCAGGGATGGAACCCAATTCTCTTACATCTCCTGCATTGGCAGGTGGGTTCTTTACCACTAGTGGTACCTGGGAACCCCTGTAAGATATTGTCTCTCCTATTAAAAATTTGTTTTCATTTAGAAATTATTAGCGTAATCTTTTCATTTTATATGGCTGTTACTAGCTATATGGTGCCCTTGTCTGAGTCATGATTTGTCATGGAAACTGTCATGATACAGGGCAAAGAGCCAAATAATGTACACACCCTACCTTGCCTCAAACCCTGGGCTAAATTAGTTTCCCTGGAGCCACACAGCGGGTCAGTTCCTTTTCTGGGAGGCTGGCCTACAAGTGAACCATCACCATCAGTAACCACATCAGAATCTTCCAACTCTTTCTAATTAAAATGATATTTAGTTGACTTACACTTTCTTTAAGTAGTAAATTTCACTTAACATCAATGATATTGTTAAATGTGCTGATTTTTTTCTCAGCTTGTGCTGAACTTAGAGCAATTTAAATTGTTTTCTAGTTCTTTTAATTCCTGCTAGCACATTTAAATATTAATACATGTTTAAGAAGGTACTATATGAAAGTAGTTTAATTTTTATGAATAGAGTTGAAGCTGTTATGTACATAGGGATGACATGTAGTCAGGGTTTTGGTGTTAAAAAGTTTAAATATTATTCCAATGGCAATGGAAAGCCATTGGAAGGTTTAAAAAATTATTTTTAATTATTTTAATTTTATTTTTAACTTTATTTTTTAGGACAGTTTTAAGTTCCCAATAAAATTGGGCAGAAGGCACAGAAATTTCCCATATAATCTCTGGTCCTCCTCACATGCATAGTGCCTACCACTATCAACATCACCCATCAGAGTGGTACATTTGTTTACAACTGATGGACCTACATTGACATATTATTATCCCCTAAAGTCCATAATCTATGTTAGGGTTCATCTTTGGTATTGTACATTCTGTGGGTTTGGAAAAATGTGTAATGACATGTATTCACCATTATGCTATGCGGAGTACTTTGACTGCCTTAAAAATCCTCCATGTCTCACCTATTCACCTCTCTTTCCCTTCAGCTCTGGCACACACCACTGATGCTTTTTACTATCTCCTTAGTTTTGCCTTTTCCAGAAGTCATATAGTTTGAATCATACAGTAATGTAGCCTTTTCAAATTATTTCTTCAACTTAGTAATATGTGTTTCCTCCATATCCTTTCATGGCTTGGAGGAAGGAGAGCTTATTTCTTTCTAGTAATGAATAATACCCCACTTCCTGGATGTACCATAGTATCCTTTCACCTGCTGAAGAACATCTTGATTGCTTCCAAGTCTTGGGTTATGAATAAAACTGTTATGAATATTGGTGTGCAGGTTTTTGTGTGGAGCCAAGTTTTCAACTAGTTTGGATAAATACTAAGAACTATGATGGTTGGAACATATAGTAAGAGTAGGTTTAGTTTTGTAAAAAACCACAAAACCATTTTCTGAAGTGACTAGCATTTTGCATTCCCACCAGCAATGAATGAGAGTTCCTGTTGCTCCACATCTTTGTCATCATTTGATGTCAGTTTTCTAAATGTTGGCCATTTTAATGGATATATAGTATTATCTCATTATTTCCTTCTTGATTTTCCTAATCATATGTTAAACATATTTTCGTGACATCCTATCTTCTGTTATGATCTTTTGCCATTTTTAGGTTATTTTTTCTTTTTCTGATCATTGCATTTTAAAAATTCTTCATTTTGGATAACAATTCCTTATCATATGTGTCTTTCACAGATACCCTCTCTGTGCCAAGAAGTACACATCTGAACTCCTTAAAATGTGTTCAGGCCCTTTAGGGTCTGTGCCCCATCTAGCTTTATGATGTATATATGTCTATATAACTATAGAAATATATAACTTTATAGTTATATTTTCACCTTCCCATGTCAATTTTCAAAGTGCTGAAACTGTACCACATAATTTCTTATCTCAGAATGTACTATGGGTGTGCCTCTGAGCTTTTGCACATACTGATGTCTTTGCTTGGAATCCTCTTTCCCTTGTTGCTTATAACTAATATTCCCGGTAATTTTTTCCATCAAGGCTCAGATCAAACAATACCTTCTCTGCAACGGTCTGGACCAATGAGAGGATCTTTCCTATTCTAGTTATCTGTCCTCCCCAATGGTCTGTGAAATTCTCTGTGACTAGGAATGTGTCTTTGCATCCTTGCATCTTCCCTTTCTCTCTGTTAACTGCAACCATTATGCTCTCTGCCACATAGAAGTAATCCATTAAATATTTACTGAATGAATAAATAATCAAATATTCCTAACAACAAAAAAGAAATGACATATATTTGCTTGAATAAAGTGAATTTTGACCCAAAACTCTAGGTGAAAACATGGTGAAAAAAATAATTTTTGAGAAATATACTTGAGTACATATTTTCCTATTCATTCTGAAAAGATTAAACCCTTTAGAATAATGTTACAATTTTATTTCTGTTTTATTTATCCTCAGAAATTTTCATTTTTACCAGAGTAATATACTTTCCTATTCTTCTATTCCATGTATACCTATGGCAAGAGAATAATCCTAACTTAGTGAAGGGTCTATTCACTAAGAGATGTTGGTGCATGTTCACTTCAAAAAGAAATAGTGCCTCTTTAAGACAGCTCCAGTTCTGAACCTCTGCCCAGTCATTAAAACTCAAAGAGAATTCTCCCTTAATCTTAGATTTTAGTCCTTTTTTTTTTTTTAGCTTTAAATTCCACTATAATCTCTTGTCTGGAGTATTAATCTTTACCACTTGAAGGGACACTTAGCATTATTATTATTTGACTGTAGAGGTTAATCCTTAACTGTAGGTTTGTGGTTGGGGGCCTTCTTAGAAAAGCTGCATTTTGGCAGGAACTTTAACCACAAATATTTAGGGTTTTTTCTTCTCAGTTCAGTGACCATATAAGACCCAAACAGAGTGGCTATTAAGTACTTGTCTCTTCTGTAGAAGGCAAACTCTTAGAGGGCAGGGTTTGGGATTCCTCAAAGCATTCTGAAATGTTGTGATTATGAATGGATTGGAATAATAATAATTTACACTTTCATGTTTTGAAAAGTTTTACAATATGAAAACCTGGTACCAACGGAAATGCCTTTCCTTTTATCCTTGAGCCTGTAAATAAAACTAAACATCAGTTCATTTCAGTTCAGTCGCTGAGTTGTGTCCGACTCTGCAACCACGTGGACTACAGTATGCTGGCTTCCCTGTCCAGTACCAACTCCAGGAGCTTGCTCACTCATGTCCATCGAGGCAGGGATGTCATCCAACCTTCTCCTCCTCTGTCTTCCCCTTCTCCTTATGCCTTCAATCTTTCCCAGCATCAGGGTCTTTTCCATGAATGAGTCAGTCCTTCCCATCAGGGGGTCAAAGCATTGGAGCTTCGGCTTCAGCATCAGTCCTTCCAGTGAATATTCAGGACTGATTTCCTTAAGGATTGACTGGTTTGATCTCCTTGCAATGCAGGGGATTCTCAAGATTCTTCTCCAACACCAAAGTTCAAAAGCATCAATTCTTTGGCACTCAGCTTTCTTCATACTCCAACTCTCACATCCTTACATGACTACTGGAAAAACCATACCCTTGACTAGATGGACCTTTGTTGGCAAAGAAATGTCTTTGCTTTTTAAATGTTGTCTAGGTTTGTCATAGCTTTTCTTCCAAGGAGCAAGCATCTTTTATTTTCATGGCTGCAGTAATCATCTGCAGAGATTTGGAGACCCCAAAATAAAGTTTCTCACTGTTTCCATTATTTTCCCATCTATTTGACAAAGTGATGGGACCTGATGCCATGATCTTAGTTTTTTTTTTTCCCATTAATTTTTATTAGTTGGAGGCTAACTACTTTACAGTATTGTAGTGGTTTTTGTCATACATTGACATGAATCAGCCATGGGTTTACATGTATTTCCCATCCCGATCCCCCCTCCTGCCTCCCTCTCCACCTGATCCCTCTGGGTCTTCCCAGTGCACCAGGACCGAGCACTTGTCTCATGCATCCAACCTGGGCTGGTGATCTGTTTCACCCTAGATAATATACATGTTTTGATGCTGTTCTCTTGA
>JAGTXW010001340.1:177589-214254 GCA_020226075.1 Hydropotes inermis
TATATATATATATATATATATATATATATATACATACACACACATGCTCACAACTTCAGCTCTGGCTTCCTAAACCCTGGTGGAGTCGCAGGTGTCCAAGATGCAGCACTGGACAACAGATAGTAATGCTTCTAATTTCTCATGATCATTATTACTACTGATCCATGGGTGTTGTTTCACAAAGTCAGTGACTATCTGACTTAGAGCTGCATCTGCCCTTCTCATGCCCCCATGTCTCACTCCACTCCTTCCTTCTGGGACTCAGTCAATCTGCATCCTTCCTCACTCTCAGTGAGAGCCTGAGAGAGGCAAATGCTCATAGTCTGAAATGTTTTCATCTAAAAATTTTCTTATTTTGCTTTTATTGTTGAGTGATAGTTTGGAATGAAAAATTTACAGACCGTTTCTGTGATGTTTCATTTGGCATCTGAAGCTGTTTTTTTCCCTGTGTTCCCTGCTACATTGTGACTGGTAACTGGTCTACTGTTGTGTCTCACTTGGTATGCCTTCCCTGTTCTGTGATAAAGCCTCCAATTGTCTTTAATATACCACAGTCCATGATTATAGGGTTAGGTTTGAGGAACCTCCATACTGTTCTCCATTGTGGGTGTGTTTCATAGTGTCTTATTCATTGATTGTTCCAATAGTGTCTTTTAGGACTCTAACAGATTTATAGGAATTTCTTTTATAAGGTAGTCAAATTATTCTATTTCATGAAGCACTTGAGGTCTAACCCTCCCATGGTAGTCTCTGCTGACCCTCATTCATGGTGCCACAAAGGCATGTTTTGCTGATACTGGATCCTTGCTGGTTTGCAGGGTTTTATATGTATATAAATATGTTTTTTGTTGTTGCTTTTGCTCATGTGATGGAGCTAAAACTTTCTACCTGTTGCCATTTATGTTAAGTGTTATTTTGGTTTTTAGTCAGGAAAGGATTTTTAATTTACTCAAATGCATTCCAGGGCCTAGGGAGAAGAATATTTAGAGTTCTTCTTAAGTATCATTTCCTTCAAGTTCCTCCCAACACAAATATGTCACTTATCACTCCAGTGAAAATAAAACATCCCCCACTCCCTACCTTCACCCTCTTCCTTTGCTTAGTTATATCCATAGAAATTATAGTCAGACACTGGCTGCCTGAATCAGAGGCTGTTTTATTCCATCTGGGCTGCTCTAACAAATACCATAGACCAAGTAGCATGTGAACAGCAGAAATTTACTTCTTAACAGTTATAGGTGCTGAGAAGTCCAAGATCAAGGTGAATGCAGATTTCATGACTAGAGAGGAACCACCTTCTGGTTCATAGGAGGATTGTTTTCAGTGCACTCCCACCTGTTGGAAGAGAGGAGGGGCTCTCCCAGGCCTGTTTTGCAAGAGCACTCTTCTTCCTTGAGGGCTCTGCCTCTGACTTAATCACAGCCACCAGCCCCACCTCCACATACCATCACCTTAGAGGCTAAGATTTCAGCCTATGAATGACTCCTGAGGGCCCTGCACATGCTCAGTACAGGAACAGAGGAGCCCACACCTGCCCCTTTCCTGGGAGGGCTCCACACATGCGCGGCTCAGTGGCTAAATGACGACCCACTGCTAATTGTTGTATTTTTTATATGTCACTGATTTTTCTCTGTCTCATCTATGTTGAAAATATATTTTCACATCTGTCACTTACTATAACCTCACTGGTGTCCTTTTTCCTTTATGGAAACTGCGCTTTGCTTTGTTTTTCCAATAAAACTTGAATTTTTTTTATTTATTTAGCAAGATCGAAGTTACACAGAGCAATCGTTCAACCTAGGAATAGAAGCGAAAATTTTATTCATTGGAAATGAAGGAAGAATTAAACATGGAAAACCTAAGAGTACCAATTGGAAACTACATACTCTGCTTCATAGGTACAACTAAATGCTGGGTTTTGAAAAAGGAAAGTATTATTTTTCTATATGGAAATAAATGAACCCTGTGAATCCAATAAAAATTTAGTATATTATGAATAAAAGTAGAAAACCTGTATAAAAGAGAATTGTGTAAAAATACTGAACAATTTCATACCTATAAATTTGACATGATAGGCTACATGAATAATTTTCTGAACAAAAATTACCAAATTTCAATTTAGAGTAGACAAAAACTTCACACACACCACTTTCGTAAAGTTATTTTAACAGTTCCTCACACATTCATTTAGGGATGGCCTGAGGAACTGATTCCTTTGAACCGTTGGAAAACCACAATGTATTTTATAAACATGCTTTTACCCTTTCCTTAGCATCAATAAAAAAAAAATCCCCATTTTTAGAACTGTGCCTTAAGTTTAAAACGTACATGTGAAAACTCCTGACAACACAGAGCTTATTTATTTTATACATAGAACTTTGTGTCTCTTAATCCTTTAACCCATCTTGTCTCTCTACTCCTCACCACTAGCAACTACGTGTTTGTTCCTTATATCTGTGAGTATGTTTCTGTTTGATTACTTAGTGTTTCCATTTTTATTTTTATTTATTTATTTATTTAGTCCCTTCCACATAACTTGCAGGATTCTAGTTCCCCAAGCAGGGAGCAAACCCAGGCCCCCTGCAGTGCATGTGTGGAGTCCTAACCACTAGATCACCAGGGATTTTACTGTTTTCTTTTCTAGAGTCCAGAAATAAATGATAACATACAGTAAGTATTTGTATTTTTTTAATTTATTTCACTAAGCATAATATTCTCCAGATCCATCCATGTTTTACAAATGGCAAATTTTCACTCTTTTCTGTAGGTGAGTGGTATTCCATTGTGTGTGTGTGTGTAATTTATTTTAATCAACTCATATGCTGCTGGGCATTTAGATTGCTTCCATATCTTGGCTATTGTAAATAATGTGGTACAAATATTGGAGTCTATGTATATTTTTGAATTAGTGTTTTATTTTCTTCAGATATGTTTACCTAGGAGTGAAACTGATGGATTATGAGGTAATTTTACTTTTTGTTTTTTGAAGACCCTCCATACTGTTTTTCATACTGGCTGTACCATTCTACCTTCCCACCAACAACGTCTAAACGTTCCTTTTTCTCCATATACTCCCCAGCATGGTACTTCTGATCTTTCTGATGATAGCATGTGGTCAGTGATACTGCATTGCAGTTTGGATTTGCATTTTTTAATGATTTCAAATGTTGTTCATCTTTTCATGTGCCTGTTGATCATTTGTATATCTTCTTTGAAAGAATGTCTATTTAGATTACTGCCCTTTCAAAAACGAGATTTATTTTTTTGCCATTAAGTTGTGTTAGTTCATTTTTAATTGAATTTTTATTTTATACTAGAGAATAGTTGATTTACAATATGGTATTAGTTTCAGGTATACAACAAAGTGATTGAGTTATATATATTCATAGATCTATTCTTTTTCAGATTCTTTTCCCTTATAAGTTATTACAGAATATTGTGGAGAGTTCCCTGTGCTTTACAGTAGGTCCTTGTTGATTATTTTACATATAGTAGTGTCTGTGTATTAATCTCAACCTCCTAATTTATCCTTCACTTCACTTGTCCCATTTGGTAATCATAAGTTTGTTTTTAAAATTTGTGTGTCAGTTTCTAGTTTGTAAATAAGTTCATATGTATCACTTTTTTAGAGTCTACATATTAGCAGTATCATAAGATATTTGTCTTTTTCTGTCGACTGACTTCACTTCTATGATCATCTGCAGGTCCATCCAAGTTACTGCAAATGGCATCATTTCATTCTTTTTATGGCTCAGTAGTATTCCATTGTGTATATGCACCACATCTTCTTTATCCATTTGGCAGTGGACATTTAGGTTGCTTCCACATCTTAGACATCATAAATAGTAGTGCATTATCTTTTGAGTTTACAGCTTTCTTCCAATATATGTCCAGGAGTGGGATTGCTGGATCATGAGGTAGTCTTGTCTTTTGAAGAGCCTTCATAGTGTTTTCCATACTGGCTACACAAATTTACATTCTCACCAACAGTGTTCAAGTATTTCTTTTTCTCCATATCCTTGGCAACATTTATTTGTGTTCTTCTTGATGATGGCTATTTTGGTAGATGTGAGGGGGTAACTTCTGTTGGTGTGGGTTTGCATTTCTTTGATGATTACAGATGTAAAGCATCTTTTCCTGTGCCTGTCTACCATATGTATGTCTTCTTTGGAAAAAAAAAAAAAAAACGTCTATTGAGACCTTTGGCCCTTTCTTAAATGAAGTTGTGGGTTTTTTTTTTGTTTGTTTGCTATTCAGTTGTATGAATTCTTTATATAATTTAGATATTAGCCCCTTACAAAATATATGAATTGCAAATATTTTCTCCTATTTCATTTCATTTCTCTCTGTTGTATTTTGTTGACCTCTGCTATAATTCCAGTTGTTACTTTTTGCTTTTCTTTTCTGTTTAGAATCAGATCCAAAAATCATTTCTGAGACAGCTGTTAAAGAGATTTCTACCTGTTTTTCTATTTCTGTGGTTTCAGGTCTTCTACTCAAGGCTTAATGCATTTTGAGTTCAGTTCTCTGCATATTGTAAGATAGTGGTCCAGTTTGGTTGTTTTGCATATAACTGTCCAGTTTTCCCAACATCATTTATTGCAGAGACTGTCCTTACCAACCTTTTATATTTTGGGCTTGTTTGTTGGTGAAGAAGGGAATGGCAAACTACTTCACTATTCTTGCCTTGAGAATCCCATGAGCAGTATGAAAAGCAAAAAGACATGACACTGAAAGATGAACTCCCAAGGTCAGTAGATGCTCAGTATGCTACTGGAGAAATAACTCCAGAAAGAATGAAGAGATGGCGCCAATGCAGAAACAACGCCCAGCTCTGGATGTGACTGGTGATGGGAGTAAAGTCTGATGTGATAAAGAACAGTATTTCATAGGAACCTGGAATGTTAGGTCCATGAATCACAGTAAATTGAAAGTGGTCAAAGAGGAGATGGCAAGATTAGACATTGACATTTTAGGGATCAGTGAACTAAAATGGACTGGAATGGGTGAATTTAATTCAAATGACCATTACATCTACTACTGTGGGCAAGAATCCCTTAGAAGAAATGGAGTAGCCATCATAGTCAGCAAGAGTCTGAAATGGTGTGCTTGGGTGCAACCTCAAAAATGACAGAGTGATTTAAGGGCAGGAACATAAAGGCCACAACAGATGGGGTGGTCAAGTCTGTGTGGCAGACAACAGACTGTGAGCACCAGTTTGTCCCTGGGCCTCTGTGTGTCCAGCCTGAGATGCTGAGCCTGCTGGGCTGTGAGCCCCGTGAAGGCAGCTGTGTCATCACATCCTGTACTGTGGTTATGGGTGTGGACATTGGGGCCAGACAATGTTGAGTCTGTCAACCCAGCTCCAGCCCCTGGCACCTTTAATGTCTTGTGTCACAGTGTCTTGATCTCCTTGGCCAAAGCTGAGACACCTCTCATTAGGTTTCCTTTGGAAATTAGAAACCCTGAGATCTTAGGAAGCTGTTACCTATTCCTCTTTACAGGGGCAGTTTTCTTCTGGCCTACCAGAGTGAGCACTGGGATACACTCACACATGTATATTCACACTAACATTTAATAAGGACTTTGGGTTGGGATCAGAAGAGGGACAGATATGAAGAAGGTAATAAGAATAATATACAGGGGCTGGAGGCACTACCTGCCTGAGACACGGGCTCCCATATTTTCCAGGTCTTGTCCCACCTATGTCTGAGGACATCCCAAGAAGTCCATGCAGGCATCATCCCTGGTGTGCATGCAGGAACACTGACAGGTTTTGAGAGACAATGTCTCATCCAGGATGGAGAACAGGTGGGTAACGGGAGGTGAATCTGGACCCAGGTCTGTCAACTCAGAGCTGCACACACCCCCTGCCCGGGAGCTGTGTGGAGTGCTGTGTGGTGCAACTGTGTGAGGCCTGGGGCTGCGTGGATGAGGGATGAGTGGTCAGGATCCTGAGGGCTATGTGCAGGGGTGTCAACTGTCAATCCAAGGATGGGACCCCTGGGTGGTGAAGCCACTTCCTGAAAAGCGGACCCTAACAGAACTCGGAACCCTGTAACCAGGAACCCACCTTCTGGCAGCAGCGCCACAGCCAGTTGGGGCTCACTTTGCTGGAGAGTCTTCCTCCAGAAGCATGTTCTCCAGCTGTGTCTCGACAGGCCAGGGCTTCTGCTTCAGGAAACCCTGGAGCGAGAGGTTTTTCAGATGTTTCAGGCAGTTCAGCGCTCAACCTGGATGCCTCTGGTCCTTTACCAGGAGGTCACCTAAGGTAATCCCATTCAACCTAGAGCTGGCCACATCAGGCCTGGCTGCCCCTGGGAGCCTCCCTGGGCAGCGCCAGCTGCCATCATCTCCATGTGCGGGGAAGTGGGACTTGAGGGGAGGTTCTCCCTCTGGACAGGAGCGGGTTGGTGGGCACGTGGTGACCTGGGGGGTCCTGTCAAGGTCACACCTGAGGATGGGCTGACAGTGGGGAAGCAGGATCCCTGAGGTGCTCTGCTCTGTGCCAGTGTGGACGAAATGTTGGCAGGTGGTGAGGCGTCTGGGTCCTCATTGGAGGTCTGTACAGAGAGTGGTGGGCGTGTGTCTGGAGGGGAGATGTCTGTAGGTCTGAGAAGCACCACAGAGAGCTGACTGGTGCCCTGAGACTTTCTGCCCAGCTACCAGGCCTGTATTCACAGGCCCCTTTTCTCGTTGCCAGAGACACTTTGGGATTCTTCTCGAGTTTTGGCAGGGGAAGTGGGCCGCATCTTGAGCTGAAGCGGAAATTCCAGCATCCGTTTCCTGTTGCAACAGGGATCTTGCAGTTTCTATAGATTTTCCAGGGGATTCAGGCATCTTTTCCTGTTGAAGCATGGAAGATCTCCTTGTTCTCAAGTTCTAAATGGGGTGTCAGTCCTCATATCGAGACGAGGTGGGGAACTCGGGTTTTTGTAGAAGTGCAAATAGGGAGTCAGACCTCCCTTAGAGTTGGGACAGGAAACTCAGAGTTCCGTTTAAATCATTGCCATTGAATCAGACTTTATATCAAGGTGAGGGGGAACACGATGCCCTTTAAACCTACAGCAGGGACCACTGGGTTCTTCTTGAGTTTCAACAGGTGAGACAAGGCAGCACATCTGGCGTGAATGGAACATTGGGATTCCTCTCCAATCAAAGAATTAAAATCAGCCCTCATCTCGAGATGATTTTGGGTACACGGAGCTCTTCTCGAGTTGCTGTGCTGACCTCAGTGTTCATGTAGACTTGTGATGTTGTGCTCGGGGAATCTCTTTAGTTTCTTAAAGGAAGTGAAGCCTCCTGTCTTGTTGATGTTGAAGGCAGGATGGTTCTGGAACCCATGCAGGGGATTCAGGCCTCATCTCATGGTGAGGGGGAAATCTCATGGTTTTTCTCGAGATTCGGAGGGAACCTGGGCTTTCCTCTCTAGTTATGATGGGGATGTTCTTTAAATTCTCCTATTATCTCAGCGATGTCAGGACTCTTGTCTAGTTTCCAGGGACACCTCGGGATTCTCATCAAGTCGTGGCAGGGCAGTACGGATGCCTCTCGAGTTGAGGAAGGAGACCAGGGTCTCCTGGGGATTCAGGAGGATCCTCAACAGGGGATTCAGACATCCCTTCATGTTGGGAGAGGAAACACGGGCTTGCATTTGAGTCACTGCTGGGAAAACATGCCTTACCTCGAGTGAGGGGAACTCTGTGTCCATTCCACTTCAGGCAGCAAAATCAGGGTCCCTCTCACATAGCTAAAGCTGATAGAAGCCTCCTCTTGAGGTGCGAGTGGAAAGTCAGCATTCCTCTCGAGGTGAAGCAAGGGATTCAGCCTTCATATCGACATGATTTGTGGTAAACGGAGTTCTTTCCAGTTGGGACAGTGACTTCGGGGTTCCTCTAGACTTGTGCCGGTGTTCCTGTGGACTCTATGGAGTTCCATAAAGGAAGTCAAGCCTCTTTTCTTTTTGGTTCTGGAAGATGGAATTGCTATGGAGGCTATGCAGGGAATCGGGCATCATCTTGCATTGGAGGTGGAATCTTGTGGTTTTATTCAAGTTGCTGTAGGAAACTCGTGGATCCTCTCGAGTAACTACGGGGATGGCAGTGAGCTTCTGATGGATTCTTAAGGATGTCAGGCCTCCTTTCTTGTTGCCAGAGACACTTTGGGATTCTTCTCGAAATGTGACAGCGGAATCGGGACACATCTGGAGTTGAGGCGGAAATGCCAGCGTCCATTTCCTGTTGCGAGAGCGATCTTGTGGTTTGTATACATTTTCCAGGGGAGTCAAGCATCATGTCGTGTTGAGGCATGGAAGATCTCTTTGGTCTCAAGTTCGAAATGGGTGACAGGCCTCATTTCTAGGTGGGGAGGGGAACTCGGTCTTTTTCTAGAAGTGCAACAAGGGAGTCAGGCCTCCCTCAGTGTTACCACAGGAAACACAGAAATCCATTCAAGTCCTTGCCATGGAATCAGTCGTAATATAGAGGGGAGGGGGAACACAATGTCCTTTCGAGCAGCGACCTCAGGGTTCTTCTCGAGTTTCAAGAGGTGAGACAAGGCGGTGCTTCCGGTGTGAGTGGAACATCAGGAGTCCTCTCCAATCGAAGAATGAGATTCGGCCGTCATCTCGAGAAGATTTGGGGTACACAGAACGCTTCCCAAGCTGCTCTGCTGACCTCGGTGTTCATCTACTTGTGACGGTGTGCTCGGGGAATCTCTGGAGCTGCTTAAAGGAAGTCAAGCCTCCTCTCGTGCTTGCTGGGGAATGCGAGATGGCTCTGGGACCAATGCAGGGTATCTGGGCCTCATCTCACGGTGAGGGAGAACATCTCATCTTATCTCTTTAATGCGGTGGGATCCTGGGTTTCCTCTCAAGTTACGATGGGGATGTTGTTTAAACACGAGTGTTTTCTCAGTGACGTCAGGACTCCAGTCTAGTTTCCAGGGACAGTTCAGGTTTCTCCTTGAGTCGTGGCAGGGCAGTAGGGACACCTCTCAAGTTGAGGAGAGAGACCCAGAGTCCCTTTCCAGTTGCCACTGGGATATTGGAATTCCTACCCATTTTCAAGAGGAGTCAGGTAAGGTCTCCTGTTGAAGCATGCACTCCCCATTCGTCTTCAGATATCAAAGGGGTGTGAAGCCTCCTGTGGTGATGAGGCGGGGAAATAGGGCTCTTTCTAAGGTCTCAACAGGGGATTCAGACATCCCTTCATGTTGGGAGAGGAAACACAGGCTTGCATTTGAGTCAGTGCAGGGAAATCAGGCCTTACCTCAGGTGAGGGGATCTCGGTGTCCATTCCACTTGAGGCAGCATACTCAGGGTCCCTCTCACATACCTATAGCTGAAAGAAGCCTCCTCTTGAGTTGCTTGTAGAGAGTTGGCATTCCTCTTGAGTCGAAGCCAGGGAATCAGCTCTGATCTCGAGATGATTTGTGGAACATGGTGCTCTTCTCTAGTTGCTCTGCTGAACTTGGTCTTCCTCTAGACTTGTGACGTTGTTCTCCAGGAATCTCTGGAGTTGACTAACGGAAGTCTAGCCACTTGTCATGTTTGCCGGGGAATGCAGGCTGGCTCTGGAGCCATAGCAGGGGAATCGGACCTCATCTCGAGTTGATTTGGAGTACACGGAGCCCTTTCTTGCTGCTACAGTGACGTCAGGGTTCCTCTGGACTTGTGATGGTGTTCTTGGGGATTCTCTGGAGTTCTGTAAAGGAAGTCAAGGCTCCTTTTCTGTTTGATGTGGAACACGGAATTGCTCTGCAGGCAATGCATGTGAATCAGGCCTCATCATGGGGTGAGTGTGAAGTCTCATGTTTTTTCTCGAGTTGCAGCCAGAACCTGGGGGTTCTTCTCGAGTTATGACGGGGGTGGCCCTTCAAAACTCGTGTTTGTTCAGCGATGTCAGGACTCTTGTTTAGTTGCGAGGGTCACCTCTGGATTCTCCTCGACACTTGGCAGAGCAATAGGGATGCCTCTCGAGGTGAGGCGAGAGACCCAGTGTCCCATTCCAGTTGTCACAGGGATACTGGGATTCCTATCGATTTTCAAGAGGAGTTAGACATCGTCTTCTTTTGAAGCATTGAACTCCGTGTTCCTCTCGAGGTGTCAAAGTGATGTGAGGCCTCCTATCGAGATGAGGCGGGGAACTAGGGCTTTTCCTAGGGTCTCCACAGGGGATTGAGACATCCCTTCATGTTGTGAGAGAAAGACGAGCGTGAATTCAAGTCAGTGCAGGGAAATCAGGACTTATTTCGAGTCAGGGCATCTCGGTGTCCATTCCACTTGAGGCAGCAAACTCAGGGTCCCTCTCACATACCCATAGCTGATAGAAGCCTCCTCTTGATGTGTGACTGGAAAGTTGGCATTCCTCTCGAGGTGAAGCAAGGGAATCAGCCCTCATCTGGAGATGATTTGGGGTACACAGAGCTCTTTTGGGTTGCAGCAGTGACCTCAGGGTTCCTCTAGGCATATGACGGTGTTTCTGGGGACTCTCTGGAGTTCCATAAAGGAAGTCAAGCCTCCGTTCATGTTGGTTGTGGAAGACTGAATTCCTATTGAGGCAATGCAGCGGAGTCAGGCCTAATCTTGCAATGAAGGTGGAATCTTGTGGTTTTACTCAAATTGTGGTATGAAACTTGTGGATCCTCTCGAGTTACTATGGGGATGGCAGTTAAGCTCTCATGGCTTCTCAGGGACGTCAGGCCTCCGTTCTCATTGCCAGAGACACTTTGGGATTCTTCTCGAGTTGTGACAGGGAAAGCAGGACACATCTCCAGTTGAGGCAGAAATGCCAGCATCTGTTTCCTGTTGCAACAGCGATCTTGCGGTTTGTATAGATTTTCCAGGGGAGTCAGGCATCGTCTCGTGTTGAGGCATGGAAGACCTCTTTGGTCTCAAGTTTGAAATGGGGTGTCAGGCCTCATTTCTAGATGGGGCGGGGAACTCAGGCTTTTTCTAGAAATACAAGGGAGTCAGACCTCCCTCAGTGTTGTGACAGGAAACTCGAAGGTCCATTCAATTGTTGCCATGGAATCAGTCTTTATGTAGAGCTGAGTGGGAACATGATGTCCTTTCAACTTACAGCAGAGACCTCGGGTTCTTCTCGAGTTTCAACAGGTGAGACAAGGCAGCGCTTCCCATGTGAGTGGAACATAAGGATTCCTCTCCAATTGAAGAAGGAGATTCGGCCATCATCTCGAGAAGATTTGGGGTACACAGAACGCTTCCCGAGTTGCTGTGCTGACTTTGGTGTTCATCTACTTGTGACGGTGTTCTCAGGGAATCTCTGGAGTTGCTTAAAGGAAATCAAGCCTCCTGTCGTGCTTGTTGGGAAACGTGGGATGGCTCTGGAAACAATGCAGGGTATTTGGGCCTCATATGGCAGTGAGGGGGGACATCTCATGGTTTCTCTTGAATTGCGGTGGGAACCTGGGGTTTCCTCTCGAGTTACGATGGGGATGTTCTTTAAACACTCGTGTTTTCTCAGCGATGTCAGGTCTCCTGTCTAGTTTCCAGGGACACCTCGGGATTCTCCTCGACTCCTTGCAGGGCAGTACGGATGCCTCCCAAGTTGAGGAGGGAGAACCAGGGTCCCTTTCCAGTTGCCACTGTAATATTGGAATTCCTATCGATTTTCAAGTGGAGTCAGGCATCGTCTCCTGTTGAAGCATGCAACGCTGCATTCCTCTTGAGATGTCAAAGGAGTGTTAAGCCTCCTATGGAGATGAGGCGGGGAACTAGGGCACTTTCTATGGTCTCAACAGGCAATTCAGACATGCCTTCATGTTGTGAGAGGAAACACGGGCTTGCATTTGAGTCAGTGCAGGGAAATCAGGCCTTGCCTCAAGAGGGCAACTCGGTGTCTATTCCACTTGAGGCAGCAAACTCGGGTTCTGTCTCACATGCTTATAGCTGAGAGAAGCCTCCTCTTAAGGTGCTTGTAGAAAGTTGGCATTCTTCTTGAGTCGAAGCCAGGGAACCAGCTCTCATGTCGAGTTAATTTGAGGTACACAGCTCTTCTCAAGTTGCTGTGCTGAACTCCATGTTTCTCTAGACTTGTGATGGTGTTTTCGGGGAATCTCTGGAGTTGCCTAACGGAAATCAAGCCACTTGACATGTGTGATGATGATCGCGGAATGGATCTGGATCCAAATGAGGGGAATCAGATCTCATCTAGAGTTGATTTGGGGTGCACAGAGCTTTTTTCGTGTTGCTGCGGTGACCTCAGTGTCCTTCTAGAGTTGTGATGGTGTTCTTTTGGACTCTCTAGAGTTCTGTCAAGGATCCTTTCGTGTTTGATGTGGAAGACAGAATTGCTCTGCAGGCAATTCAGGTGAATCGGGCCTCATCTAGCGGGGAGGGGTAAGTCTCATAGTTTTTCTCGTGTTGCGGCAGGAACCTGGGGTTTCTCTTGAGTTACGACAGCCATGGTCCTTCAAAGTCGTGTTTGTTCAGTGACGTCAGGACTCCTGTCTTGTTTCGAGGGACAAATCGGGATTCTCCTCGAGGCTTGACAGGGCAATAGGGACACGTCTCGAGGTGAGGTGGGAGACCCAGGGTCCCTTTCCAGTTGCCACAGTGATATTGGGATTCCTATCGATTTTCAAGAGGAATCAGGCATCGTCTGCTTTTGAAGCATTGAACTCCACGATCCTCTCGAGTTCTCAAAGGGATGAGAGGCCCCCTGTCGAGAAGAAGCGGGGAAATAGCACTTTTTCTAGGGTCACTACAGGGGATTCAGACATCCTTTCATGTTTTCAGACAAAAGACCAGCCTGCCTTCAAGTCACTGCAGGGAAATCCGGCCTTATTTCGAGTCAGGGCATCTTGGTGTCCATTCCACTTGAGGCAGCAAACTCGGGTCCCTCCCACATACCTATTGCTGATAGAAGCCTCCTCGTGAGGTGCAAGTGGAAAATAGGCATTCCTCTCAATGTGAAGCAAGGGATCGGCCCTTATCTCGAGATCATATGAGGTACACGGAGCTCGTTCGAGATGTGGCAGTGACTTCGGGGTTCCTCTAGACTTGGAACAGTGTTCCTGGGGACTCTCTGGAGTTCCATAAAGGAAGTCAAGCCTCCTTTCCTGTTTGATGTGGAACACGGAACTGCTCTAGAGGAAATGGAGGGGAATCGGGCATCATCTTGCATTGAAAGTGGAATCTTGTGGGTTACCTCAAGTTGTGGGAGGAAACTCGTGCTTCCTCTCGAGTAAATATGGGGATGGCAGTGAACCACTCATGGTTTCTCATGGATGTCAGGCCTCCTTTCTTGTTGCCAGAGACACTTAGGGATTCTTCACAAGTTGTGGCAGGGGAATCAGGATGCAACTGGATTGGAGGCAGAAATACCAGCATCTGTTTCCTGTTGCAACAGCAATCTTGTGGTTTGTATAGATTTTCCAGGGGAGTCAGGCCTCATCTCGTGTTGAGGTATGGAGCCCTCTTTGGTCTCAAGTTCAAAGTGGGGTGTCAGGCCCCATTTTGAGTTTGGGTGGTAAATTTGGGTTTTTTCTAGAAGTACAACAAGAGAGTCAGAGCTCCTTTAGTGTTGTGACAGGAATGTCGGAGTTCCATTCAAGTTGTAGCCAAGGAATCAGTCCTTATGTCGAGATTAGGGGGAACACGATGTCCTTTCAACTTACAGCACGGACTTTGGTGTTCTTCTCGAGTTTTAACAGGTGGAACAAGGCAGCACTTCCAATGTGAGTGGAACATCAGTATTCCTCTCCAATCGAAGAATGAGATGAGGCCGTCATTCGAGAAGATTTGGGATACACAGAATGCTTCCCGAGTTGCTATGCTGACCTCGGTGTTCATCTACTTGTGACGGTGTGCTCGGGGAATCTCTGGAGTTGCTTAAAGGAACTGTCGTGCTTGCTGGGGAATGCTGGATGGCTCTGGAACCAATGCAGGGTATCTGGGCCTCATCTTGCAGTGAGGGAGAACATGTCATGGTTTTTGTCTAGTTGCGCCGGGAACCTGGGGTTTACTCTCGAGTTACAACGGGGATGTTCTTTAAACACTCTTGTTTTCTCAGTGATGTCAGGACTCCTGTCTAGTTTCCAGGGACACCTTGGGATTCTCCTTGAGTCGTGGCAGGACAGTAGGGACGCCTCTCGAGTTGAGGAGGGAGATGCAGGGTCCCTTTCCAGTTGCCACTGGGATATTGGAATTCCTATCGATTTTTAAGAGGAGTCAGGCAATGTCTCCTATTGAAGCATGCAACTCTGCATTCCTCTTTAGATGTCAAAGGTGTGTGAAGCAGACTGTGGTGATGAAGCGGGGAACTAGGGCTCTTTCTATGGTCTCAACATTGTATTCAGACATCCCTTCATGTTGGGACAGGAAACATGGACTTGCATTTGAGTCACTGTAGGGCAATCAGGCCTTACCTCAAGTGAGGGGAACTCGGTGTCCATTACATTTGAGGCAGCAAACTCGGGGTCCCTCTCACATACTTATAGCTGAAAGAAGCCTCCTCTTGAGGTGCTTGTAGAAAGTTGGCATTCCTCTTGAGTCGAAGCCAGGGAATCAGCTCATCTGGAGATGATTTGGGATGCATGGAGCTCTTCTCACCTTGCTGTGCTGTATTCGGTGTTTCTCTAGACTTGTGATGTTGTTTTCGGGGAATCTCCAGAGTTGCCTAAGAGAAGTCAAGAGACTTGTTGTGTTTGATGGGGAAGGCTTGATGGCTCTGGATGCAATTCAGGGGAATCATATCTCATCTAGAGTTGATTTGGGGTGCATGGAGCATTTTTCGTCTCACTGCGGATACTTCAGGGTCCCTCTAGACTTGTGACGGTGTTCTTTTGGACTCTCTGCAGTTCCATCAAGGAAGTCAAGGATCCTTTCGTGTTTGATGTGGAAGACGGAATTGCTCTGCAGGCAATGCAGGTGAATCATGCCTCATCTAGTGGGGAGGGGTAAGTCTCATGGTTTTTCTCATGTTGCGGCAGGAACCTGGGGTCTCCTCTTGAGTTACAATGGGGATGGCCCTTCAAACTCGTTTTTGTGCAGCAACATCAGGACTCCTGTCTAGTTCTGAGGGACACCTCGGGATTCTCCTCGAGGCTTGGCAGGGCAATAGGGACACGTCTCAAGGTGAGGCAGGAGACCCAGGGTCCCTTTCCAGTTGCCACAGTGATATTGGGATTCCTATCAATTTTCAAGAGGAATCAGGCATCGTCTGCTTTTGAAGCATTGAACTCCACGATCCTCTCGAGTTCTCAAAGGGATGAGAGGCCCCCTGTCGAGAAGAGGCGGGGAACTAGCACTTTTTCTAGGGTCGCTACAGGGGATTCAGACATCCTTTCATGTTGTCAGACAAAAGACCAGCCTGCCTTCAAGTCACTGCAGGGAAATCCGGCCTTATTTCAAGTCAGGGCATCTCGGTGTCCATTCCACTTGAGGCAGCAAACTCGGGTCCCTCTCACATACCTATTGCTGATAGAAGCCTCCTCATGAGGTGCGAGTGGAAAATAGGCATTCTTCTCAAGGTGAAGAAAGGGAATCGACCCTCATCTCGAGATCATTTGGGGTACACGGAGCTCGTTTGAGTTGTGGCAGTGACTTCGGGGTTCCTCTAGACTTGGAATGGTGTTCCTGGGTACTCTCTGGAGTTCCACAAAGGAAGTCAAGCCTCCTTTCCTGTTTAATGTGGAACACGGAATTGCTCTGGAGGAAATGGAGGGGAATTGGGCATAATCTTGCATTGAAAGTGGAATCTTGTGGGTTACCTCAAGTTGTGGGAGGAAACTCATGCTTCCTCTCAAGTAAATACGGGGATGGCAGTGAACCACTCATGGTTTCTCATGGATGTCAGGCCTCCTTTCTCGTTGCCAGAGACACTTTGGGATTCTTCTCAAATTGTGGCAGGGGAATATGGACACAACTGGATTTGAGGCGGAAATACCAGCATCTGTTTCCTGTTGCGACAGCAATCTTGCGATTTGTATAGATTTTCCAGGGGAGTCAGTCATCATCTCCTGTTGAGGCATGGAGCCCTCTTTGGTCTCAAGTTCGAAATGGGGTGTCAGGCCCCATTTCAAGATGGGGCAGGGGATTCGGGATTTTTCTAGAAGTGCAACAAGAGAGTCAGACCTCCCTTAGTGTTGTGACAGGGATGTTGGAGTTCCATTCAAGTCATAGCCAAGGAGTCAGTCCTTATGTCGAGATGAGGGGGAACACAATGTCCTTTCAACTTACAGCAGGGACCTCGGTGTTCTTCTCGAGTTTCAACAAGTGAGACAAGGCAGCACTTCCGGTGTGAGTGGAACATCAGGATTCCTCTCGAATCGAACAATGAGATTCGGCCGTCAACTCGAGATAATTTGGGGTACACAGAATGCTTCTCGAGTTGCTGTGTTGAACTCGGTGTTCATCTAGACTTATAACGGTGTGCTCGGGGAATCTCTGGAGTTGCTTAAAGGAAGTCAAGCCTCCTGTCATGCTTGCTGGGGAATGCGGGATGGCTCTGGAACCAATGCAGGGGAATCGGACCTCAATCTGCAATGAGGGGTGAAATCTCATGGTTTTTGTCTAGTTGCGCTGGGAACCTGGGGTTTACTCTCAAGTTACGACGGATATGTTCTTTAAACACTCGTGTTTTCTCAGTGATGTCAGGACTCCTATCTAGTTTCCAGGGATACCTAGGAATTCTCCTCGAGTCAGAGCAGGACAGTAGGGACGCCTCTTGAGTTGAGGAGGGAGATGCAGGGGCCCTTTCCAGTTACCACTGTGATATTGGAATTCCTATCGATTTTCAAGAGGAGTCAGGCATCATTTCCTATTGAAGCTTGCAACTCCCATTCCTCTGGCAATGTCAAAGGGGTGTAAAGCCTCCTGTGGTGATGAGGTGGGTAACTAGGGCTCTTTCTATGGTCTCAACAGGGGATTCAGACATCCCTTCATGTTGGGAGAGGAAACACGGGCTTGCATTTGAGTCACAGCAGGGCAATCAGGTCTTACCTCGAGTGAGGGGAATTCGGTGTCTATTCCACTTCAGGCAGCAAACTCAGGGTCCCTCTCACATACCTATAGCTGAAAGAAGCCTCCTCTTGAGGTGCTTGTGGAAAGTTGGAATTCCTCTTCAGTTGAAGCCAGGGAAACAGCTCTCATGTCAAGATGATTTGGGGTACACGGAGCTCTTCTCGCCTTGCTGTGCTGAACTCCCTGTTTATCTAGACATGTGATGGTATTTTCAGGGAATCTCTGGAGTTGCCTAACAGAAGTCAAGCCACTTGTCGTGTTTGATGGAGAAGGCTCGATGGCTCTGGATCCAATTCAGGGGAATCAGAAATCATCTAGAGTTGATTTGGGGTGCATGGAGCATTTTTCGTGTTGCTGCGGTGACCTCAGCGTCCCTCTAGATTGTGATGGTGTTCTTGGGGACTCTCTGGAGTTCCATCAAGGACGTCAAGGCTCCTTTCTTGTTTTATGTAGAACACGGAATTGGTCTGCAGGCAATGCAGGTGAATTGGGCCTCATCTAGCGAGGAGGGGATGTCTCATGTCTTTTCTCGAGTTGTGGCAAGAACCTGGGGCTCCTTCTCAAGTTATAATGGGGATGGCCCTTCAACACTCGTGTTTGTTCAGCTACGTCAGGACTCCTGACTACTTGCGAGGGACATCTCAGGATTCTCCTTGAGGCATGGCAGGGAAATAGGGACACCTCTCGAAGTGAGGCAGGAGACCCAGTGTCCCGTTCCAGTTGCCAAAATGATATTGGAATTCCTATAGATTTTCAAGAGGAATCAGACATCGTCTCTTTTTGAAGCATTGAACTCACCGTTCCTGTCGAGTTGTTAAAGTGATGAGAAGCCTCCTGTTGAGATGAGGCGGGGAATTAGGTCTTTTTCTAGGGTCTCAACTGGGGATTCAGACATCCCTTCGTGTTGTGAGATGAAAGATGAGCCTGCCTTCAAGTCAGTGCAGGGAAATCAGGACTTATTTCAAGTCAGGCACCTCAGTGTCCATTCCATTTGAGGCAGCAAACTCAGGGTCCCTCTCACATACCTTTTGCTGATAGAAGCCTCCTCTTGAGATGCCAGTGGAAAGTCGGCATTCCTCTTGAGGTGAAACAAGGGGATTGGCCCTCATCTCGAGATGATTTGCAGTACACGGAGCTCGTTTGAGTTGTGGCAGTGACTTCGGGGTTCCTCTAGGCTTGGAACTGTGTTCCTGGGGACTCTCTGGAGTTCCATAAAGGAAGTCAAGCCTCATTTCTTGTTGCTTGTGGAAGAAGGTTGTGACAGTGACCTCGGGATTCCACTAGAATTGTGACGGTGTGCTCAGGGAATCTCTGTAATTGCCTAAAGGAAGTCAAGCCACTTGTCGTGTTTGATGGGGAATGTGGGATGTCTCTGGAGCCAAAGTAGGGGAATCGGGCCTCATCTTGAGTTGATTTGGCATACACGGAGCTCTCTCGGGTTGCAGCAGTGACCTCCGGGTTCCTCTAGACTTGCGACGGTGTTCCTGGGGACTCTCTGGAGTTCCATAAAGGAAATCAAGACTCCTTTCATGTTTGATGTGGATCATGGAATTGCTCTGGAGGTAATTCAGGGGAATTGGGCATCATCTTTCACTGAAGGTGGAATCTTGTGGGATACCTCAAGTTGTGGTAGAAAACTCGTGGTTCCTCTTGAGTAACTACGGCAATGGCAGTGAATCTCTGATCAGTTCTCAGGGATGTCAGGCCTCCTTTCTCATTGCCAGAGACACTTAGGGATTCTTCTCAAATTGTGGCAGAGGAAACGGGATGCAACGGGATTTGAGCCAGAAATGGAAGTGTCCGTTTCCTGTTGCAACAAGGATCTTGCGGTGTGTATAGATTTTACGGGGGAGTCAGGCTTCGTCTGGTGTTGAGGCATAGAGCCCTCTTTGTTCTGAAGTTTGAAATGGGGTCTCAGGACTCATTTCAAGATGGCACAGGGAACTCAGGCTTTTTCTAGAAGTGCAGTGAGGGAGTCAGACCTCCCTTAGTGTTGCAACAGGAAACTTGGAGTTCCATTCAAGTCATTGCCATGGAATCAGTCCTTATGTCGAGCTGAGTGGGAACACGATGTCCTTTCGACTTACAGCAGGTACTTCGGGGTTCTTCTTGAGTTTCAACAGGTGAGACAAAGCAGTGCTTCTGGTGTGAGTGGAACATCGGGATTCATCTCTAATCAAAGAGTTAGAATCAGCCCTCATATCGAAGTGATTTGGGGTATATGGAGCTCTTTTGTGTTGTGACAGTGACCTCAGGATTCCACTAGACTTGTGACGGTGTGCTCAGGGAATCTCTGTAATTGCCTAAAGGAAGTCAAGCCACTTGTTGTGTTTGATGGGGAGTGCAGGATGGCACTGGAGTCAAAGGAGGGTAATCGGGACTCATCTCGAGTTGATTTGGCAACACAGAGCTCTTTCATGTTGCTGTGGTGATCTCAGGGTCCCTCTAGACTTGTGAGGGTGATCTTGAGGACTCTCTGGAGTTCCATCAAGGAAGTCAAGTCTCCTTTTGTGTTTGATATGGAACACGGAATTGCTCTGGAGGCAATGCAGGGGACTCGGGCCTCATCTTGAGGTGAGGTAGGAAATCTTATGGTATTTCTCGAGTTGCGGTGGAACCTTAGGTTTCCTCTAGGGTTACAAAGGGGATGTTATTTAAACATTCGTGTTTTCTCAGCAGCGTCAGGACTCCTGCCTAGATCCAGGGACAACTCGGGTTTCTCCTCGAGTCATGGCAGGGCAGTAGGGACACCTCTCCAGTTGAGGAGGGAGACCCAGGGTCCCTTTCCAGCCACAGGGATATTGTTATTCCTATCGATTTTCAAGAGGAGTCAGCTATCCTCTCCTGTTGAAGCATGCAACTCCGCCTTCCTCTGGAGATGTCAAAGGGGTGTGAAGCCTCCTGTGGAGATGAGGCGGGGAACTAAGGCTTTCTCTATGGTCTCAACAGGGGATTCAGACATCCCATCATGTTGTAACATGGAAGAAGAGCATGCATTTAAGTCTCTTCAGGGAAATCCGGCCTTATTTCAAGTCAGGGCATATTGGTGTCCATTCATTAGTGGCAACATACTCAGGGTCCCTCTCACATACACATAGCTGATAGAAGCCTCCTTTGAGGTCCTTGTGGAAAGTTGGCATTCCTCTTGAGTCAAAGCCAGGGAATCAGCTCTCATCTCAAGATGATTTGTGGTACAGAGATATCTTCTTGAGTTGGTGTGCTGAACTTGGAATGTGTAGTAGCATGCTTCAACAGGAGATGATGCCTGACTCCTCTTGAAAACCAATAGGAATTCCATTATCCCAGTGGCAAGTGGAAAGGGACCCTGGATCTCCCTCCTCAATTGAGAGGCATCCATATTTCCCTGCCACGACCTGTGGAGAATCCCGATATGTCCCTGGAAACTTGACAGGAGTCCTGACATCACTGAGAAAACATGAGTGTTTAAAGAACATCCCAATCATAACTTGAGAGGAAACCCCGGGTTCCCACAGCAACTGGAGAAAACCATGAGATTTACACCCTCCCCGTGAGATGAGGCCCAATTCCACTCCAATGTCTCCAGAGCAATTCCGTCTTCCACATCCAACACAAAAGGAGGCTTGACTTCCTTTATGGAACTCCAGAGAGTCCCGAGGAACACCCTCACAGGTCTAGAGGAACCCAGAGGTCACTGCCACAACACAAAAGAGCTCCGTGTACCACAAATAATCTTGAGATGAGGGTCAATTCCCTTGCTTCACCTCGAGAGGAATGCCGACTTTCCACTCGCACCTCAAGAGGAGGCTTCTCTCAGCTATAGGTATGTTAGAGGGGCCCTGTATTTGCTGCCTCAAGTGGAATGGACCCTGAGAGGCCCTGATTCGAAATAAGGCCTGATTTCCCTGCACTGACTTGAAGGCACGCTCTTCTTTCATCTCACAACATGAAGGGATGTCTGACTCCCCTGTTGAGACCCTAGGGAAAGACCTAGTTCCCCGTCTCATCTCGACAGGAGGCCTCACATCCCTTTAAAAACTCGAGAGGAACGCAGAGTGCAATGCTTCAAAAGGAGACGATGCCTGACTACTCTTGAATGTCGATAGGAATCTGAATATCCTTGTGGCAATTGGAAAGGGTCCCTGGGTCTGCTGCCTCACCTCGAGAGGCGTCCCTATTGCCCTGAAAAGCCTCGAGGAGAATCCCGAGGTGTCCCTCAGAGTTAGACAGGAGCCCTGACGTCGCTGAAAAAACAAGAGTTCTTAAGGGCAATCTCTGTCGTAACTCACGATGAAACCGCAGGTTCCTGCTGTACTCAAGAAAAACCATGAGACTTCTCCCTCACTGCAAGATGAGGCCCGATTCACCTGCATTGCCTGAAGAGCAATTTCATATTCCACGTCAAACACATAAGGCGCCTTGACTTCCTTAATGGAACTTCAAAGAGTCCCCAAGAACATAGTCACAAGTCTACAGGAACTCTGAGTTCACCACAGCAACAAGAAAGCATCCTGTGTAACCCAAATCAACTCGAGATGTAGCCGGATTCCATTGCCTTGGACCCAGAGACATCCCGCTTTCCCCATCAACAATGACAAGTGGATTCACTTTTGTTATGCAACTCCAGAGATTCCCAGAGAACACCATCCCAAGTCTAGAGGAACACCGAGTTCAACACAGCAACTCGAGAAGAGCTCCGTGTACCCCAAATCATCTCCAGATGAGAGCTGATTACCTGGCTTCAACTCAAGAGCAATGCCAACTTTCCACATGCACCTCAAGAGGAGGCTTCTCTCAGCTATAGGTATGTGAGAGAGACCCTGAATTTGCTGCCTCAAGTGGAATGGACACCGAGTACCCCTCACTCGAGGTAAGGCATGATTTCCCTGCAGTGACTCAAATGCAACCCGTGTTTCCTCTCCCAACATGGAGGGTAGTCTGAATCCCCTGTTGAGACCCTAGAAAGAGCCCTAGTTCCCCGCCTCATCACCACAGGAGGCTCCACACCCATTTGACATCTCAAGAGGAATGTGTAGTTGCATGCTTCAACAGGAGACGATGCCTGACTCCTCTTGAAAATCGATAGGAATTCCAATATCCCAGTGGCAACTGGAAAGGGACCCTGGATCTCCCTCCTCAACTCAAGAGGCACCCCTACTGCCCTGCCATGACTCGACAAGAATCCCGAAGTGTCCCTGGAAACTAGACAGCAGTCCTGATGTCACTGAGAAAACATGAGTGTTTGAAGAACATACCCCTCGTAACTCGAGAGGAAACCACAGGTTCCCACTGCAACTCGAGAAAAACAATGAGATTTGCCCACTCATGATGAGATGAGGCCCGAATCCCCTGCATGGGTTCCGGAGCCATCCCTCATTCCAAACCAAACACGACAGGAGGCTTGACTTGCTTTAAGCAGCTCCAGAGATACACCGAGCACACTATCACAAGTCTAGATGAACACCGAGCTCAGCACAGGAACTCGAGAAGAGTACCATATACCCCAAATCATCTTGAGATGAAGGCCGATTCCCTTGCTTCACCTCGAGAGGAATTCCAACTTTCCACTCACACCTCAAGAGGAGGCTTCTATCAGCTCTAAGTATGTGAGAGGTACCCTGAGATTGCTGCCTCAAGGGGAATGGACCCCGAGAGGCACTGACTCGGAATAAGGACTGATTTCCCTGCACTAACTTGAAAGCAGGCTCGACGTTTGTCTCACAACATGATGGGATGTCTGAATATCCTGTTGAGACACTAGGAAACAACTAGCTTCCTGCCTCATTTCCACAGGAGGCCTCACATCCCTTTGACAACTCGAGAGGAACGTGGAGTTCAATGATTAAAGAGATGATGGGGGGGAGGAGTCAAGATTGCGGAGTAATGGGATGGGGAGATCACTTTCTCTTCTAAAAATTCATCGAAAGAACAACTGAACACTGAACAAAGTTTACAAAACAACTTCTGATCGCTAGCAGCGGACACCAGGCACCCAGAAAAGCAGCCCATTGTCTTCGAAGGGAGGTAGGACAAAAATATTAAAGATTAAAAAAGGGAGACAAAAGAACGAGGGATGGAGACCCGTCCCGGGAAGGGAGTCTTATAGATGAAGTTTCCAATCACCAGGAAACCCTCGCACTGGCAGGTCCGGGGGAAGTTTTGAAATCTCGGAGGGCAACCTAACTGGGAGGAGAAATTAAATAAGGCCCACAGATTACCTGCCTAAAAGCAACTCCCAGCAGAAAAGTACCCCAGACGCCCGCACCCGCCACCAGCAAGAGGGGGCGGAACTGGGAGGAGCCGGCGGCATTGCTTAGGGTAAGGACCGGCCAGAAGGCCCTGAGAGCAGTCAAAGGGAGCTTTTTTTAAACTGTCGGAGAGCGAGGAAAAATTAACTGGCCGGAACACACTGCCAGCGGTTCGCAAAACAAAGGGACTGAGAAACTCGAGAAGAGCCGCCCCATCCCCACTGGAGGTAGGAGGCAGGGGGAGGGGAAAGGGGCAAACTCAGCCCCAGAGAAGCCACCCCCTCCCACACTGCAAACAGGCCCCGGTTCCTATCTAAAGACTTCCTGAGACCCAACCAGCAGCGCGCACTGGGGCCGCAGAGGGAAAAGGCGCACCGCGCCAGGGGAGAGGGCGCCAAGCCTCTGGCTGCCCAGGCCGCTCGTCGTGGAGGGAAAAGGCGCGCCGCACCCGGGGAGAGCACGCACAAACCTCTGGCTGCCTCAGCCGCTCGCCGCAGAGGGAAAAGGCATGCAGCACCCGGGGAGAGGCCGCCCGAACCTCTGGCCATCTGGGCTGCTCGCTGTGGGGGAAAAGGTGCACCGCACCCAGGGAGAGGCCACCAAAACTTCTGGCTGTCTGGCCAGAACACGGCGAGTGCTCCCCACACACAGCAACATCTGCCTGCAGCGCCCCGCCCTCCCTGCAGCAGCACTGAACTGAACTAGCGAATCTAAATAAGAGATCACCTCCGCCCACCTGTGTCAGGGCGGAAATTAGACACCGAAGAGACGGCAAAGAGAAGCCAAATAAACAAAGGGAATCGCTTCAGAAAGCTCCAGTGCAACAAGCTCCCTGAAGGCAACACCGACGACACTGGAAAGGGCCTATATATATCGAGAAGTGTAAGTTGGAAAAAGGAGCTATCTAAAATTGAGCTGAACCTACACTGACTGCAACAGCTCCAGAGAAATTGCTAGATATATATGTATATAATTTTGGGGGGGTTAAATTAAAAATTTTTTTTCTTTTTTTTCTTTTTTCTTTTTTTTCAATTTTTTCTCTTTTATTTTTTTTAAACTTCTGTACTACTCCCCCATTACTTATCAACTTTCATTTTCATATATTTTTATGATTTTTCTCAATAAGGGAAAAAAATTGTTTTTCTTTTTTAATTTTTTTCTTTTTTTATTTTTCTTCTTCTTTCTTTTTTCTTTTTTCTTTTCTTTCTTTTCTTTTGCTTGTTTTTCTCTCCTATTTCCTTTTAAAGTCCTCTAATACTCCTCTATTATTCCTTAATTTTCATTTTCATCTCACTATAACCTTGCAAGAAAAAGAAAAAAAAGAAGAGAGAGAGAAGCCCTATTTTTAAACTGAACTTCATATATATTTCTAAATTTGGGGTTTTTGTTTTTGTTTTTAAATATTTTATTTCAAAGAGTCTAACCTCTACGCTAAAGTTTTTAATCTTTGTTTTTCAGTATGTTATATAAATGTTGGACATTTAAGAATCCAACATTCAACTCCCATTTCTATTCAAGAGTGTGTTGATTACTCTTTTCCACTTTTGACTCTCTGTTTTCTACCTCAGAACAACTCTATTTCCTCCTTTCCCCTTCTCTTCCCAATCCAGTTCGGTGAAACTTTGTGGGTGTCTGGGCTACGGAGAACACTTTGAGAACAGATAACTGTGTAGATCTGTCTCTTTCCTCTTCAGTCCCCCTTTCTCTTCGCCTGCTAACCTCTATCTCCTTCCTCCCTCTCCTATTCTTCATGTAACTATGTAAACCTCTTTGGTGGTTCCTCATGGTGGAAAATCTTTTCACCATTAACCTAGAAGTTTTATTATCAGTGCTGCATAGTTGGAGAAGTCTTGAGACTATTGGTAGAATAAAACTGAAAACCAGAGGCAGGAGACTTAAGCCCCAAACCTGAGAAAACCATAAAATTCCTAACCACACAGAACATTAAAGAATAAGGGTCCATCCAAAAGCCCCCATACCTACACCAAAACCAACCACCACCCAAGAGCCAAGAAGCTCCAGGACAAGACATACTACATAAATTCTATAATAACGCAGGAACATAGACCTAAGTGTCAACATACAGGCTGCCCAAAGTCACACCAAACACATAGACCCATTGCAAAACTCATCACTGGGCACTCCATTGCACTCCAGAGAGAAGAAATTCATTTCCACACACCAGAACACTGACACAAGCTTCGCTAACCAGGAAAACTTGACAAGCCAATCGTCCAACCCCACCCACTGGGTAAAATCTTCACAATAAAAAGGAACCACAGACCAGCAGAATACAGAAAGCCCACCCCACACACAGCAATCTAAACAAGATGAAAAGGCAGAGAAATACCCAACAAGTAAATGAACATGAAAAATGCCCACCAAATCAAACAAAAGAGGAGGAGATAGGGAATCTATCTGAAAAAGAATTTCGAATAATGATAATAAAAATGATCCAAAATCTTGAAAGCAAAATGGAGTTACAAATAAATAGCCTGGAGACACAGATTGAGAAGATGCAAGAAATGTTTAACAAGGACCTAGAAGAAATAAAAAAGAGTCAATTAAAAATGAATAATGCAATAAATGAGATCAAAATCACTCTGGAGGGAACCATGAATAGAATAACAGAGACAGAAGATAGGATAAGTGAGGTAGAAGATGAAATGGTGGAAATAAATGAAGCAGAGAGGAAAAAACAAAAAAGAATCGAAAGAAATGAGGACAACCTCAGGGACCTCTGGGAAAATGTGAAATGCCCCAACATTCAAATCATAGGAGTCCTAGAAAAAGAGAAAAAGAAAGGCCATGAGAAGTTACTTGAGGAGATAATAGCTGAAAAATTCCCTAAAATGGGGAAGGAAATAGCCACCCAAGTCCAAGAAACCCAGAGAGTTCCAAACAGGATAAACCCAAGGCGAAATACCCCAAGACACATATCAATCAAATTAACAAAGATCAAACACAAAGAACAACAATTAAAAGCAGCAAGGGAGAAAAAACAAATAATGCATAAAGGGATTCCCATAAGGATAGCAGCTGATATATCAATAGAAAGCCTTCAGGCCAGAAGGGAATGGCAGGACATACTTAGAGTAATGAAAGAGAATTACCTACAACCTAGATTACTGTACCCAGCAAGGATCTCATTCAGATATGAAGGAGAATTCAGAAGCTTTACAGACAAGCAAAAGCTGAGAGAATTCAGCACCACCAAACCAGCTCTTCAACAAATGCTAAACGACCTTCTCTAGACAGGAAACACAGAAAGGTTGTATAAACGTGAACCCCAAGACAGCAAACTAAATGGCAATGGGACCATACCCATCAATAATTACCTTAAAAGTAAATGGGTTGAATGCCCCAACCAAAAGACAAAGACTGGCTGAATGGATACAAAAACAAGACCCCTATATATGCTGTCTACAAGAGGCACACTTCAAAACAAGGGATACATACAGACTAAAAGTGAAGGGCTGGAAAAAAATATTTCATGCAAACGGAGACCAAAAGAAAGCAGGAGTTGCAATACTCATATCAGATAAAATAGACTTTCAAATAAAGGCTGTGAAAAGATACAAAGAAGGACACTACATAATGATCAAAGGATCAATCCAAGAAGAAGATATAACAATTATAAATATATATGCACCCAACATAGGAGCACCGCAATATGTAAGGGAAATACTAACGAGTATGAAAGAGGAAATTAATAGTAACACAATAATAGTGGGAGACTTTAATACCCCACTCACAACTATGGATAGATCAACTAAACAGAAAATTAACAAGGAAACACAAACTTTAAAGGTCACAATGGACCAGTTAGACCTTATTGACATCTATAGGATATTTCACCCCAAAACAATCAACTTCACGTTTTTCTCAAATGCACACGGAACCTTCTCCAGAATAGATCACATCCTGGGCCATAAATCTAGTCTTGGTAAATTCAAAAAAATTGAAATCATTCCAGTCATCTTTTATGACCACAGTGCAGTAAGATTAGATCTCAATTACACGAAAAAAATTATTAAAAATTCAAACATATGGAGGCTAAACAACACGCTTCTGAATAACCAACAAATCATAGAAGAAATCAAAAAAGAAATCAAAATATGCATAGAAACGAATGAAAATAAAAACACAACAACCCAAAACCTATGGGACACTGTAAAAGCAGTGCTAAGTGGAAGATTCATAGCATTACAGGCCTACCTCAGAAACAAGAAAAAAGTCAAATAAGTAACCTAACCCTACACGTAGAGCAACTAGAGAAGGAAGAAATGAAGAACCCCAAGGTTAGTAGAAGGAAAGAAATCGTAAAATTTAGGGCAGAAATAAATGCAAAAGAAACTAAAGAGACCATAGCAACAATCAACAAAGCTAAAAGCTGGTTTTTTGAAAAAAAATAAACAAAATGGACAAACCATTAGCAAGACTCATTACGAAACAAAGGGAGAAGAACCAAATTAACAAAATTAGAAACGAAAATGGAGAGATCACAACAGACAACACTGAAATACAAAGGATCATAAGAGACTACTACCAGCAGCTCTATGCCAATAAAATGGACAACTTGGAAGAAATGGACAAGTTCTTAGAGAAGTATAACTTTCCAAAACTCAACCAGGAAGAAATAGAAGATTTTAACAAACCCATCACAAGCACGGAAATCAAAACTGTAATCAGAAATCTTCCAGCAAACAAAAGCCCATGTCCAGATGGCTTCACAGCGGAATTCTGCCAAAAATTTAGAGAAGAGCTAACACCTATCTTACTCAAACTCTTCCAGAAAATAGCAGAAGAAGGTAAACTTCCAAACTCATTCTATGAGGCCACCATCACCCTAATTCCAAAAACAGACAAAGATGCCACAAAAAAAGAAAACTACAGGTCAATATCAATGATGAAAATAGATGCAAAAATCTTTAAAAAAATTCTAGCAAATAGAATCCAACAACATATTAAAAAAAATCATACACCATGACCAAGTGGGCTTTATCCTGGGAATGCAAGGATTCTTTAATATCCGCAAATCAATCAATGTGATACACCACATTAACAAATTGAAAGATAAAAACCATATGATTATCTCAATAGATGCAGAAAAAGCCTTTGACAAAATTCAACATCCATTTATGATCAAAACTCTCCAGAAAGCAGGAATAGAAGGAACATACCTCAACATAATAAAAGCTATATATGACAAACCCACAGCAAGCATTACCCTCAATGGTGAAAAATTGAAAGCATTTCCCCTAAAATCAGGAACAAGACAAGGGTGCCCACTCTCACCACTTCTATTCAACATAGTTTTGGAAGTGTTGGCCACAGCAATCAGGGCAGAAAAAGAAGTAAAAGGAATCCAGATAGGAAAAGAAGAAGTGAAACTCTCACTGTTTGCAGATGACATGATCCTCTACATAGAAAACCCTAAAGACTCTACCAGAAAATTACTAGAGCTAATCAACGAATATAGTAAAGTTGCAGGATATAAAATTAACACAGAGAAATCTTTTGCATTCTTATACACTAACAATGAGAAAGCAGAAAGAGAAATTAAGGAAACAATACCATTCACCACTGCAACAAAAAGAATAAAATACTCAGGAGTATATCTACCTAAAGAAACAAAAGACTTATACATAGAAAGCTATAAATCACTGATGAAAGAAATCAAAGAGGACACAAACAGATGGAGAAATATACCGTGTTCATGGATTGGAAGAATCAACATTGTCAAAATGGCCATACTACCCAAAGCAATCTACAGATTCAATGCAATCCATATCAAGCTACCAACAGTATTTTTCACAGAACTAAAACAAATAATTTCACAATTTGTTTGGAAATACTAAAAACCTCGAATACCCAAAGTAATCTTGAGAAAGAAGAATGGAAATGGAGGAATCAACCTGCCTGACTTCAGACTATACTACAAAGCCACAGTCATCAAGACAGTATGGTATTGGCACAAACACAGATATATAGATCAATGGATCAGAGTAGAAAGCCCAGAGATAAATCCATGAACCTATGCTCACCTTATCTTCGACAAAGGAGGCAAGGATATACAATGGAAAAAAGATAGCCTCTTTAACAAGTGGTGTTGGGAAAATTGGTCAACCACTTGTAAAAGAATGAAACTAGAACACTTTCTAACACCATACACAAAAATAAATTCAAAATGGATTAAAGATCTAAATGTGAGACCAGAAACTATAAAACTCCTAGAGGAGAACATAGGCAAAACACTCTCTGACATAAATCACAGCAGGATCCTCTATGACCCACATCCCAGGATATTAGAAACAAAAGCAAAAATAAATGGGACCTAATGAAACTTAAAAGCTTCTGCACAGCAAAGAAAACTATAAGCAAGGTGAAAAAACAGCCCTCAGATTGGGAGAAAATAAAAGCAAACGAAGCAACAGACAAAGGATTAATCTCAAAATTATACAAGCAACTCCTCCAGCTCAACTCCAGAAAAATAAATGATCCAATCAAAAAATGGGCCAAAGAACTAAACAGACACTTCTCCAAGGAAGACATACAGATGGCTAAGAAACACATGAAAACATGCTCAACATCACTCATCAGAGAAATGCAAATCAAAACCACAATGAGGTTCCATTACATGCCAGTCAGGATGGCTGCTATCCAAAAGTCTACAAGCAATAAATGCTGGAAGGAGTGTGGAGAAAAGGGAACCCTCTTACACTGTTGGTTGGAATGCAAACTAGTACAGCCACTATGGAAAACAGTGTGCAGATTTCTTTAAAGACTGGAAATAGAACTGCCATATGACCCAGCAATCCCACTTCTGGGCATACACACCAAGGAAACCAGATCTGAAAGAGACACGTGCACCCCAATGTTCATCGCAGCACTGTTTGTCATATCCAGGACATGGAAGCAACCTAGATGCCCATCAGCAGACAAATGGATCAGGAAGCTGTTGTACATATACACCATGGAATATTACTCAGCCATTAAAAAGAATTCATTTGAATCAGTTCTAATGAGATGGATGAAACTGGAGCCCATTATACAGGGTGAAGTAAGCCAGAAAGATAAAGACCATTACAATATACTAACACATATATATGGAATTTAGAAAGATGTTAATGATAACCCTATATGCAGAACAGAAAAAAAAAAGATACAGATTTATAGAACAGTCTTTTAGACTCTGTGGGAGAAGGCGAGGGTGGGATGGTTCAAGAGAACAGCATCAAAACATGTATACTATCTAGGGTGAAACAGATCACCAGCCCAGGTTGGATGCATGAGACAAGCTCTCGGACCTGGTGCACTGGGAAAACCTAGAGGGAGCGGGTGGAGAGGGAGGTGGGAGTGGGGATCGGGATGGGGAACACACGTAAACCCATGACTGTTTCATTTCAATATATGACAAAATTCACTACAAATAAAAATAAATAAATAAAAAGAGATGATGCCTGACTCCTCTTGAAAATCATTAGGAATAACAATATCCCTGTGGTAACTGGAAAGGGACCCTGGGTCTCCCTCCTCAAATTGAGAGGCATTCCTACTGTCCTGGCACGACTTGAGGAGAATTGTGAGGTGTACCTCGCAACAAGACAGGAGTCCTGACTTTGCTGAACAAACACCAGTTTTGAAGGGCCATCCCCATCGTAACTCAAGAGGAAACCGCGGTTTCTGCTGCAACTCGAGAAAAACCATGAGACTTCCCCTCACCACAAGATGAGGTTCAATTCACCTGCATTGCCTGCAGAGCAATTCGTGTTCCACATAAAACAAGAAAGGAGCCTTGTCTTCCTTTATGGAAGGCCAGAGCGTCCCCAAGAACACCGTCACAAGTCTAGAGGAACCCTGAGGTCACCTCAGAAAAATGAAAGAGCTCCGTGTACCCCAAATCACCTCAAGATGAGGCCCGATTCTCCTGCATTGGCTCCAGAGCCAAACTTCATTCCCCATCAAACACGACAAGTGGCTTGACTTCCGTTTGGCAACTCCAGAGTTTCCCTGAGAACACCGTCACAAGTCCAGAGGAACACCAAGTTCAGCAGAGCAACTAGAGAAGAGCTCCGTGTTTCCCAAATCATCTAGAGACGAGATCTAATTCCCTAGATTTGACTCAAGGGCAAAGCCAAGTTTCCACAAGCACCTCAAGAGGAGGCTTCTCTCAGCTATAGGTATGTGAGAGGGACCCTGAATTTGCTGCCTCAAGTGGAATGGACACCGAGTTCCCCTCACTCAAGGTAACGCCTGATTTCCCTGCAGTGACTAAAATGCAAGCCCGTGTTTCCTCTCCCAACATGAAGGGATGTCTAAATCCCCTGTTGAGACCCTAGAAAGAGCCCTAGTTCCCCGCCTCTTCACCACAGGAGGCTTCACAGCCATTTGACATCTAAAGAGGAATGCAGCGTTGCATGCTTCAAGAGGAGACAATGCCTGACTCCTCTTGAAAATCGATAGGAATTCCAATATCCCAGTGGCAACTGGAAAGGGACCCTGGGTCTCCCTCCTCAACTCGAGAGGCATCCCTACTGCCCTGCCACAACTCGAGGAGAATCCCGAGGTGTCCATGCAAACTAGACAAGAGTCCTGACATTGCTGAGAAAACAAGAGTATTTAAAGAATATCCCCATCGTAACTCAAGAGGAAGGCCCAGATTCCCACCACAACACTAGAAAAACCATGGTTTTCCCCCCTCATCGTGAGATGAGGCCCGAATCCCCTTCATGGGTTCCAGAGCCATCCCATGTTCCCCATCAAACACGACAGGAGGCTTGACTTCCTTTAAGCTACTCTAGAGATACCCTGAGCACACATTCACAAGTCTAATGAACACCGAGTTCAGCACAGCAACTCGAGAATAGTTCCATGTATGCCAAATTATCTCAAGATGAGGGCCAATTCTCATTCTTCGATTGGAGAGGAATCCCATTGTTCAACTCACACCAGAAGTGCTGCCTTGTCTCACCTGTTGAAACTCGAGAAGAACCCCTAAATTCCTACTGTAAGTCGAGAGGACATCATGTTCCCCCTCTGCTCGACATAAGTACTGATTCCATGTCAATGATTTGAATGGAACTCTGAGTTTCCTGTCGCAACACTAAGGGAGGTCTGATTCCCTTCTGCACTTCTAGAAAAAGCCCGAGTTCCCCTCCCCATCTCGACATGAGGCCTGACACCCCATTTCGAACTTGAGACCAAGCAGGTCTTCCAGGCCTCAACACAAGACCATGCCTGACTCCCCTGGATAATCTATACAAACTTCACTATCCCTGTCGCAACATGAAATGGAAGCTGGAATTTCCCCCTCAACTCGAGATGCATCCCAACTCCCCTTTCACAATTCAAGAAGAATCATAAAGTGTCTCTGGCAATGAAAAAGCAGGCCTGACATCCCTGAGAAACCACGAGAAGTTCATTGCCTTCCCCGTAGTTATTTGAGAGGAACCACGAGTTTCCTACCGCAACTTGAGTAAAACCTCAAGATTCCACCTTCAATGCAAGATGATGCCCGATTCCTCTGCATTGCCTCCAGAGCAACTCCGTCTTCCCCAACCAAAACGAAAAGAGGCTTGTCTTCCTTTATGGAACTCCAGAGAGTTGCCAGGAACACATGTCTAGAGGAACCCCAGGGACAATACCACAACCCGAAAGAGGTCCGTGTACCCCATATCATCTTGAGATGAGGGCTGATTCCCTTGCTTCACCTCAAGAGGAATGCCAACTTTCCACTCACACCTCAAGAGGAGGCTTCTATCAGCTATATGTATGTGAGAGGGACCCTGTATTTGCTGCCTCAAGGGGAATGTACCCTGAGAGGCCCTGATTCGAAATAAGACCTTATTTCCCTACAATGACTTGAATGCAGGCTCGTCTTTCATCTCACAACATGAAGGAATGTCTGAATCCCCTGTTGAGGCCCTAGGAAAAGCCCTAGTTCCCCACCTCTTCTCGACAGGGGGCCTCTCATCCCTTTGACAACTCGCGAGGAACACGGAGTTCAATGCTTCAAAAGGAGACCATGCCTGACTCCTCTTGAAAATTGATAGGAATCCCAATATCACTGTGGCAAGAGGAAAGGGAACCTGGTTCTCCCGCCTCACCTCAAGAGGTGGCCCTATTGCTCTGCCAAGCCTCGAGGAGAATCCCGAGGTGTCCCTCACAACTAGACAGGAGTCTTGTCGTCACTGAACAAACATGAGTTTTTAAGGGCCATTCCCATGGTAACTCAAGTGGAAACCCAGGTTCCTGCTGCAACTCGAGAAAAACCATGAGATTTCGCCTCATCCCGAGATGAAGCCTGATTCACCTGCATTGCCTGCAGAGCTATTCCGTGTTCCACATCAAACACAAAAGGAGCCTTGCTTCCTTTATGGAACTCCAGAGCATCACCAAGAAAAATGTCACAATTCTAGAGGAACACTGAGGTCACCACAGCAATACTAAAGAGCTCCTTGTAACCCAAATCATCTTGAAATGAAGCCCGAGTCCCCTGCATGTGTTCCAGAGCCATCCTGCATTCCCCATCAAACACAACAGGAGGCCTGACTCCTTTAAGCAGCTCCAGAAATTCCCTGAGCACACCGTCACAAGTGTAGATCAACACGGAGGTCACCACAGCAACTCAAGAAGAGATCCGTGTACCCCCAAATCATCTCGAGATGAGGGCCAATTCTCATTCTTCGATTGCAGAGGAATGCCTATGTTCCACTCACACCAGAAGCGCTGCCTTGTCTCACCTGTTGAAACTCGAGAAGAACCCCAAGGTCCCTGCTGTAAGTTGAAAGGACATTGTGTTCCCTCTCAGTTCAACATAAGGGCTGATTCCATGGCAATGATTTGAATGGAACTCCGAGTTTTCTGTCACAACACTAAGGGAGGTCTGACTCCCTTGATGTAATTCTAGAAAAAGCCTGAGTTCCCACCCCATCTTGATATGAGTCCTGACACCCCGTTTCGAACTTGAGACCAAGGAGATCTTCCATGCCTCAACACGAGGCAATCCCTCACTCCCCTGGAAAATCTATACACACCACAAGATCCCTGTCACAACAGGAAACAGACGCTAGAATTTCAGCCTCAACTCAAGATAGGTCGTGATTCCCCTGCTACAACTCGAGAAGAATCCCAAAGGGTCTCTGGCAACGAGAAAGGAGGCCTGACATCCCTGAGAAACCACGAGAGGCTCAGTGCCATCCCCATAGTTACTCAAGAGGAACCACGAGTTTACTACCGCAACTTGATTAAAACCACAAGATTCCACCTTCAATGCAAGATGATGCCCAATTCCCCTGCATTGGCTCCAGAGCAATTCCGTCTTCCACAAACAACACGAAAGGAGGCTTGACTTACTTTATGGAAATCCAGAGAGTGCCCAGGAACACCCTCACTGGTCTAGAGGAACACTGAGGTCACTGCCAGAACCCTACAGAGCTCCGTGTACAACAAATCATATCGAGATGAGGGTCGATTCCCTTGCTTCACCTCGAGAGGAATGCCGACTTTCCACTCGCACCTCAAGAGGAGGCTTCTATCACCTATAGGAATGTGAGAGGGACCCTGTATTTGCTGCCTCAAGTGGAATGGACCCCGAGAGGCCCTGATTCGAAATACAGCCTGATTTCCCTGCAGTGGCTTGAGTGCATGCTCGTCTTTCATCTCACAACATGAAGGAATGTCTGAATCCACTGTTGAGGCCCTAGGGAAAGACCTAGTTGCCCGCCTCATTTCGACAGGAAGCCTCACATCCCTTTAAAAATTTGAGAGGAACGCAGAGTGCAGTGCTTCAAAAGTAGGCGATGCCTAACTCCTCTTGAAGATCGATAGGAATCCCAACATCCCTGTGGCAACTGGAAAGGGACCCTGGGTCTCCTGCCTCACCTCGAGAGGCATCCCTATTGCCCTGCCAAGTTTCGAGGAGAATCCCTAGGTGTCCCTTGCAATTAGACAATAGTCCTGATGTTGCTGAACAAATACGAGTTCTTAAGGACCATCCCCGTCGTAACTCAAGAGGAAACCCCAGGATCCTGCCGCAATTTGAGAAAAACCATGAGACTTCCCCCTCACTGTGAGATGAGGCCCGATTCACCTGCGTTGCCTGCAGAGCAATTCCATGTTCCACATCAAACAGGTAAGGAGCCTTAACTTCCTTTATGGAAATCCAGAGAGTCCCCAAGAAAACCGTCACAAGTCTACAGGAACCCTGAGTTCACTGCAGCAACACAAAAGAGTTCTGTGTAACCCAAATCAACTCGACATGTAGCCCGATTCCCCTGCCTTGGACCCAGAGCCATCCCACTATCCCCATTAAACATGACAAGAGGCTTCATTTTCATTACGCAACTCCAGAGATTCCCGGAGAACACCATCCCAAGTCCAGAGGAACTACGAGTTCAGCACAGCAACTCGAGAAGAGCTCCGTGTACCCCAAATCATCTGGAGATGAGAGCTGATTCCCTGGCTTTGACTCAAGAGCAATGCCAACTTTCCACAAGCACCTCAAGAGGAGGCTTCTCTCAGCTATAGGTATGTGAGAGGGACCCTGAATTTGCTGCCTCAAGTGGAATGGACACCGAGTTCCCCTCACTCGAGGTAAGGCATGATTTCCCTGCAGTGACTCAAATGCAAGCCTGTGTTTCCTCTCCCAACATGAAGGGATGTCTGAATCCCCTCTTGAATCCGAGGAAAGAGCCCTAGTTCCCCGCTTCATCACCAAAGGAGGCTTCACACCCCTTTGGTATCTCAAGAGGAATGTGGAGTTGCATGCTTCAACAGGAGACGATGCCTGACTCCTCTTGAAAATCGATAGAAATTCCAATATCCCAGCGGCAACTGGAAAGGGGCCCTGGGTCTCCCTCCTCAACTCGAGAGGCGTCCCTACTGCCCTGTCATGACTCGAGGAGAATCCCATGGTGTCCCTGGAAACTACACAGGGGTCCTGACTTCACTAAGGAAACACGAGTGTTTAAAGAACATCTCGGTCGTAACTCGAGGGAAATCCATGGTTGTCGCCGTAACTCGAGAAAAACCATGAGATTTCCCCCCTCACCACTAGATGAGGCCCAAATCCCCTGCATGGCTTCCAGAGCCATCCTGCATTCCCCATCAGGAGGCTTGACTTCCTTTAAACAACTCCGAGATTCCCCAAGCACACCGTCACAAGTCTAGATGAACACCAAGGTCAGCACAGCAACTCGAGAAAAGCTCCATGTACCCCAAATCATCTCGAGATGAGGGCCAATTCTCATTCTTCGATTGGAGAGGAATCCCAATTTTCCACTCACACCAGAAGCGCTGCCTTGTCTCAGCTGTTGAAACTTGAGAAGATCCCTGAAGTCCCTGCTGTAAGTCAAAAGGACATCGTGTTCCCCCTCAGCTCGACAGAAGGACTGGTTCCATTGAAACGACTTGAATGGAACTCCGAGTTTCCTCTCACAACACTAAGG
>JAGTXW010001340.1:214264-229022 GCA_020226075.1 Hydropotes inermis
GAGGTCTGACTCCCTTGTTGCACTTCTAGAAAAAGCCCGAGTTCCCCGCCCCATTGGGAAATGTGGCCTGACACCCCATTTCGAACTTGAGACCAAAGAGGGCTTCCATGCCTCAACACGAGATGATGCCTGACTCCCTTGGATTATCTATACAAACCGCAAGATCACATTTGCAACAGGAAACAGATGTTGGAATTTTTGCCACAACACAAGATGCATCCTGATTCCTCTGCCACAACTCAAGAAGAGTCTGAGAGTGTCTCTGACAGCAAGAAAGGTGGCCTGACATCCCTAAGAAACCACAAGAGATTCACTGCCGTCCCCGAAGTTACGGAGAGGAACCCCGAATTTCCAACCACAACTTGATGAAAGCCACAAGATTCCAACTTCAATGTAAGATGATGACCGATTACCCTGCATGCCTCCAGAGCAATTCCATGTTCCACATCAAACAAGAAAGGAGGCTTGACTTCCTTTATAGAATTCCAGGGAGTACCGTCAAAAGTCTAGAGGAACCGTGAAGTAATTGCTGCAACACGAAATAGCTATGTAAACCCAAATCATCTCAAGATGAGGGCCGATTCCCTTGCTTCACCTCGAGAGGAATGCAGACTTTCCACTTGCACCTCAAAAGGAGGCTTCTATCAGCTATAGGTATGTGAGAAGTACCCTGTATTTACTGCCTCAAGTGGAATGGACCCCGAGAGGCCCTGATTCGAAATAAGACTTGATTTCCCTACAATGACTTGAATGCAGGCTTGTCTTTCTTCTCACAACATGAAGGGATGTCTGAATCCCCTGTTGAGGCCCTAGGAAAAGCCCTAGTTCCCCACCTCATCTCGACAGGAGGCCTCACATCCCTTTGACAACTCGAGAGGAACATGGAGTTCAATGCTTCAAAAGGAGACCATTCCTGACTCCTCATGAAAATCCATAGGAATCTCAATATCCTTTTGGCAACAGGAAAGGGACCCTAGGTCTCCTGCCTCACCTCAAGAGTCATCCCTATTGCCCTGCAAAGCCACGAGGAGAATCCCAAGTGTCCGTCACAACTAGACAGTAGTCCAGACGTCACTGAAAAAAAACTCGAGTTTTGAAGGGCCATCCCCATTGTAACTTGATAGGTACCCCCAGTTCCTGTTGCAACTCGAGAAAAACCATGAGCCTTCCCCCTTGCCACGAGATGAGGCCTGATTCTCCTGCACTGGCAACAGAGCCACCCCATATTCCCCATCAAACATGTCAGGAGGCATGACTTCTTTTATGCAGCTCCAGCCATTTCCAGAAAACACCATAGAAAGGATAGAGGAATACCAAGCTTGGCACAGAAACTACAGAAGACCTCTGTGTACCCCATATGATCTCGAGATGTGGGCCGATCATCATTTCTTCGACTCAAGAGGAATGCCAATGTTCCATTCACACTGGAAGTGGTGCCTTGTCTTAGCTATTGAAACTCGAGAAGAACCCTGAGGTTCCCTCTGTAAGACGAAAGGACATCATGTTCCCCCTCAGCTTGACATAAGGACTGGTTCCATTGAAACGACTTGAATGGAACTCCAAGTTTCCACTCACAACACTAAGGGAGGTCTGACTCCCCTGTAGTACTTCTAGAAAAAGCCAGAGTTCCCCGCCTAAAGTCGACATGAGGGTTGACACACCATTTCAACTTGAGAGCAAAGATGTCTTCCATGCCTCAACAAGAGACGATGATGGAGTCCCCTGAAAATGGATACAAAGCCCAAGATCCCTTTAGCAACAGGAACCAGAATCTTGATTTCCCGCCTCTACTCAAGAGGCATCCCGATTCCACTGGCATGACTAGAGAAGTGCCCCCAAGTTTTCCCTGGCAACTAAAAAGGAGGCCTGACGTCCCTGACAAACCATGAGATGTTCACTGACATCTCCATAGGAACTCGAGAGGAAACACGAGATTCCTGCCGCAACTCGAGTAAAACCACAAGATTCCACCCTCAAAGCGAGATGAGGCCCGATTCCCCTGCATTGCCTCCAGAGCCATCCTGCATTCCCCATAAAACACAACAAGTGGCTTGACTTCCTTTAGGCAACTCCAGAGATTACCCGAGAACACCGTCACAAGTCTAGAGGAACTCCAAGTTCAGCACAGCAACTCGAGAACAGCTCCGTGTTTCCCAAATCATCTTGAGATAAGAGCTGATCCCTGGCTTCAACTCAAGAGGAATGCCTACTTTCCACAAGCACCTCAAGAGGAGTCTTCTCTCAGCTCTAGGTATGTGAGAGGGACCCTGAGTTTGCTGCCTCAAGTGGAATGGACACCGAGTTCCCCTCAATCAAGGTAAGGCCTGCTTTCCCTGCAGTGACTCAAATGCAAGCCTGTGTTTCCTCTCACAACATGAAGGGATGTCTGAATCCCCTGTTGACACCCTAGAAAGAGCCCTAGTTCCCCACCTCATCTCCACAGGAGGCTTCACACCCTTTTGACATCTCAAGAGGAATGTGGAGTTGCATGCTTCAACAGGAGACGATTCCTGACTCCTCTTGAAAATAGATAGGAATTCAAATATTCCAGTGGCAACTCAACAAGGACCCTGGGTGTCCCACGTCAACTCTATAGGCGTCCCTACTGCCCTGCCACGACTCTAGGAGAATCCAGAACTGTCCCTGGAAATTAGACAGGAGTCATGACATTGCTGAGAAAACATGAGTGTTTAAAGAACATCCGCATCGTAACTCGAGAGGAAACCCCAGGTTCCCATCGCAACTCGAGAAAAACCGCGAGATTTCCCGCCTGAATGCGAGATGATGCCTGAATCCCCTAGAACGGTTCCAGAGCCATCCTGCCTTCTCCACCAAACATGACAGGAGGCTAGACTTCCTTTAAGCTACTCCAGAGATTCCCCAGTCACACTGTCACAAGTCTAGATGAACACAAGTTCAGCACAGCAACTTGAGAGGAGCTCCGTGTACCCCAAATCATCTCGAGATGAGGGCTGATTCTCATTCTGCAATTGGAGAGGAACACTGATGTTCCACTCACACCAGAACCACTGCCTTGTCTCACATGTAGAAACACTAGAAGAAGCCCGAGGTCCTGCTGTAAGTCGAAAGGACATCGTGTTCCCCCTCATCTCAATATAAGGACTGATTCCATGGCAACAACTTGAATGGAATTCCGTTTCCTGTCACAACACTAACAGAGGTCTGCCTCCCTTGTTGCACTTCCAGAAAAAGCCTGAGTTCCCCGCCGCATCTCGAAATGAGACCTGAAACCCCATTTCGAACTTGAGACCAAAGAGGGCTTCCATGCCTCAACACGAGACGATACCTGACTCCCCTGGAAAATCTATACAAACCACAAGATCCCTGTTGCAACAGGAAACAGATGCTGGAATTTCTGCCTCAACCCAAGATGCCTCCTGATTCCCCTGCCACAACTTGACAAGAATCCCAACGTGTCTCTGGCAACGAGAAAGGAGGCCTGTCATCCCTTAGAAACCACGAGAGGTTGACTGCCATTCCCATAGTTACTCGAGAGGAACCATGAGTTTCCTACCGCAACTTGAATAAAACCACAAAATTCCACCTTCAGTGCAAGGTGATGAGTGATTCCCCTGCATTGCCTCCAGAGCAATTGCATATTCCACATCAAACATGAAAGGAGGCTTGACTTCCTTTATGGAACTTTATGGAACTTCCTTTACGGAGTTCCTTTATGGAACTCCAGAGAATCCCCAAGTACACCACCAGAACTCTAGAGGAACCCGAGGTAACTGCTGCAACCTGAAAGAGCTCCGTGTACCCCAAATCATCTCTAGATGAGGGCCAATTCCCTTGCTTCATCTCGAGAGGAATGCCGACTTTCCACTCGCAACTCAAGAGGAAGCTTCTATCCTCCTTGTGAGAGGACCCTTATTTTGCTGCCTTAAGTGGAATGGACACTGAAATGCCCTGACTGGAAATAAGGCCTGATTTCCCTGCAGTGACTTGAATGCAGGCTCATCTTTGATCTCACAACATGAAGGGATGTCTGAATCCCCTGTTGAGACCCTAGGAAAAGCCCTAGTTCCCCGCCTCATCTTGCCAGGAGGCCTCTCATCCCTTTGACAACTTGAGAGGAATGCGGAGTTCAATGCTTCAAAGGGAGATGATGCCTGACTCCTCTTTAAAATAGATAGTAATCCCAAAATCACTGTGGCAGCTGGAAAGGGACCCTGGATATCTCGCCTCACCGGGAGAGGCATCCCTATTGCCCTGCCAAGACTTGAGGAGAATCCTGTGGTGTCCCTGGAAACCAGAAAGGAGTCCTGACGTGGCTGAGAAAACACGAGTGTTTAAAGAACATCCCCGTCATAACTCGAGAGGAAACCCCATGTTCCTGCCACAACTCGAGAAAAATCATGAGACTTCCCCCTCACCGCAAGATGAAGCCCGATTCTCCCTTGGCAACAGAGCCACCCCCTATTCCCCATCAAACACAGGAGGCATGACTTCTTTTAGGCAACTGCAGACATTTCCCAAAAATGCCATAGAAAGACTAGAGGAACTCCGAGGCCAGCACAGCAATTCCAGAAGACCTCTGTGTACCCCATATGATCTCAATATGAGGGCCGATTCTCATTCTACGACTCGAGAGGAATATCGATATTTCATTCACACTGGAGGTGGTACCTTGTCTCAGCTGTTGAAACTCGAGAAGAACCCCAAGTTTCCTTCTGTAAGATGAAAGGATATCGTATTCCCCCTCAGTTCAACAGAAAGACTGGTTCCATGGAAACGACTTGAATGGAACTCCAAGTTTCCACTCGCAACACTAAGGGAGGTTTGACTCCCCTGTAGTACTTCTAGAAAAAGCCAGAGTTCCCCGCCTCAAGTCGACATGAGGACTGACACCCCATTTCAAACTTGAGACAAACGAAGTATTCCATGCCTCAACACGCGACGATGATGGATTCACCTTGAAAATAGATACAAAGCCCAAGATCACTGTGATAACAGGAAACGGACTCTAGATTTCCCGCCTCAACTCGAGAGGCATCTCAATTCCACTGCCACAACTGGAGAAGTACCCCGAAGTATCCTTGGCAACTAGAAAGGAGGCCTGTCGTTCCTGACAAACCACGAGAGGTTCACTGCCATCCCTGTTGGAACTCGAGAGGAACCATGAGTTTCCTGCTGCAATTCAAGTAAAACCACAAGATTCCACTCTCAAAGCGAGATGAGGCCCGATTCCCCTGCATTGCCTCCAGAGCATTTTCGTGTTCCACGTCAAACACAAGTGGCTTGAATTCCTTTATGGAACCCCAGAGAGTCCCCAAGAACACTGTCACAAGTCTAGAGGAACCCTGAGGTCACCACAGCAACACAAAAGAGCTGCATGTACCCCAAATCATATCAAAATGAGGGCCGATTCCCTTGCTTCACCTCGAGAGGAATGCCGATTTTCCACTCACACCTCAAGAGGAGGCTACTCTCAGCTATAGGTATGTGAGAGGGACCCTGAGTTTGTTGCCTCAAGTGGAACGGACACTGAGATCCCCTGACTTGTGGTAAGGCCTGATTTCCCTGCACTGACTCGAATGCAAGCTCATGTTTCTTCTCACAACATAAAGGATGGTCTTAATCCCCTGTTGAGACCCCAGGAAAAGCCCTCATTGCCCACCTCAACCCGACAGGATGCCTCACACTGCTTTGACAACTCAAGAGGAATGTGTAGTTGCATGCTTCAACAAGAGACGATGCCTGACTCCTCTTGAAAATTGATAGGAATTCCAATATCCCATTGGCAACTGGAAAGGGACCCTGGGTCTCCCTCCTCAACTTGAGAGGCGTCCCTAATGCCCTGCCACGACTCAAGGAGAATCCCGAGGTGTCCCTGGAAACTTGACAAGTGTCATGACATCGCTGAGAAAACACGAGTGTTTAAAGAACATCCCTGTGGAAACTCGAGAGGAAACCCCAGGTTGCCGCCGCACCTCGAGAAAAACCGTGAGATTTCCCACTCACCACGAGATGAGGCCCGAATCCCCTGCATTGGTTCCAGAGCAATCCCCCATTCCCCATGAACACGACAAGAGGCTTGACTTCCTTAAAGCAACTCCAGAGATTCCGCGAGCACACCGTCACATGTGTAGATGAACACTGAGATCTGCACAGCAACCCAAGAAGAGCTCCATGTACCCCCAAATCATCGCGAGATGAGGGCCAATTCTCATTCTTCGATTGGAGAGGAACCCCAATGCTCCACTCACACCAAATGCACTGCCTTGTCTCACCTGTTGAAACTCAAGAAGCACCCCGAGGTCTCTACTGTAAGTCGAAAGGACATCGTCTTCCCCCTCAGCTCGACATAAGGACTGATTATATGGCAACGACTTGAATGGAACTCCGAGTTTCCTGTCGCAACACTAAGAGAGGTCTGACTCCCTTGTTGCACTTCTAGAAAAAGCCCGAGTTCCCCTCCCCATCTCAAAATGAGGCCTGACACACCATTTCAATCTTGAGACCAAAGAGGGCTTCCATGCCTCAACACGAGATGATGCCTAACTCCCCTGGAAAATACTAACCACAAGATCCCTGTCACAACAGGAAATGGATGCTGGAATTTCCGCCTCAACTCAAGATGCGTCCCGTTTCCCCTGCCATGACTCGAGAAGAATCCAAAAGTGTCTCTGGCAATGAGAAAGGAGGCCTGACATCCCTGAGAAACCATAAGAGCTTCACTGCCATTCCCGAAGGAACTCAAGAAGAACCAGGAGTCAGGCCACAGCTCGAGTAAATCCACAAGTTTCGACCCTCAAAGCTAGAGGAGGCCCAATTCCCCTGCATTGTCCCCATTGCAATTCCGTGTTTCACATCAAACACGAAAGGAGGCTTAACGTCCTTTATGGAACTCCAGAGAGTCCCCCAAAACACTTCACAAGTCTGGAGGAACACCGAGTTCACTGCCGCAACTTGAAAGAGTTCTGTGTACCCCAAATCATCTTGAGATGAGGGCCAATTCCCTTGCTTCACCTCGAGAGGAATGCTGACTTTCCATTCGCACCTCAAGAGGAGGCTTCTCTCAGCGATAGGTATGTGAGAGGGACCCAGAGTTTGCTGCCTTAAGTGGAATGGACACCAAGATCCTCTGACTTGAGGTAAGGCCTGATTTCCCTGCAGTGATTTGAATGCAGGCTCATCTATCATCTCACAACATGATTGAATGTCTGAATCCCATGTTGAGACCCTAGAAAGAGCCCTAGTTCCCAGCCTCATTTCCACAGAAGGCCTCACATCCCTTTGACAACTCGAGAGGCACGTGGAGTTCAGTGCTTCAAAAGGAGATGATGCCTGACTCCTCTTGAAAACTGATAGGAATCCCAATATCCCTGTGGCAACTTGAAAGGGACACTGGGTCTCCAGCCTCACCTTGAGAGGCATCCCTATTGCCCTGCCAAGCCTCGAGGAGAATCCCGAGGTGTCCCTCCCAACTGGACAGGAGTCCTGACGTTGCTGAAAAAACACGAGTTTTTAAGGGCCATCCCCGTCGTAGCTTCAGAGGAAACCCCAGGTTCCTGCTGCAACTCAAGTAAAACCATGAGCCTTCCCCTTCACTGCAAGATGAGGCCTGATTCTCCTTCATTGGCAACCGAGCCACCCCGTATTCCCCATCAAACATGTCAGGAGACATGACTTCTTTTAGGCAACTCCAGACATTCACCAAAAACACCATAGAAAGACTAGAGGAACCCTGATGTCAGCGCAGCAACTTCAGAAGACCTCTGTGTACCACATATGATCTCGAGATGATGGCTGATTTCTTTGACTCGAGAGGAATACCTATGTTCCACTCACACCAGAAGCACTGCCATGTCTCACCTGCTCAAACTCGAGAAGAACCCCACGTTTCCTTCCATAAGATGAAAGGACATCGTGTTCCACCTCAGCTCCACAGAAGGATGGGTTCCATGGCAACGACTTGAATGGAACTCCGAGTTTCCACTCGCAAACACTAAGGGAGGTCTGACTGCCCTGTAGTACTTCTAGAAAAAGTCCGAGATCCCCGCCTCAAGTCAACATGAGGACTGACACCCCATTTCCAACTTGAGACCAACGAGGCATTCCATGCCTCAACACGAGACGATGATGGATTCCCCTTGAAAATCGATATGAAGCCCAAGATCCCTGTGGCAACAGGAACCGGACTCTGGATTTCCCGCCTCAACTCGAGAGGCATCTTGATTCCCCTGCCACAACTCGAGAAGTACCCCAAACAGTCCCCGGCAACTAGAAAGGAGGCCTAACGTTCTGTCAAACCACGAGAGGCTCACTGCCCTGACCATAGGAACTTGAGAGTAAAAAACGAGTTTCCTGCCGCAACTCGAGAAAAACCATGAGACTTCCCCCTCACCGGGACATGATCCTTGTACCACCGTAATCCTTGCACAGACATTTCTGGCTGAGAGCAGTACTTCCAATGAGGATGCAAGCAGTGGCAGTGTGATTGGCATGAATGGGGTCCCTCCTGGGCTAAGCCCTTCAAAGGGGCCTTTACACATGTGTAGGCCAAAAGTACCTCTGGTGAGAGGCGTTGGCCCTGTCTTTCCACACTGACAAAGGCTGGAACAAAGCTAGCTCTGCAAAAGTCTGAAGGGAGCAATTGTATGGATTATCAATCTCTTCTATTATGCAGAACTTTAGGTCCCAGTGGAGCAAAATGCATTTCTTGTAACCCCTAGGTCTGGTATGCAGTCCCTGAAACTGGGTATTTTCCCGTTAAAGCCAAGAATTTCCATACAGAACTTTTCTCACTAGAACTCTCCTCCAGAGCAAAGGGGACACCAGAGATATGTGCATGTGGCTGTTCCCTCCAATTTCAGAGTGGGGCTAATCCCTATTACCCCAAGCTCAGGGATAAGTGCCCTTAAGAAAGGAACTCTAAGAAGCGCTTTTCCAGGGGCCTGGGAAAGGGAATTTGCAGGATTCGGGAAAGCGAGCCTCCTTCAGGGACGAAGAGACAGTAAGCTGCGATGTGTTCTCCAGCATCTATTTGAAGCAAGAAGTTCGCTGATACAGCGGGAGACCTCCAGCTCTGCTCACAGCACCAAAGTTCAAGTGAGAGGTCTGTAAAATGCCCGTTTACTTTGCAATCCTTGCACAGACATTCCCGACTGAGGGCAGTCCTGCCAATGAGGAAGCACACAGCAGCAGTGTGATTGGCATGATTGGGGGCCCTCCTGGGCCAAGCCCTTCAAAGGGTCATTTACTCATATGTAGGCCACAAGAACCTCTGGGGAGACGATTTGGTCCTGTCTTTCCCCACTGACAAAGTTTGGAGGAAACGTCTGAAGGGAGCATTTCTATGGAAATTCAAGCTCTTCTATTAATCAGCATTGTAGGTCCCAGTGGAGCAAAATGGGATTCTTGTAACCCCTAGGTCTGGTATGCAGTTTCTGAAACTGGGTGATTTCCCATTAAAGCCAAGAATTTCCGGACTGAACTTTTCTCACTAGAGCTCTCCTACAGAGCAAAGGCGACACCAGAGATGTGTGCATGTGGCTGTTCCTTCCCATTTCAGAGTGGCGCTACTACCTATTACCACAAGCCCTTAAGAAAGGATCTCTTTGAAGAGCTTTTCCAGGAACCCAGGAAAGGATATTCACAGGATGCATGAAAAGCGAGCTTCCTTCAGGGAAGAGGAGAGAGCAAGCTGTGGTGTGCTTGCCAGACTGTGTTTGAAGCAAGAACTTCACTGAACTTCACAACCTCCAGCTAGAAGCGCTTTTACAGGAGCCTGGGACAGGGAATCCGCAGGATGCAGGAAAAGCGAGCCTCATTCAGGTGAATAGGCAGCAAGCTGTGATGTGTTCTCCAGCCTCTATTTGAAGCAATAAGTTCGCTGATACAGTGGGAGACCTCCAGGTCTGCTCAAATCACAAAAGTTCAAGTGAGAAGGCCATGAAATTCCTGATTCGTTTGCAATCCTAGCACAGACCTTGCCAGCTGAGAGCAGTACTGCCTATGAGGAAGAAAGCATCCAGAGGGTGTTTGGCATGATTCGGTGTCTGCCTGGGCTCAACTCTTCACTGGGGCCTTTCCTCTCAAAGTAGGCCCAATACCCACTGGGGAAGGGCTTTGCACCTCTTCCTTCCAGCCTGCCAATGGATGGAACAAAGCTGGCTCTGTGAGAGATAGGAAAATAGCAGTTGGGTGGATATTCATGCTCTTACCAACCCGAACCACTTCAAGGCCCACTCGGGAGAATCAGCACCCTAGGGCACCTAGGTCGGGAATACAGGTTAACAGACAGGGTGTGTTCCCATCAGAGCCTAGAAATGTCTAGAGAGATCCTGGCTCACTAGATCTCTCCTACAGAGCAAAAGGGAGGCAAGGGATCTGTGCACATGGCTGTACCTTTCCTTTTGAGACTGGAACTACTCCCTAGTAGCCCAGGGTCAGGGATAACTGCCCTTATGAAAGGACTGTAAGAGTGCTGTTGTAGGAGCCTGGGACAGGAAATTGGCAGGATGTGGGAAAAGCGAGCCTCCTTCAGGGACGAAGAGACAGCAAGTGGTGGTGTGCTGGGAAGCCTCTATTTGAAGCAAGATGTTAGCTGATACAACAAGAAACCTCCAGAGAGAAGCATTTTTCAAGGAGCCTGGGACAGGAAATTCGTAGGATGGGGAAAATGTGAGCCTCCTTCAGGGAAGAATAGACAGCAATCTGAGTTGTGCTTACCAGCCTCTCTTTGAAGCCAGAGGGTTGCTGATACAATGGAGACCTCCAGCTCTGCTCAGCACCCCAAATTTTAAGTGATAGGGCCGTGAGAATCCCGTTTCTTTACAATCCTAGCACAGACCTTGCCAGCAGAGAACAGTGCTGCCAATGAGGAAGAAAGAAGCGGGAGTGTGTTTGGCATGATTGGGTGCCATCCTGGGCTCAGTGCTTCAAAGGGGCCTTTCCTCTCAAAGTAGGCCCCAAATCACACTGGGGAATGGCTTTGCCCCTCTTCCTTCCAGCCTGTGAAAGGGTTTCACAAAGTTGGCTCTGTGAGAGGTAGGAAAAGAGCAGTTGGGTGGATGTTCATACTCCTGCCAATCCGAACCCCTTGAAGGCCCAACCGGGAGAATCAGTTGACCTAGGGCCCCTAGGTTGTGAATTCAGGTTAAGAGACAGGGCATGTTCCCATCAAAGCCCAGAAATTTCCAGACAGGCACTGGCTTACTAAACCTCTCCTACAGAGGAAGAGGGATGCTAGGGATGTGTGGACATGGCTGTGACTTTCCTTTTGAGGCTGGAACTACTCCCTAGTAGCCCAGGCTCAGGAATAACTGCCCTTAAGAAAAAAACTCTAGGAAGCACTTTTCCAGGAGCCAGGGACAGAAAATTCACAGGATGCGGGAAAATTCAGCCTCTTTCAGGGAAAAAGAGCAAGCTGCAGTGTGCTTGCCAGTCTCTATTTGAAGCAAGACTTTCGCTGATACAGTGGGAGACCTCCAGCTCTGCTCAGCACCCCAAATTTCAATTAAGATAGCCGTGAAAATCCCATTTCCTTTGCAATCCTATCACAGACCTTGCCGGCTGAGAACAGTACTGCCAATGAGAAAGAAAGCAGCAGGAGTTTTTTGGCATGATTGGGTGCCCTCCCAGGCTCAGCTATTCAAAGGGGACTTTCCTCTGGAAGTAAGCCCCAAATCCCACTGGGGAAAGGCTTTGCCCCTCTTGCTTCCACCCTGCCAATGGGTGGAAAAAAGCTGGCTCTGTGAGAGGTAGGAAAAGAGCAGTTGGGTGGATGTTCATGCTCTTTCCAATATGAGCCACTTGAAGGCCCACTCGGGAGAATCAGTCACCATGGGGACCCTAGGGCGGGAATATAGTTTAAAAGACAGGGTGTGTTCCGATCAGAGCATAGAAATTTCCAGAGAGACCCTGGCTCACTAGACCTCTCCTACAGAGCAAAAGGGATGCAATGGATGTGTGCACATGGCTGTACCTTTCATTTTGAGACTGGAACTACTTCCTAGTAGCCCAGGCTCAGGGGTAACTGCCCTTAAGAAAGGAACTCTAAGAAGCGCTTTTCCAGGAGCCTGGGACAGGAATTTCACAGGATGGGGGAAAAGCGACCTCCTTCAGGAATGAAGAGACAGCAAGCCGTGGTGAGCTTGTCAACCTGTATTTGACACAAGAAGTTCACCAAAACAATGGGAAACCTCCAGCTAGAAGCACTTTTCCAGGATCCTGGGACAGGAAATTCGCAGGATGCGTGAAATGCGAGCCTCCTTCAGGCAAGTAGAGACACCAAGCTGTGGTGTGCTTGCCAGCATCTCTTTGAAGCGAGAAGGCTGCTGATACAACGGGAGACGTCCAGCTCTGCTCAGTGCCACAAATTTCAAGTGAGAGGGCCGTGAAAATCCCATTTCCTTTGCAAACCTATCACTACCTTGCAGGCTGAGAACAGTACTGCCAATGAGGAAGAAAGCAGCAGAAGTATGTTTGGCATGATTGGGTGCCCTCCTGGGACCAGCTCTTCAAAGGGCCTTTCCGCTTGTAGTAGGCCCCAAATCCCACTGGGGAAGGGCTTTGCCCCTCTTCCTTCCAGTGTGCAAAAGGCTGGAAGAAAGCTGGCTCTGTGAGAAGTAGGAAAAGAGCCGTTGAGTGCATGTTCCTGCTCTTGCCAATGTGAAACCCTTGAAGGCCCACCCATCAGAAGCAGTCGCCCTGGGGCCACTAGGTCGGGAATACAGTTTAACAGACAGGGTTTGTTCCCATCAGAGCCCAGAGATTTCCAGAGAGACCCTGGCTCACTAGACCTCTCCTACAGTGCTAAAGGGATGCAAGGAATGTATGCAAGTGACCATACATTTCAACTTGACACTGGAACTACTCCTTAGTAACGCTCAGGAATAACTGCCCTTAAGAAAGGAACTCTAAGAAGCACTGTTCCAGGAGCCTGGGACAGAAAATTCACAGGATGCTGGAAAAGCGAGTCTCCATCAGGGACAAAGAGACAACAAGAGGCGGTGTGCTTCCCGCATCTATTTGAAGCAAGAAGTTCACTGATACAATGGGAGACCTCTAGATCTCAGCACCCCAGATTTCGAGGGAGAGGGCCGTGAAAATCCTGTTTCCTTTGCAATCCTAGCACAGACATTGCCGACTGAGAGCAGTAATGCCAATGAGGAAGAAAGAAGTGAGAGTGTGTTTGACATGATTGGGGGAGCTCCTCGGCTCAGCTTTTAAAAGATGCCATTCCTCTTGAAGTAGGCCCCAAATCCCACTAAGAAAGGGCTTTGCCCCTCTTCCTTCCAGCCTGGCAATGGTTGAAACAAAGCTGGCTCTGTGAGAGGTAGGAAGAGAGCCGTTGGGTGTATGTGCATTCTTCAGACAATCTGAACCACCTGAAGGCCCACTCCGGAGAATCAGTCACCAAGGGGCTCCTAGATCGGGAATATAGTTTAACAGACAGGGAATGTTCCCATCAGAGCCGACAAATTTCAAAAGAGTCCCTGGCTCATTAGACCTCTCTTACAGATCTATAGGGATGCAAGGGATGTGTGAACGTGGCAGTACTTTTCCTTTTGAGACAGGAACTCCTCCCTAGTAGCCTAGACTAAGGGATAACTGCCCTTAAGAAAGGAACTCTAACAGGAAGTGCAGAAAGGTTGTATAAACGTGAACCCAAAACAACAAAGTAAATGGCAATGGGACCACACCTATCAATAATTACCTTAAATGTAAATGGGTTGAATGCCCCAACCAAAAGACAAAGACTGGCTGAATGGATACAAAAACAAGACCCCTATATATGCTCTCTACAAGAAACCCACATCAAAACAAGAGACACATACAGACTAAAAGTGAAGGGCTGGAAAAAAATATTTAATGCAAATGGAGACCAAAAGAAAGCAGGAGTCGCAATACTCATATCAGATAAAATAGACTTTCAAATAAAGGCTGTGAAAAGAGACAAAGAAGGACACTACATAATGATCAAAGGATCAATCCAAGAAGAAGATATAAAAAATACAAATATATATGCACCCAACATAGGAGCACCACAATATGTAAGGCAAATACTAACAAGTATGAAAGAAGAAATTAATAGTAACACAATAATAGTGGGAGACTTTAATACCCCACTCACAACTATGGATAGATCAACTAAACAGAAAATTAACAATGAAACACAAACTTTAAAGCACACAATGGACCAGATAGACCTTATTGACATCTATAGGGCATTTCACACCAAAAAAAATCAACTTCACCTTTTTCTCAAGTGCACACGGAACCTTCTCCAGAATGGATCACATCCTGGGCCATAAATCTAGTCTTGGTAAATTCAAAAAAATTGAAATCACTCCAGTCATCTTTTCTGACCACAGTGCAGTAAGATTAGATCTCAATTACATGAAAAAAACTTACTAAAAATTCAAACATATGGAGGCTAAACAACACGCTTCTGAATAACCAACAAATCATAGAAGAAATCAAAAAAGAAATCAAAATATGCATAGAAACGAATGAAAATGAAAACAGAACAACCCGAAACCTATGGGACACTGTAAAAGCAGTGGTAAGGGGAAGATTCATAGCATTACAGGCCTACGTCAAGAAACAAGAAAAAAGTCAAATAAATAATCTAACCCTACTAAAGAAACTAGAGAAGGAAGAAATGAAGAACCCCAGGATTAGTAGAAGGAAAGAAATATTAAAAATTGGGGCAGAAATAAATGCAAAAGAAACTAAAGAGACCATAGCAAAAATCAACAAAGCTAAAAGCTGGTTTTTCAAAAAA
>JAGTXW010001340.1:279022-290687 GCA_020226075.1 Hydropotes inermis
CCTTTCCTTGATGTTTCTTGACTCCCAAAGAAATTAGAAGTGTGGTTCCTTACCAGGATATTTGAATGGGAAAGATCCTTTCAATTCCTAGGCAGGTGACGAGGTCCATATTGTAGCTTTCATCTCCCAGAACCTTGTAAGTAGCTCTGAGAACATCTTCTCTATTGAGTTAGGCAGAAAGGGAGGGTGGTGGAGCCTTGGGGGGAGGGGGGGCAAATGTTCCAAAAGCTGGACTAAAACTGAATCACTGTCTTCAAAGAAATAGACTGGATGCCAGAATTTTTATCTTAAGGCCTCTTGCAACATTAGGGAAATCATTTGTAGTGGAAGTATTCCACACCATATAAAACTCCATGAGATCAAATGTATTATTGTCTGAAAATTGATGAAAGGAAAAGAACATTTTGAAATTTTCTGATAGCTGATACTTGACCCAAGTCAGTCAACTACATACAAGTACTGATCGCTAAAGAATCTCCCAAAAAGGATATTTATAGTCATTCAGCTGTGATGTGGTTAAGAAACCTGTCATTTATTTTTTTTAATGAATCCCAACTGAAATATTTTCAGTTAGAAATAAATACGGATAAACCACAAATAGTTTGCTGTGCTGTGTTTTCAAATCAAGATCAAGGAATTAAAATCTCCTATTGAAGTTTTCTCTTGAAAATTCTTTCTCTACACCGTGTTTCAAATATTATTATAATACTTATTGCAGTTTTCATTAAGTTCAGAATTTAAAATGCTGAGGAATTGAAGTTCTCTGAGTTCAAATGACTGAGACAGAATTAACAAGGTGAAACTGGATGTTAAAATTATTAATGGTACAAAATTTACTTTTGTTATTTAAATGGACTAGATTGATGGCTATTTAAGTTCATCCTATGATTAACATTTTTGTGGGTATAATAGTTTATGCTGAATTATCAAATAACTTAAAATTTCAGAAGCACATCACTTTGTTTCCCACATGACAGTGCTGAGTGGGTGTTCACCCTGGGGAGACTGCACTTCATCATGTGGTCATTCAGGAACCCAGACTTCTATCCTTGGCCACTTCCATCCCAAAGATCTCATCCCCGTCTGTATCCATCAGCAGAAGGGCCAGGGACTTGGAGAAATGCCTGTGGGAGTTTATAATAGGCCAGGATGCAACATCAGTTTCTCTCCTACTTCATTGGCCATGATGTGGTCCTGTGGCCACAGAAGAAGCTGGGAAGTCTTCCAGTGGTGTGCCCCTGGAAGGGCAGTGAATTTTCATGGAAAATCAACTTTGTCCATGTAAAAATAAAATAGTAACCACCAAGGAAAAGTAAAAATGAGAGAAATTGCTTAAGAAAACATAGAAAATTGGACCCTTTCTAGCTAAACAGAGACCCCAAATAAAACAGAGTCATGTGGTCATAACACACCTGAGATTAAGTAATGTTCTCTGAGTTCTTAGAAAAGCACAAACAAAAGCTCTGAAGAGTTCTGATTCTGCTAAGGGTTCTACCTGTGATCACTCTGAAGGAGAAGTTCCGTTGACCGCCAGTCATGGCAGACTGCGGTCCAGCTGCAAGGATTTGTGCTTAGGCTGCACAGGGCCATTTAACCCTCTTACAAGTCTTCCAGCTGAGCATTCTGGGGCTTTTGCTTTTTAAAAGTCCTTCCCTCCCTTCAGGCCTGGGAATGTGCTTTCAGTTATAGGCAAGAATTGTGTGTCCCCAGCTTGCAAACCTTGCAGACAGCATCCTGTCCTTTTGCTTCAGGTAACACTGATTGTTTTCTGGAATTTATTTATAATTTTAGGATGACATCAGCAATAACAAGTAACTCATTTTGACCTATTGTGTTTCAAATCTCTATTGAATATTTACCATACAATCTGTACTGTGTACAGAGCAGACTGAGAATTGATTGTGCAGTGTCTTGGTCTGTGAGGAGCTCTTAAAGGAGAGGAGACATGGTATGAAGGGCCTGCTGTCCTAGCAGAAAGGATAAAAGAGAACCTGCTTTGAAAATTCAACGAATGATACTAGATTTGGACATTGCCTGGAGCTGATAGGTTCTGGACTCCACTTTCAGAGATGAAAAAGATATGTTCAGAGGAAGCTGGCATCAGGAGCTGTGGAAAGAGGTCCTGTGATACAAGGTATCATAAGGAATATTTGCAGCTTTTAAATTCACATCTTTTAAATTTATAAATGGATAGAATAATTGCTCATATGAAGTGAAAAGGTCACTGGTAATATCAGGTAATCCCATTTTCTAAAATGCTATGTAATAGTAGGTGAAATTATGCAGACTATTTTGAATGATAGTTTCCCAAATTTCTAAAACATTTTGTTAACATAATCAGAAGAAAGCTATGAAAATTCTTTGGCTAGATAGACTAATCTCTATGCTAGACACACAGAGCTAGGGTGTAGGCAACTGATCCCACCCAGCAGATTCCCACCCTTTCCCTGCAGGTCCCAAGAGGTGGCTACCTCCTCTCTATTCTCTGTTGTGGTCCCAGGGCCTAACTCAGGGGCTCAACCATCACTCTCTGAAACTGTGCACTTGGAAAGTGATGTATTGTGTCATAGTCAAGACAATCATTTCCACTAGACGGCTCCCCCCAAACACTGAGACTTGCAAAATTTGGTTTACTCTCATAGCAAGACTGTGAAGGTGGCAACTGATTGTTGGCCTGTTCCGCAGACAGACCCATGGAGCCCTGCAGTGCTCCTGCTATTTCTCACAGGGCCACCAGAGGGCAGTGTGTAGCTCCTTATGGCAAACACTGCAAGGAGATCCAACTAGTCAATCCTAAAGGAAATCAATCCTGAATATTCATTGGAAGGACTGGGGCTGAAGCGGAAACTCCAATACTTTGGCCACCAGATGCGAAGAACCAGCTTATTGGAAAAGACCCTGATGCTAGGTGAGATTGAAGGCGGGAGGAGAAGGGCATGACAGAGGATGAGATGGCTGGATGGCATCACTGACTCAATGGACATGAGTTTGCGTAGCATCCGGGAGCTGGTGATGGACAGGGAAGCCTAGTGTGCTTCAGTCCATGGGGTTGCAAAGAGTCAGACATCGCTGAGCCACTGAACTGACTGACTGCCCCATTCAAGAGAGTCCTTTTCAAGTTAAACTTCCTCAGAACATGTTTGATAAACTTAAGAGAATTTCTTTAAAATATATTGACATGCTTTTCATCTCCAGTTTCTTTTGGAAACTAGTGAAAAGCCATTACAAGGAACACATGTAAGCTGAGCCACTGTTTGAAGGTTGTCCCTTGTGACACATATGTGTGCTCAGTTGCTCAGTCAAGTCCAACTCTTTGTGATCCCATGGACTACAAACCCCAGGCTCCTCTGTCCATGGGATTTTCCTGGCAAGAATACTGGATTAGGTTGCCATTTCCTACTCCAGAGGCATCTTCTCGACCCAGGGACGGAACCCGTATCTCATGTGTTTCCTGCATTGGCAGGTGGGTTCTTTACCACTGCACCAGCTGGATATCGATGGGTGAAATTCTGTGCCAGCCCCTTTGTTTCTTCTTCTCTCCCCGTCATCCATCTATAGGTGACAATCTCTCTGAAACTTTTTTGCAAAATCTATGTAACATTATCAGAGATAGTTTTCAGGCATGTTGATCGTTCCTTGTGATCTCAGTGTTTGTGTAGCAAATCATCTGCTCCTATGACACTGGGGTATGTCCCTGACCCCTGGGAGACTGTGTTCAGGTGGGCAGTAGGTCTCAGTGGGAGTCAGCCCAGGGGGAGGCCTACTCAGCACAGCCAAGGCCAGCCCACATTGTCTTCTATCCCCAAAACACTGAGAATACTTCTCTCCCAGCCACCCATCTGCCCCACCCCCAGGGAACTTGGCTAAAATCCTGTATATGCTGAGGAAGCATCAGGGTCAGAACAATGAACAGTGGTTTTAACCACTGTGAGAGAGAGATGAGGTTCTGTGTTTTCAGTTCTGATATTTATGTCTTGATTCACTCTTTTATTATTTTAAATTTTAATTGTAACATCATTCTTTACAGTTCTGTTAGTTTCTGCTGTGCAGCAAAGTGAATCAGTTATATATATAACCTCTTTTTTTAGATTCTATTGCCATGTAGGTTATTACAAAGTATTGAATAGAGTTCCCTGTGCTCTCCAGTAGATCTTTATCTATTTTATGTATAGTAGAGTGTATTTATCAATCCTAATTTATCCTGCACCCTTCTTTGGTAACCATAAGTTTGTTCTCTACATCTGAGACTATTTCTGTAAATAGGTTTATATGTGCCATTCTTTTAGATTCCATATGTAAATGACATCATATGATATTTGTCTTTCTATATCAGACTTCACTCAGTATGACAGTCTCTAGGTTCATCCATGCACACATATTATTTTGTTCTTTGTAAGAGTTGATAATATTCCATTGTAAATATGAGCCACATATTCTTTATCTATTCCTTCTTCGAGGAGCATTTAGTTGCTTCCATCTTCTGGCTATTTTAAATAGTGCTGCAATGAACATTGGGGAACATGTATCTTTCCAAATTATCATTTTCTCTGGGTATGTTCCCAAGAGTAAGATTATTATATTATATGGTAAGTCTTATTTTTAGTCTTTTAAGAACCTTCCTACTGTCAGACACAACTGAGCGACTGAACTGAACTGATACTGTTTTCCATAGTGGCTGTACCAATCTACATTCTCACCAATAATGTACAAGGCTTCCCTTTTCTCCACACCCTCTCCAGCATTTATTGTTTGTAGATTTTTTGATGATGGCCATTCTGCCTAGTATGAGGTGATACCTCATTGTAGTTTTGATTTGTATTTCTCTAATTATTAGTAATGTTCCGTTTCTTTTCATTTTCCTCTTGGCTACCTGTATGCTTTCTTTGGAGAAATGTGTATTTAGATATTCCACCTGGTTTTTGATTGGGGATGTTAGTTTGTTTTTTTTTTTTCTTAAATGTTGTGCTTCATGAGCTGTTCCATATTTTGAAGATTAATCCCCTGTTGGACACTTCATTTGCAGATACTTTCTTCCTTTCTGTGGGCTCTTTCCATTTTGAGAGAACACTGCCTCCCAGGGGTCAGTTTTTACTCTATATATATATCTGAACTCACGTCCACTGTATCTGTGTCATCACACCCACGCTATTGCTGATATCACAGCCACCATATGTATGATATCACAACCAGTATATCTGTGACATCATATCCACTATATTTATGACATAATATCCACTAAGTATGACATCACAACACACTGTGTTGATGACACCACACTCAGAATAGGTATGACATCGTTTGCACTGCAGATGACATAACATCTACTCTATCACACCAATCGACAGTATTTATGTTGTCACATCCACTTCAGGCATGACATCACACTGACTGTATCTTGGTCATCACAAGCTCTCCACTGATATCACACCCACTTTTGTTATGACATCACACCCACCTTCTGTGTGACATCATATGCCTATATATGACGTCACACCCAATCCTTATGTAATCACACTACTGTACCTCTGACATCCCAAACTCTATATATGAAACCATATCCAGTATGTAGGGCGACATATACAGTTACATGTGACATCAGAGCCAATATCTGTGTCATCACACCCACTGTATAGACAAATCACACCCACTCTTTGTATGACATCACACTCGCCATATGAGTGGCATCGTTTGCATCATACAAGACATCACATCCTCACTTTATGACCTCAAACCACCATTTTTATGACATCACACCCACTATATTTGACATCGTGTCCACCGTATCTGTATCATCACATCCACTCTATTGATGATATCACACCAACTGTATTTATGAGATCACATCTGCTATAATTCACGACATCATATCCATTGTATACGATATGACAGCCTCTGTATCTGTGTCATCACACCCACACATTCGATGATATCACAGCCTTTATATGAATGACATCACAAACACTATATGTATAACATCATATACCCTATATAAGGCATCGCATCCACATTTTCTGACATCACACCACATTATGTATGACATCACATGCACTATATTCATGACATCACTCCCTCTATATCTGACATTACATCCAAAGTATCTGTGTCATCAAACCCAGTGTTATCAATTATGCCACACCCACTCTCTGTATGACATCACACACACTCTGTGTATGACATCACATTCAGTATGCATGACATCACATGAACACTTTATGACATCACACCCATATAGGTAGGACATCACATCCAGTATATTTATGACATCATATCCAATGTATATGATATCACCAATACTGCTTTCATGAAAACACAACGACTATACCTGACATCTCATCCACTATATTTGACATCACAGCCACTACACCTGTGTGGTCACACCTGCTCTATCGATGCCACCACAACAATTCTAGAATTCATCACACTAGGCACACGAATGACATCATACACACTCATCATCACATCATATTCACACTTTGTGACATCAATCCTCAGTATTTATGACATCACAAACACTGCATTCATGACATCAGATCTCCTATATATGACATCACATCCACAGTTTATGACATCTCATCCCCTGACCTGTGACATCACAGCCACTATATCTGTAACATCACACTATTCACTATGGTTGTGAATACATATCAACTATATTTGACATCAAACACACTGTTTTAAGACCATACAACCACTCTATCTGACATCACACCCTCCATGTCTGTATCTGTGTGATCACACCCACTGTATCAATGATATAACACACACTGTATTTATGACATCACCCCCCTACTATATATATGGCACAATATGCACTGTATATGACATCTAACGCACGATTTGTGACATCACAACACTCTATTCATGACATCAAAGCTATTATATCTCACATCACACTGATTATATCTGACAGCACATCCACTGTATCTCTGTCATCACACCCAGATTATCGATCATATAACCCCCATTGTATGTATGATAACACAGCCACAATATGTGTGACATCATATGAACTACATATGACATCACATCCACTCTTTATCATATCACAACACGCTATGACATCACATCCACTGTATTCATGTCATCACACCCAGGATACCTGTCATTGCATCCACTGTAGCTGCACCATTACTTACAGTGTATTGATTATACCACACCTACTATGTATGTGACATCAACCCCACTGTATGTATGACATCACATGAATTCTATATGACATCACACTCACTCTTTATGACATCACAATACTGTATTCATGACTTCACATCCACACTATTCATGACAGCACACCCACTCTATATGACATCACATCCTCTATACTTTCGACATCACAGCCACTGTATCTATGACAAGACACCTCCTGTTTATGACATCATACTCAGTATGTATGATATCTCACATGGTGTATGTATGACAGTACAACCACAGTATCCGACATCACACTCACTGCATCTATGTAATCACACTCACTTGATTGATGATATCACACCCTATGTATGTATGAAATCACACCCACTGCATGGAGGACACCATAGGCACTATATATGACACCACATCCTCTCTTGATGACATCATATCATTGTTTGTATGTCATGGCACCCACTATGTTTATGACATCATATCCACTATATATGATGTCACACACACTGTGTGTATGACAACACAAGCTCTATATCACACTTGAAACCCATTCTATCTGCCATCACATCCACTGTATATGTCATCACACCCACTCTGTCGAGGACATCACACCAACTATGTAAGACATCACATGTGGTACATGTAGGCCATCAGGTGCACAATACATGACATCATATCTACACGTTATGACCACAACCCTTAGTATTTATGACATCAAATGAACTTTATTCATGAAATCACATGCACTATATATGATATGTCATCTGCTGTGTACGATATCACATTCACTATATGTGTGACATCACACAATGCCTGTATCTCTGACATCACACACTCTATGTTTATGACATATCCACTTTATATGGCATCACACACAGTGTTATGTCAACACAACCATTGTGTATCTTCACAGCCACTATGTCTGACATCACACCCACTGTATCTGTGTCATCACCCCGAATGTATCAATTTTATCAAACCCAGTGTATGTATGACATCACAGTCACTATATGTATGCCATCATATGCACTACATATTACATCACATCCACTCTTTAGGACATCACACCACTTATTGTATGACATCAAGTCCACTATATCTAACCTCACTTCCAGTGTATCTGTGTCATCACACCCACCCTATCAATGATATCACAGCCACTATATGTGTGATATCACATCCATTATATCTGTGACATCACATCCACTACATTTATGGCATAATATCCACTAAGTATGACAGCACAACACTCGGTGTTCATGACACCACACTCAGCATATGTATGACATCCTTTGAACTGCAGATGACATCACATCCACTTTATCACTACAAACCACAGTATTTATGTTGTCACATCCACTTCAGGCATGACATCACACCCTCTGTATCTTTACATCACAACCTCTCCACTGATATCACACCCACTATTGTATGACATCACACCCACCTTCTCTGTGGCATCATATACACATGACACCCAATCCTTATGTAATCACACTGCTGTACTTATGACATCCCAAACTCTATATATGAAACCACATCCAGTATGTAGGGCAAAATACACACTATACATGTGACATCACAGCCACTGTCTGTGTCATCACACCCACTGTATAGAAAAATCACACCCACTCTTTGTTTGACATCACACTCGCCATATGTGTGGCATCATTTGCACTATACAAGACATCACATCCTCACTTTATGACCTCAAACCACCGTTTTTATGACATCACACCAACTATATTTGACATTGTGTCCACTGTATCTGTGTCATCACACCCACTGTATTGATGATATCACACCAACTGTATTTATGAGATCACATCTGCTATAATTCACAATATCATATCCATTGTATACAACATGACAGCCTGTGTATCTGTGTGATCACACCCACTCACTCGATGATACCACACCCTTTGTATGTATGACATCACACCCACTCTATGTATAACATCATATACCATATATAAGGCATCACCTCCACATTTTCTGACATCACACCACATTATGTATGACATCACATGCACTGTATTCATGACATCACTCCCTCTATATCTGACACTACATCCAATATGTCTGTGTCATAAAACCCAGTGTATCAATTATACCACACCCACTCTCTGTATGCCATCACACACACTATATGTATGACATCACATTCAGTATGCATGACATCACATGAACACTTTATGACATCACACCCATATAGGTTGGACATCACATCCATTATATTTATGACATCATATCCAATATATATGATATCACCCATACTGCTTTCATGAAAACACAGTGATGATAACTGACATCTCACCCACTATATTTGACATCACAGCCACTGCATCTGTGTGGTCACACCCACTCTATCAATGCCATCACAACAATTATGGAAGTCATCACACTTGGCACATGTATGACATCATACACACTCAACATCACATCACATTCACACTTTGTGACATCAATCCTCACTATTTATGATATCACAAACACTGCATTCCTGACATCAGACCTCCTATATATGATATCACATCCACGGTTTATGACATCTCATCCTCTGTACCTGTGACATCACAGCCACTATATCTGTAACATCTCACTCACTGTTTGTGAATATATATCAACTATATTTGACATCAAACACATTGTGTTGAGACAGTACAACCACTCTATCTGACATCACACCCTCCATGTCTGTATCTGTGTGATCACACCCACTGCATCGATGATATAACACACACTGTATTTATGACATCACACCTACTACATATATGGCACAATATGCACTGTATATGACATCTCACGCATGATTTGTGACATCACATCACTCTTTTCATGAAATCAAAGCTATTATATCTCATATCATACCGATTATATCTGACAGCACATCCACTGTATCTCTGTCATCACACCCAGATTATCAATCATATAACCCCATTTATGCATGATATCACAGATACAATATATATGACATCATATGAACTACATATGACATCACATCCACTCTTTATGATATCATACCACGCTAGGACATCACCCCCACTGTATTCCTGTCATCACACCCAGGATACCTGTCGTTGCATCCACTGTAGCTGCACCATTACTTACAGTGTATTGATTATACCACACCTACTATATGTGTGACATCTAACCAACTATATGTATGACATCACATGAATTCTATGTGACATCACATCCTCTCTTGATGAAATCATACCATTGTTTGTATGTCATCGCACCCACTATGTTTATGATATCATATCCACTATATATGATATCATACACAGTGTTTGTGACAACACAAGCTCTATATCAGACTTGAAACCCATTCTATCTGCCATCACATCCACTGTGTGTCATCACACCCACTCTGTCGAAGACGTCACACCAACTATGTAAGACATCACAGGTGGCATATGTAGGCCATCATGTGCACTATACATGACATCATATCCAAACTTTATGACCACAACCCTCAATATTTATGACATCAAATGAACTTGATTCATGACCTCACATGCACTATATATGACATGTCATCTACTGTGTATATCACATTCACTCTATGTGTGATATCACACAATGCCTGTATCTCTGACATCACACACTCTATGTTTATGACATATCCAATTTATATGGCATCACACACAGTGTTATGACAACACAACCATTGTATAACTTCACAGACACTATGTCTGACATCATACCAACTGTATTTGTGTCATCACACCCAGTGTATCCATTTTATCAAACCCACTGTATGTATGATATCACAGCCACTATATGTATGCCATCATATGCACTGCATATGACATCACATCCACTCTTTAGGACATCACACCACTTTTGTATGACATCAAGTCCACTATATCTGACCTCACGTCCACTGTATCTGTGTCATCACACCCAACCTATTGATGATATCACAGCCACTGTATGTATGATATCACATCCAGTATATCTGTGACATCATATCCCCTATATTTATGACATAATATCCACTAAGTATGACATCACAACACTCTGTGTTGATGACACCACACTTGGCATATGTATGATATGCTTTGCAGTGCAGATGACATCACATCCACTTTATCACACCAAACCACAGTATTTATGTTGTCACATCCACTTCAGGAATAACATCGCACCCACTGTATCTTTCTCATCACAACCTCTCCACTAATATCACACCCACTTTTGTATGACATCACACCCACCTTTTGTGTGACATCATATGCACTATATATGACATCACACCCAATCCTTATGTCATCACACTACTGTACCTATGACGTCCCAAACTCTATAAATGAAACCACATCCAGTATGTAGGGTAACATATACACTATACATGTGACATCACAGCCACTATCTGTGTCATCACACCCACTCTATAGACAAATCACACCCACTCTTTGTATGACATAACACTCACCATGTGTGTGGCATCATTGGCACTATACAAGACGTCACATCCTCACTTTATGACCTCAAACCACCGTTTTTATGACATCACACC
>JAGTXW010001340.1:308474-329924 GCA_020226075.1 Hydropotes inermis
TGTGTGTGTGTGTAATTTATTTTAATCAACTCATATGCTGCTGGGCATTTAGATTGCTTCCATATCTTGGCTATTGTAAATAATGTGGTACAAATATTGGAGTCTATGTATATTTTTGAATTAGTGTTTTATTTTCTTCAGATATGTTTACCTAGGAGTGAAACTGATGGATTATGAGGTAATTTTACTTTTTGTTTTTTGAAGACCCTCCATACTGTTTTTCATACTGGCTGTACCATTCTACCTTCCCACCAACAACGTCTAAACGTTCCTTTTTCTCCATATACTCCCCAGCATGGTACTTCTGATCTTTCTGATGATAGCATGTGGTCAGTGATACTGCATTGCAGTTTGGATTTGCATTTTTTAATGATTTCAAATGTTGTTCATCTTTTCATGTGCCTGTTGATCATTTGTATATCTTCTTTGAAAGAATGTCTATTTAGATTACTGCCCTTTCAAAAACGAGATTTATTTTTTTGCCATTAAGTTGTGTTAGTTCATTTTTAATTGAATTTTTATTTTATACTAGAGAATAGTTGATTTACAATATGGTATTAGTTTCAGGTATACAACAAAGTGATTGAGTTATATATATTCATAGATCTATTCTTTTTCAGATTCTTTTCCCTTATAAGTTATTACAGAATATTGTGGAGAGTTCCCTGTGCTTTACAGTAGGTCCTTGTTGATTATTTTACATATAGTAGTGTCTGTGTATTAATCTCAACCTCCTAATTTATCCTTCACTTCACTTGTCCCATTTGGTAATCATAAGTTTGTTTTTAAAATTTGTGTGTCAGTTTCTAGTTTGTAAATAAGTTCATATGTATCACTTTTTTAGAGTCTACATATTAGCAGTATCATAAGATATTTGTCTTTTTCTGTCGACTGACTTCACTTCTATGATCATCTGCAGGTCCATCCAAGTTACTGCAAATGGCATCATTTCATTCTTTTTATGGCTCAGTAGTATTCCATTGTGTATATGCACCACATCTTCTTTATCCATTTGGCAGTGGACATTTAGGTTGCTTCCACATCTTAGACATCATAAATAGTAGTGCATTATCTTTTGAGTTTACAGCTTTCTTCCAATATATGTCCAGGAGTGGGATTGCTGGATCATGAGGTAGTCTTGTCTTTTGAAGAGCCTTCATAGTGTTTTCCATACTGGCTACACAAATTTACATTCTCACCAACAGTGTTCAAGTATTTCTTTTTCTCCATATCCTTGGCAACATTTATTTGTGTTCTTCTTGATGATGGCTATTTTGGTAGATGTGAGGGGGTAACTTCTGTTGGTGTGGGTTTGCATTTCTTTGATGATTACAGATGTAAAGCATCTTTTCCTGTGCCTGTCTACCATATGTATGTCTTCTTTGGAAAAAAAAAAAAAAAAACGTCTATTGAGACCTTTGGCCCTTTCTTAAATGAAGTTGTGGGTTTTTTTTTTGTTTGTTTGCTATTCAGTTGTATGAATTCTTTATATAATTTAGATATTAGCCCCTTACAAAATATATGAATTGCAAATATTTTCTCCTATTTCATTTCATTTCTCTCTGTTGTATTTTGTTGACCTCTGCTATAATTCCAGTTGTTACTTTTTGCTTTTCTTTTCTGTTTAGAATCAGATCCAAAAATCATTTCTGAGACAGCTGTTAAAGAGATTTCTACCTGTTTTTCTATTTCTGTGGTTTCAGGTCTTCTACTCAAGGCTTAATGCATTTTGAGTTCAGTTCTCTGCATATTGTAAGATAGTGGTCCAGTTTGGTTGTTTTGCATATAACTGTCCAGTTTTCCCAACATCATTTATTGCAGAGACTGTCCTTACCAACCTTTTATATTTTGGGCTTGTTTGTTGGTGAAGAAGGGAATGGCAAACTACTTCACTATTCTTGCCTTGAGAATCCCATGAGCAGTATGAAAAGCAAAAAGACATGACACTGAAAGATGAACTCCCAAGGTCAGTAGATGCTCAGTATGCTACTGGAGAAATAACTCCAGAAAGAATGAAGAGATGGCGCCAATGCAGAAACAACGCCCAGCTCTGGATGTGACTGGTGATGGGAGTAAAGTCTGATGTGATAAAGAACAGTATTTCATAGGAACCTGGAATGTTAGGTCCATGAATCACAGTAAATTGAAAGTGGTCAAAGAGGAGATGGCAAGATTAGACATTGACATTTTAGGGATCAGTGAACTAAAATGGACTGGAATGGGTGAATTTAATTCAAATGACCATTACATCTACTACTGTGGGCAAGAATCCCTTAGAAGAAATGGAGTAGCCATCATAGTCAGCAAGAGTCTGAAATGGTGTGCTTGGGTGCAACCTCAAAAATGACAGAGTGATTTAAGGGCAGGAACATAAAGGCCACAACAGATGGGGTGGTCAAGTCTGTGTGGCAGACAACAGACTGTGAGCACCAGTTTGTCCCTGGGCCTCTGTGTGTCCAGCCTGAGATGCTGAGCCTGCTGGGCTGTGAGCCCCGTGAAGGCAGCTGTGTCATCACATCCTGTACTGTGGTTATGGGTGTGGACATTGGGGCCAGACAATGTTGAGTCTGTCAACCCAGCTCCAGCCCCTGGCACCTTTAATGTCTTGTGTCACAGTGTCTTGATCTCCTTGGCCAAAGCTGAGACACCTCTCATTAGGTTTCCTTTGGAAATTAGAAACCCTGAGATCTTAGGAAGCTGTTACCTATTCCTCTTTACAGGGGCAGTTTTCTTCTGGCCTACCAGAGTGAGCACTGGGATACACTCACACATGTATATTCACACTAACATTTAATAAGGACTTTGGGTTGGGATCAGAAGAGGGACAGATATGAAGAAGGTAATAAGAATAATATACAGGGGCTGGAGGCACTACCTGCCTGAGACACGGGCTCCCATATTTTCCAGGTCTTGTCCCACCTATGTCTGAGGACATCCCAAGAAGTCCATGCAGGCATCATCCCTGGTGTGCATGCAGGAACACTGACAGGTTTTGAGAGACAATGTCTCATCCAGGATGGAGAACAGGTGGGTAACGGGAGGTGAATCTGGACCCAGGTCTGTCAACTCAGAGCTGCACACACCCCCTGCCCGGGAGCTGTGTGGAGTGCTGTGTGGTGCAACTGTGTGAGGCCTGGGGCTGCGTGGATGAGGGATGAGTGGTCAGGATCCTGAGGGCTATGTGCAGGGGTGTCAACTGTCAATCCAAGGATGGGACCCCTGGGTGGTGAAGCCACTTCCTGAAAAGCGGACCCTAACAGAACTCGGAACCCTGTAACCAGGAACCCACCTTCTGGCAGCAGCGCCACAGCCAGTTGGGGCTCACTTTGCTGGAGAGTCTTCCTCCAGAAGCATGTTCTCCAGCTGTGTCTCGACAGGCCAGGGCTTCTGCTTCAGGAAACCCTGGAGCGAGAGGTTTTTCAGATGTTTCAGGCAGTTCAGCGCTCAACCTGGATGCCTCTGGTCCTTTACCAGGAGGTCACCTAAGGTAATCCCATTCAACCTAGAGCTGGCCACATCAGGCCTGGCTGCCCCTGGGAGCCTCCCTGGGCAGCGCCAGCTGCCATCATCTCCATGTGCGGGGAAGTGGGACTTGAGGGGAGGTTCTCCCTCTGGACAGGAGCGGGTTGGTGGGCACGTGGTGACCTGGGGGGTCCTGTCAAGGTCACACCTGAGGATGGGCTGACAGTGGGGAAGCAGGATCCCTGAGGTGCTCTGCTCTGTGCCAGTGTGGACGAAATGTTGGCAGGTGGTGAGGCGTCTGGGTCCTCATTGGAGGTCTGTACAGAGAGTGGTGGGCGTGTGTCTGGAGGGGAGATGTCTGTAGGTCTGAGAAGCACCACAGAGAGCTGACTGGTGCCCTGAGACTTTCTGCCCAGCTACCAGGCCTGTATTCACAGGCCCCTTTTCTCGTTGCCAGAGACACTTTGGGATTCTTCTCGAGTTTTGGCAGGGGAAGTGGGCCGCATCTTGAGCTGAAGCGGAAATTCCAGCATCCGTTTCCTGTTGCAACAGGGATCTTGCAGTTTCTATAGATTTTCCAGGGGATTCAGGCATCTTTTCCTGTTGAAGCATGGAAGATCTCCTTGTTCTCAAGTTCTAAATGGGGTGTCAGTCCTCATATCGAGACGAGGTGGGGAACTCGGGTTTTTGTAGAAGTGCAAATAGGGAGTCAGACCTCCCTTAGAGTTGGGACAGGAAACTCAGAGTTCCGTTTAAATCATTGCCATTGAATCAGACTTTATATCAAGGTGAGGGGGAACACGATGCCCTTTAAACCTACAGCAGGGACCACTGGGTTCTTCTTGAGTTTCAACAGGTGAGACAAGGCAGCACATCTGGCGTGAATGGAACATTGGGATTCCTCTCCAATCAAAGAATTAAAATCAGCCCTCATCTCGAGATGATTTTGGGTACACGGAGCTCTTCTCGAGTTGCTGTGCTGACCTCAGTGTTCATGTAGACTTGTGATGTTGTGCTCGGGGAATCTCTTTAGTTTCTTAAAGGAAGTGAAGCCTCCTGTCTTGTTGATGTTGAAGGCAGGATGGTTCTGGAACCCATGCAGGGGATTCAGGCCTCATCTCATGGTGAGGGGGAAATCTCATGGTTTTTCTCGAGATTCGGAGGGAACCTGGGCTTTCCTCTCTAGTTATGATGGGGATGTTCTTTAAATTCTCCTATTATCTCAGCGATGTCAGGACTCTTGTCTAGTTTCCAGGGACACCTCGGGATTCTCATCAAGTCGTGGCAGGGCAGTACGGATGCCTCTCGAGTTGAGGAAGGAGACCAGGGTCTCCTGGGGATTCAGGAGGATCCTCAACAGGGGATTCAGACATCCCTTCATGTTGGGAGAGGAAACACGGGCTTGCATTTGAGTCACTGCTGGGAAAACATGCCTTACCTCGAGTGAGGGGAACTCTGTGTCCATTCCACTTCAGGCAGCAAAATCAGGGTCCCTCTCACATAGCTAAAGCTGATAGAAGCCTCCTCTTGAGGTGCGAGTGGAAAGTCAGCATTCCTCTCGAGGTGAAGCAAGGGATTCAGCCTTCATATCGACATGATTTGTGGTAAACGGAGTTCTTTCCAGTTGGGACAGTGACTTCGGGGTTCCTCTAGACTTGTGCCGGTGTTCCTGTGGACTCTATGGAGTTCCATAAAGGAAGTCAAGCCTCTTTTCTTTTTGGTTCTGGAAGATGGAATTGCTATGGAGGCTATGCAGGGAATCGGGCATCATCTTGCATTGGAGGTGGAATCTTGTGGTTTTATTCAAGTTGCTGTAGGAAACTCGTGGATCCTCTCGAGTAACTACGGGGATGGCAGTGAGCTTCTGATGGATTCTTAAGGATGTCAGGCCTCCTTTCTTGTTGCCAGAGACACTTTGGGATTCTTCTCGAAATGTGACAGCGGAATCGGGACACATCTGGAGTTGAGGCGGAAATGCCAGCGTCCATTTCCTGTTGCGAGAGCGATCTTGTGGTTTGTATACATTTTCCAGGGGAGTCAAGCATCATGTCGTGTTGAGGCATGGAAGATCTCTTTGGTCTCAAGTTCGAAATGGGTGACAGGCCTCATTTCTAGGTGGGGAGGGGAACTCGGTCTTTTTCTAGAAGTGCAACAAGGGAGTCAGGCCTCCCTCAGTGTTACCACAGGAAACACAGAAATCCATTCAAGTCCTTGCCATGGAATCAGTCGTAATATAGAGGGGAGGGGGAACACAATGTCCTTTCGAGCAGCGACCTCAGGGTTCTTCTCGAGTTTCAAGAGGTGAGACAAGGCGGTGCTTCCGGTGTGAGTGGAACATCAGGAGTCCTCTCCAATCGAAGAATGAGATTCGGCCGTCATCTCGAGAAGATTTGGGGTACACAGAACGCTTCCCAAGCTGCTCTGCTGACCTCGGTGTTCATCTACTTGTGACGGTGTGCTCGGGGAATCTCTGGAGCTGCTTAAAGGAAGTCAAGCCTCCTCTCGTGCTTGCTGGGGAATGCGAGATGGCTCTGGGACCAATGCAGGGTATCTGGGCCTCATCTCACGGTGAGGGAGAACATCTCATCTTATCTCTTTAATGCGGTGGGATCCTGGGTTTCCTCTCAAGTTACGATGGGGATGTTGTTTAAACACGAGTGTTTTCTCAGTGACGTCAGGACTCCAGTCTAGTTTCCAGGGACAGTTCAGGTTTCTCCTTGAGTCGTGGCAGGGCAGTAGGGACACCTCTCAAGTTGAGGAGAGAGACCCAGAGTCCCTTTCCAGTTGCCACTGGGATATTGGAATTCCTACCCATTTTCAAGAGGAGTCAGGTAAGGTCTCCTGTTGAAGCATGCACTCCCCATTCGTCTTCAGATATCAAAGGGGTGTGAAGCCTCCTGTGGTGATGAGGCGGGGAAATAGGGCTCTTTCTAAGGTCTCAACAGGGGATTCAGACATCCCTTCATGTTGGGAGAGGAAACACAGGCTTGCATTTGAGTCAGTGCAGGGAAATCAGGCCTTACCTCAGGTGAGGGGATCTCGGTGTCCATTCCACTTGAGGCAGCATACTCAGGGTCCCTCTCACATACCTATAGCTGAAAGAAGCCTCCTCTTGAGTTGCTTGTAGAGAGTTGGCATTCCTCTTGAGTCGAAGCCAGGGAATCAGCTCTGATCTCGAGATGATTTGTGGAACATGGTGCTCTTCTCTAGTTGCTCTGCTGAACTTGGTCTTCCTCTAGACTTGTGACGTTGTTCTCCAGGAATCTCTGGAGTTGACTAACGGAAGTCTAGCCACTTGTCATGTTTGCCGGGGAATGCAGGCTGGCTCTGGAGCCATAGCAGGGGAATCGGACCTCATCTCGAGTTGATTTGGAGTACACGGAGCCCTTTCTTGCTGCTACAGTGACGTCAGGGTTCCTCTGGACTTGTGATGGTGTTCTTGGGGATTCTCTGGAGTTCTGTAAAGGAAGTCAAGGCTCCTTTTCTGTTTGATGTGGAACACGGAATTGCTCTGCAGGCAATGCATGTGAATCAGGCCTCATCATGGGGTGAGTGTGAAGTCTCATGTTTTTTCTCGAGTTGCAGCCAGAACCTGGGGGTTCTTCTCGAGTTATGACGGGGGTGGCCCTTCAAAACTCGTGTTTGTTCAGCGATGTCAGGACTCTTGTTTAGTTGCGAGGGTCACCTCTGGATTCTCCTCGACACTTGGCAGAGCAATAGGGATGCCTCTCGAGGTGAGGCGAGAGACCCAGTGTCCCATTCCAGTTGTCACAGGGATACTGGGATTCCTATCGATTTTCAAGAGGAGTTAGACATCGTCTTCTTTTGAAGCATTGAACTCCGTGTTCCTCTCGAGGTGTCAAAGTGATGTGAGGCCTCCTATCGAGATGAGGCGGGGAACTAGGGCTTTTCCTAGGGTCTCCACAGGGGATTGAGACATCCCTTCATGTTGTGAGAGAAAGACGAGCGTGAATTCAAGTCAGTGCAGGGAAATCAGGACTTATTTCGAGTCAGGGCATCTCGGTGTCCATTCCACTTGAGGCAGCAAACTCAGGGTCCCTCTCACATACCCATAGCTGATAGAAGCCTCCTCTTGATGTGTGACTGGAAAGTTGGCATTCCTCTCGAGGTGAAGCAAGGGAATCAGCCCTCATCTGGAGATGATTTGGGGTACACAGAGCTCTTTTGGGTTGCAGCAGTGACCTCAGGGTTCCTCTAGGCATATGACGGTGTTTCTGGGGACTCTCTGGAGTTCCATAAAGGAAGTCAAGCCTCCGTTCATGTTGGTTGTGGAAGACTGAATTCCTATTGAGGCAATGCAGCGGAGTCAGGCCTAATCTTGCAATGAAGGTGGAATCTTGTGGTTTTACTCAAATTGTGGTATGAAACTTGTGGATCCTCTCGAGTTACTATGGGGATGGCAGTTAAGCTCTCATGGCTTCTCAGGGACGTCAGGCCTCCGTTCTCATTGCCAGAGACACTTTGGGATTCTTCTCGAGTTGTGACAGGGAAAGCAGGACACATCTCCAGTTGAGGCAGAAATGCCAGCATCTGTTTCCTGTTGCAACAGCGATCTTGCGGTTTGTATAGATTTTCCAGGGGAGTCAGGCATCGTCTCGTGTTGAGGCATGGAAGACCTCTTTGGTCTCAAGTTTGAAATGGGGTGTCAGGCCTCATTTCTAGATGGGGCGGGGAACTCAGGCTTTTTCTAGAAATACAAGGGAGTCAGACCTCCCTCAGTGTTGTGACAGGAAACTCGAAGGTCCATTCAATTGTTGCCATGGAATCAGTCTTTATGTAGAGCTGAGTGGGAACATGATGTCCTTTCAACTTACAGCAGAGACCTCGGGTTCTTCTCGAGTTTCAACAGGTGAGACAAGGCAGCGCTTCCCATGTGAGTGGAACATAAGGATTCCTCTCCAATTGAAGAAGGAGATTCGGCCATCATCTCGAGAAGATTTGGGGTACACAGAACGCTTCCCGAGTTGCTGTGCTGACTTTGGTGTTCATCTACTTGTGACGGTGTTCTCAGGGAATCTCTGGAGTTGCTTAAAGGAAATCAAGCCTCCTGTCGTGCTTGTTGGGAAACGTGGGATGGCTCTGGAAACAATGCAGGGTATTTGGGCCTCATATGGCAGTGAGGGGGGACATCTCATGGTTTCTCTTGAATTGCGGTGGGAACCTGGGGTTTCCTCTCGAGTTACGATGGGGATGTTCTTTAAACACTCGTGTTTTCTCAGCGATGTCAGGTCTCCTGTCTAGTTTCCAGGGACACCTCGGGATTCTCCTCGACTCCTTGCAGGGCAGTACGGATGCCTCCCAAGTTGAGGAGGGAGAACCAGGGTCCCTTTCCAGTTGCCACTGTAATATTGGAATTCCTATCGATTTTCAAGTGGAGTCAGGCATCGTCTCCTGTTGAAGCATGCAACGCTGCATTCCTCTTGAGATGTCAAAGGAGTGTTAAGCCTCCTATGGAGATGAGGCGGGGAACTAGGGCACTTTCTATGGTCTCAACAGGCAATTCAGACATGCCTTCATGTTGTGAGAGGAAACACGGGCTTGCATTTGAGTCAGTGCAGGGAAATCAGGCCTTGCCTCAAGAGGGCAACTCGGTGTCTATTCCACTTGAGGCAGCAAACTCGGGTTCTGTCTCACATGCTTATAGCTGAGAGAAGCCTCCTCTTAAGGTGCTTGTAGAAAGTTGGCATTCTTCTTGAGTCGAAGCCAGGGAACCAGCTCTCATGTCGAGTTAATTTGAGGTACACAGCTCTTCTCAAGTTGCTGTGCTGAACTCCATGTTTCTCTAGACTTGTGATGGTGTTTTCGGGGAATCTCTGGAGTTGCCTAACGGAAATCAAGCCACTTGACATGTGTGATGATGATCGCGGAATGGATCTGGATCCAAATGAGGGGAATCAGATCTCATCTAGAGTTGATTTGGGGTGCACAGAGCTTTTTTCGTGTTGCTGCGGTGACCTCAGTGTCCTTCTAGAGTTGTGATGGTGTTCTTTTGGACTCTCTAGAGTTCTGTCAAGGATCCTTTCGTGTTTGATGTGGAAGACAGAATTGCTCTGCAGGCAATTCAGGTGAATCGGGCCTCATCTAGCGGGGAGGGGTAAGTCTCATAGTTTTTCTCGTGTTGCGGCAGGAACCTGGGGTTTCTCTTGAGTTACGACAGCCATGGTCCTTCAAAGTCGTGTTTGTTCAGTGACGTCAGGACTCCTGTCTTGTTTCGAGGGACAAATCGGGATTCTCCTCGAGGCTTGACAGGGCAATAGGGACACGTCTCGAGGTGAGGTGGGAGACCCAGGGTCCCTTTCCAGTTGCCACAGTGATATTGGGATTCCTATCGATTTTCAAGAGGAATCAGGCATCGTCTGCTTTTGAAGCATTGAACTCCACGATCCTCTCGAGTTCTCAAAGGGATGAGAGGCCCCCTGTCGAGAAGAAGCGGGGAAATAGCACTTTTTCTAGGGTCACTACAGGGGATTCAGACATCCTTTCATGTTTTCAGACAAAAGACCAGCCTGCCTTCAAGTCACTGCAGGGAAATCCGGCCTTATTTCGAGTCAGGGCATCTTGGTGTCCATTCCACTTGAGGCAGCAAACTCGGGTCCCTCCCACATACCTATTGCTGATAGAAGCCTCCTCGTGAGGTGCAAGTGGAAAATAGGCATTCCTCTCAATGTGAAGCAAGGGATCGGCCCTTATCTCGAGATCATATGAGGTACACGGAGCTCGTTCGAGATGTGGCAGTGACTTCGGGGTTCCTCTAGACTTGGAACAGTGTTCCTGGGGACTCTCTGGAGTTCCATAAAGGAAGTCAAGCCTCCTTTCCTGTTTGATGTGGAACACGGAACTGCTCTAGAGGAAATGGAGGGGAATCGGGCATCATCTTGCATTGAAAGTGGAATCTTGTGGGTTACCTCAAGTTGTGGGAGGAAACTCGTGCTTCCTCTCGAGTAAATATGGGGATGGCAGTGAACCACTCATGGTTTCTCATGGATGTCAGGCCTCCTTTCTTGTTGCCAGAGACACTTAGGGATTCTTCACAAGTTGTGGCAGGGGAATCAGGATGCAACTGGATTGGAGGCAGAAATACCAGCATCTGTTTCCTGTTGCAACAGCAATCTTGTGGTTTGTATAGATTTTCCAGGGGAGTCAGGCCTCATCTCGTGTTGAGGTATGGAGCCCTCTTTGGTCTCAAGTTCAAAGTGGGGTGTCAGGCCCCATTTTGAGTTTGGGTGGTAAATTTGGGTTTTTTCTAGAAGTACAACAAGAGAGTCAGAGCTCCTTTAGTGTTGTGACAGGAATGTCGGAGTTCCATTCAAGTTGTAGCCAAGGAATCAGTCCTTATGTCGAGATTAGGGGGAACACGATGTCCTTTCAACTTACAGCACGGACTTTGGTGTTCTTCTCGAGTTTTAACAGGTGGAACAAGGCAGCACTTCCAATGTGAGTGGAACATCAGTATTCCTCTCCAATCGAAGAATGAGATGAGGCCGTCATTCGAGAAGATTTGGGATACACAGAATGCTTCCCGAGTTGCTATGCTGACCTCGGTGTTCATCTACTTGTGACGGTGTGCTCGGGGAATCTCTGGAGTTGCTTAAAGGAACTGTCGTGCTTGCTGGGGAATGCTGGATGGCTCTGGAACCAATGCAGGGTATCTGGGCCTCATCTTGCAGTGAGGGAGAACATGTCATGGTTTTTGTCTAGTTGCGCCGGGAACCTGGGGTTTACTCTCGAGTTACAACGGGGATGTTCTTTAAACACTCTTGTTTTCTCAGTGATGTCAGGACTCCTGTCTAGTTTCCAGGGACACCTTGGGATTCTCCTTGAGTCGTGGCAGGACAGTAGGGACGCCTCTCGAGTTGAGGAGGGAGATGCAGGGTCCCTTTCCAGTTGCCACTGGGATATTGGAATTCCTATCGATTTTTAAGAGGAGTCAGGCAATGTCTCCTATTGAAGCATGCAACTCTGCATTCCTCTTTAGATGTCAAAGGTGTGTGAAGCAGACTGTGGTGATGAAGCGGGGAACTAGGGCTCTTTCTATGGTCTCAACATTGTATTCAGACATCCCTTCATGTTGGGACAGGAAACATGGACTTGCATTTGAGTCACTGTAGGGCAATCAGGCCTTACCTCAAGTGAGGGGAACTCGGTGTCCATTACATTTGAGGCAGCAAACTCGGGGTCCCTCTCACATACTTATAGCTGAAAGAAGCCTCCTCTTGAGGTGCTTGTAGAAAGTTGGCATTCCTCTTGAGTCGAAGCCAGGGAATCAGCTCATCTGGAGATGATTTGGGATGCATGGAGCTCTTCTCACCTTGCTGTGCTGTATTCGGTGTTTCTCTAGACTTGTGATGTTGTTTTCGGGGAATCTCCAGAGTTGCCTAAGAGAAGTCAAGAGACTTGTTGTGTTTGATGGGGAAGGCTTGATGGCTCTGGATGCAATTCAGGGGAATCATATCTCATCTAGAGTTGATTTGGGGTGCATGGAGCATTTTTCGTCTCACTGCGGATACTTCAGGGTCCCTCTAGACTTGTGACGGTGTTCTTTTGGACTCTCTGCAGTTCCATCAAGGAAGTCAAGGATCCTTTCGTGTTTGATGTGGAAGACGGAATTGCTCTGCAGGCAATGCAGGTGAATCATGCCTCATCTAGTGGGGAGGGGTAAGTCTCATGGTTTTTCTCATGTTGCGGCAGGAACCTGGGGTCTCCTCTTGAGTTACAATGGGGATGGCCCTTCAAACTCGTTTTTGTGCAGCAACATCAGGACTCCTGTCTAGTTCTGAGGGACACCTCGGGATTCTCCTCGAGGCTTGGCAGGGCAATAGGGACACGTCTCAAGGTGAGGCAGGAGACCCAGGGTCCCTTTCCAGTTGCCACAGTGATATTGGGATTCCTATCAATTTTCAAGAGGAATCAGGCATCGTCTGCTTTTGAAGCATTGAACTCCACGATCCTCTCGAGTTCTCAAAGGGATGAGAGGCCCCCTGTCGAGAAGAGGCGGGGAACTAGCACTTTTTCTAGGGTCGCTACAGGGGATTCAGACATCCTTTCATGTTGTCAGACAAAAGACCAGCCTGCCTTCAAGTCACTGCAGGGAAATCCGGCCTTATTTCAAGTCAGGGCATCTCGGTGTCCATTCCACTTGAGGCAGCAAACTCGGGTCCCTCTCACATACCTATTGCTGATAGAAGCCTCCTCATGAGGTGCGAGTGGAAAATAGGCATTCTTCTCAAGGTGAAGAAAGGGAATCGACCCTCATCTCGAGATCATTTGGGGTACACGGAGCTCGTTTGAGTTGTGGCAGTGACTTCGGGGTTCCTCTAGACTTGGAATGGTGTTCCTGGGTACTCTCTGGAGTTCCACAAAGGAAGTCAAGCCTCCTTTCCTGTTTAATGTGGAACACGGAATTGCTCTGGAGGAAATGGAGGGGAATTGGGCATAATCTTGCATTGAAAGTGGAATCTTGTGGGTTACCTCAAGTTGTGGGAGGAAACTCATGCTTCCTCTCAAGTAAATACGGGGATGGCAGTGAACCACTCATGGTTTCTCATGGATGTCAGGCCTCCTTTCTCGTTGCCAGAGACACTTTGGGATTCTTCTCAAATTGTGGCAGGGGAATATGGACACAACTGGATTTGAGGCGGAAATACCAGCATCTGTTTCCTGTTGCGACAGCAATCTTGCGATTTGTATAGATTTTCCAGGGGAGTCAGTCATCATCTCCTGTTGAGGCATGGAGCCCTCTTTGGTCTCAAGTTCGAAATGGGGTGTCAGGCCCCATTTCAAGATGGGGCAGGGGATTCGGGATTTTTCTAGAAGTGCAACAAGAGAGTCAGACCTCCCTTAGTGTTGTGACAGGGATGTTGGAGTTCCATTCAAGTCATAGCCAAGGAGTCAGTCCTTATGTCGAGATGAGGGGGAACACAATGTCCTTTCAACTTACAGCAGGGACCTCGGTGTTCTTCTCGAGTTTCAACAAGTGAGACAAGGCAGCACTTCCGGTGTGAGTGGAACATCAGGATTCCTCTCGAATCGAACAATGAGATTCGGCCGTCAACTCGAGATAATTTGGGGTACACAGAATGCTTCTCGAGTTGCTGTGTTGAACTCGGTGTTCATCTAGACTTATAACGGTGTGCTCGGGGAATCTCTGGAGTTGCTTAAAGGAAGTCAAGCCTCCTGTCATGCTTGCTGGGGAATGCGGGATGGCTCTGGAACCAATGCAGGGGAATCGGACCTCAATCTGCAATGAGGGGTGAAATCTCATGGTTTTTGTCTAGTTGCGCTGGGAACCTGGGGTTTACTCTCAAGTTACGACGGATATGTTCTTTAAACACTCGTGTTTTCTCAGTGATGTCAGGACTCCTATCTAGTTTCCAGGGATACCTAGGAATTCTCCTCGAGTCAGAGCAGGACAGTAGGGACGCCTCTTGAGTTGAGGAGGGAGATGCAGGGGCCCTTTCCAGTTACCACTGTGATATTGGAATTCCTATCGATTTTCAAGAGGAGTCAGGCATCATTTCCTATTGAAGCTTGCAACTCCCATTCCTCTGGCAATGTCAAAGGGGTGTAAAGCCTCCTGTGGTGATGAGGTGGGTAACTAGGGCTCTTTCTATGGTCTCAACAGGGGATTCAGACATCCCTTCATGTTGGGAGAGGAAACACGGGCTTGCATTTGAGTCACAGCAGGGCAATCAGGTCTTACCTCGAGTGAGGGGAATTCGGTGTCTATTCCACTTCAGGCAGCAAACTCAGGGTCCCTCTCACATACCTATAGCTGAAAGAAGCCTCCTCTTGAGGTGCTTGTGGAAAGTTGGAATTCCTCTTCAGTTGAAGCCAGGGAAACAGCTCTCATGTCAAGATGATTTGGGGTACACGGAGCTCTTCTCGCCTTGCTGTGCTGAACTCCCTGTTTATCTAGACATGTGATGGTATTTTCAGGGAATCTCTGGAGTTGCCTAACAGAAGTCAAGCCACTTGTCGTGTTTGATGGAGAAGGCTCGATGGCTCTGGATCCAATTCAGGGGAATCAGAAATCATCTAGAGTTGATTTGGGGTGCATGGAGCATTTTTCGTGTTGCTGCGGTGACCTCAGCGTCCCTCTAGATTGTGATGGTGTTCTTGGGGACTCTCTGGAGTTCCATCAAGGACGTCAAGGCTCCTTTCTTGTTTTATGTAGAACACGGAATTGGTCTGCAGGCAATGCAGGTGAATTGGGCCTCATCTAGCGAGGAGGGGATGTCTCATGTCTTTTCTCGAGTTGTGGCAAGAACCTGGGGCTCCTTCTCAAGTTATAATGGGGATGGCCCTTCAACACTCGTGTTTGTTCAGCTACGTCAGGACTCCTGACTACTTGCGAGGGACATCTCAGGATTCTCCTTGAGGCATGGCAGGGAAATAGGGACACCTCTCGAAGTGAGGCAGGAGACCCAGTGTCCCGTTCCAGTTGCCAAAATGATATTGGAATTCCTATAGATTTTCAAGAGGAATCAGACATCGTCTCTTTTTGAAGCATTGAACTCACCGTTCCTGTCGAGTTGTTAAAGTGATGAGAAGCCTCCTGTTGAGATGAGGCGGGGAATTAGGTCTTTTTCTAGGGTCTCAACTGGGGATTCAGACATCCCTTCGTGTTGTGAGATGAAAGATGAGCCTGCCTTCAAGTCAGTGCAGGGAAATCAGGACTTATTTCAAGTCAGGCACCTCAGTGTCCATTCCATTTGAGGCAGCAAACTCAGGGTCCCTCTCACATACCTTTTGCTGATAGAAGCCTCCTCTTGAGATGCCAGTGGAAAGTCGGCATTCCTCTTGAGGTGAAACAAGGGGATTGGCCCTCATCTCGAGATGATTTGCAGTACACGGAGCTCGTTTGAGTTGTGGCAGTGACTTCGGGGTTCCTCTAGGCTTGGAACTGTGTTCCTGGGGACTCTCTGGAGTTCCATAAAGGAAGTCAAGCCTCATTTCTTGTTGCTTGTGGAAGAAGGTTGTGACAGTGACCTCGGGATTCCACTAGAATTGTGACGGTGTGCTCAGGGAATCTCTGTAATTGCCTAAAGGAAGTCAAGCCACTTGTCGTGTTTGATGGGGAATGTGGGATGTCTCTGGAGCCAAAGTAGGGGAATCGGGCCTCATCTTGAGTTGATTTGGCATACACGGAGCTCTCTCGGGTTGCAGCAGTGACCTCCGGGTTCCTCTAGACTTGCGACGGTGTTCCTGGGGACTCTCTGGAGTTCCATAAAGGAAATCAAGACTCCTTTCATGTTTGATGTGGATCATGGAATTGCTCTGGAGGTAATTCAGGGGAATTGGGCATCATCTTTCACTGAAGGTGGAATCTTGTGGGATACCTCAAGTTGTGGTAGAAAACTCGTGGTTCCTCTTGAGTAACTACGGCAATGGCAGTGAATCTCTGATCAGTTCTCAGGGATGTCAGGCCTCCTTTCTCATTGCCAGAGACACTTAGGGATTCTTCTCAAATTGTGGCAGAGGAAACGGGATGCAACGGGATTTGAGCCAGAAATGGAAGTGTCCGTTTCCTGTTGCAACAAGGATCTTGCGGTGTGTATAGATTTTACGGGGGAGTCAGGCTTCGTCTGGTGTTGAGGCATAGAGCCCTCTTTGTTCTGAAGTTTGAAATGGGGTCTCAGGACTCATTTCAAGATGGCACAGGGAACTCAGGCTTTTTCTAGAAGTGCAGTGAGGGAGTCAGACCTCCCTTAGTGTTGCAACAGGAAACTTGGAGTTCCATTCAAGTCATTGCCATGGAATCAGTCCTTATGTCGAGCTGAGTGGGAACACGATGTCCTTTCGACTTACAGCAGGTACTTCGGGGTTCTTCTTGAGTTTCAACAGGTGAGACAAAGCAGTGCTTCTGGTGTGAGTGGAACATCGGGATTCATCTCTAATCAAAGAGTTAGAATCAGCCCTCATATCGAAGTGATTTGGGGTATATGGAGCTCTTTTGTGTTGTGACAGTGACCTCAGGATTCCACTAGACTTGTGACGGTGTGCTCAGGGAATCTCTGTAATTGCCTAAAGGAAGTCAAGCCACTTGTTGTGTTTGATGGGGAGTGCAGGATGGCACTGGAGTCAAAGGAGGGTAATCGGGACTCATCTCGAGTTGATTTGGCAACACAGAGCTCTTTCATGTTGCTGTGGTGATCTCAGGGTCCCTCTAGACTTGTGAGGGTGATCTTGAGGACTCTCTGGAGTTCCATCAAGGAAGTCAAGTCTCCTTTTGTGTTTGATATGGAACACGGAATTGCTCTGGAGGCAATGCAGGGGACTCGGGCCTCATCTTGAGGTGAGGTAGGAAATCTTATGGTATTTCTCGAGTTGCGGTGGAACCTTAGGTTTCCTCTAGGGTTACAAAGGGGATGTTATTTAAACATTCGTGTTTTCTCAGCAGCGTCAGGACTCCTGCCTAGATCCAGGGACAACTCGGGTTTCTCCTCGAGTCATGGCAGGGCAGTAGGGACACCTCTCCAGTTGAGGAGGGAGACCCAGGGTCCCTTTCCAGCCACAGGGATATTGTTATTCCTATCGATTTTCAAGAGGAGTCAGCTATCCTCTCCTGTTGAAGCATGCAACTCCGCCTTCCTCTGGAGATGTCAAAGGGGTGTGAAGCCTCCTGTGGAGATGAGGCGGGGAACTAAGGCTTTCTCTATGGTCTCAACAGGGGATTCAGACATCCCATCATGTTGTAACATGGAAGAAGAGCATGCATTTAAGTCTCTTCAGGGAAATCCGGCCTTATTTCAAGTCAGGGCATATTGGTGTCCATTCATTAGTGGCAACATACTCAGGGTCCCTCTCACATACACATAGCTGATAGAAGCCTCCTTTGAGGTCCTTGTGGAAAGTTGGCATTCCTCTTGAGTCAAAGCCAGGGAATCAGCTCTCATCTCAAGATGATTTGTGGTACAGAGATATCTTCTTGAGTTGGTGTGCTGAACTTGGAATGTGTAGTAGCATGCTTCAACAGGAGATGATGCCTGACTCCTCTTGAAAACCAATAGGAATTCCATTATCCCAGTGGCAAGTGGAAAGGGACCCTGGATCTCCCTCCTCAATTGAGAGGCATCCATATTTCCCTGCCACGACCTGTGGAGAATCCCGATATGTCCCTGGAAACTTGACAGGAGTCCTGACATCACTGAGAAAACATGAGTGTTTAAAGAACATCCCAATCATAACTTGAGAGGAAACCCCGGGTTCCCACAGCAACTGGAGAAAACCATGAGATTTACACCCTCCCCGTGAGATGAGGCCCAATTCCACTCCAATGTCTCCAGAGCAATTCCGTCTTCCACATCCAACACAAAAGGAGGCTTGACTTCCTTTATGGAACTCCAGAGAGTCCCGAGGAACACCCTCACAGGTCTAGAGGAACCCAGAGGTCACTGCCACAACACAAAAGAGCTCCGTGTACCACAAATAATCTTGAGATGAGGGTCAATTCCCTTGCTTCACCTCGAGAGGAATGCCGACTTTCCACTCGCACCTCAAGAGGAGGCTTCTCTCAGCTATAGGTATGTTAGAGGGGCCCTGTATTTGCTGCCTCAAGTGGAATGGACCCTGAGAGGCCCTGATTCGAAATAAGGCCTGATTTCCCTGCACTGACTTGAAGGCACGCTCTTCTTTCATCTCACAACATGAAGGGATGTCTGACTCCCCTGTTGAGACCCTAGGGAAAGACCTAGTTCCCCGTCTCATCTCGACAGGAGGCCTCACATCCCTTTAAAAACTCGAGAGGAACGCAGAGTGCAATGCTTCAAAAGGAGACGATGCCTGACTACTCTTGAATGTCGATAGGAATCTGAATATCCTTGTGGCAATTGGAAAGGGTCCCTGGGTCTGCTGCCTCACCTCGAGAGGCGTCCCTATTGCCCTGAAAAGCCTCGAGGAGAATCCCGAGGTGTCCCTCAGAGTTAGACAGGAGCCCTGACGTCGCTGAAAAAACAAGAGTTCTTAAGGGCAATCTCTGTCGTAACTCACGATGAAACCGCAGGTTCCTGCTGTACTCAAGAAAAACCATGAGACTTCTCCCTCACTGCAAGATGAGGCCCGATTCACCTGCATTGCCTGAAGAGCAATTTCATATTCCACGTCAAACACATAAGGCGCCTTGACTTCCTTAATGGAACTTCAAAGAGTCCCCAAGAACATAGTCACAAGTCTACAGGAACTCTGAGTTCACCACAGCAACAAGAAAGCATCCTGTGTAACCCAAATCAACTCGAGATGTAGCCGGATTCCATTGCCTTGGACCCAGAGACATCCCGCTTTCCCCATCAACAATGACAAGTGGATTCACTTTTGTTATGCAACTCCAGAGATTCCCAGAGAACACCATCCCAAGTCTAGAGGAACACCGAGTTCAACACAGCAACTCGAGAAGAGCTCCGTGTACCCCAAATCATCTCCAGATGAGAGCTGATTACCTGGCTTCAACTCAAGAGCAATGCCAACTTTCCACATGCACCTCAAGAGGAGGCTTCTCTCAGCTATAGGTATGTGAGAGAGACCCTGAATTTGCTGCCTCAAGTGGAATGGACACCGAGTACCCCTCACTCGAGGTAAGGCATGATTTCCCTGCAGTGACTCAAATGCAACCCGTGTTTCCTCTCCCAACATGGAGGGTAGTCTGAATCCCCTGTTGAGACCCTAGAAAGAGCCCTAGTTCCCCGCCTCATCACCACAGGAGGCTCCACACCCATTTGACATCTCAAGAGGAATGTGTAGTTGCATGCTTCAACAGGAGACGATGCCTGACTCCTCTTGAAAATCGATAGGAATTCCAATATCCCAGTGGCAACTGGAAAGGGACCCTGGATCTCCCTCCTCAACTCAAGAGGCACCCCTACTGCCCTGCCATGACTCGACAAGAATCCCGAAGTGTCCCTGGAAACTAGACAGCAGTCCTGATGTCACTGAGAAAACATGAGTGTTTGAAGAACATACCCCTCGTAACTCGAGAGGAAACCACAGGTTCCCACTGCAACTCGAGAAAAACAATGAGATTTGCCCACTCATGATGAGATGAGGCCCGAATCCCCTGCATGGGTTCCGGAGCCATCCCTCATTCCAAACCAAACACGACAGGAGGCTTGACTTGCTTTAAGCAGCTCCAGAGATACACCGAGCACACTATCACAAGTCTAGATGAACACCGAGCTCAGCACAGGAACTCGAGAAGAGTACCATATACCCCAAATCATCTTGAGATGAAGGCCGATTCCCTTGCTTCACCTCGAGAGGAATTCCAACTTTCCACTCACACCTCAAGAGGAGGCTTCTATCAGCTCTAAGTATGTGAGAGGTACCCTGAGATTGCTGCCTCAAGGGGAATGGACCCCGAGAGGCACTGACTCGGAATAAGGACTGATTTCCCTGCACTAACTTGAAAGCAGGCTCGACGTTTGTCTCACAACATGATGGGATGTCTGAATATCCTGTTGAGACACTAGGAAACAACTAGCTTCCTGCCTCATTTCCACAGGAGGCCTCACATCCCTTTGACAACTCGAGAGGAACGTGGAGTTCAATGATTAAAGAGATGATGGGGGGGAGGAGTCAAGATTGCGGAGTAATGGGATGGGGAGATCACTTTCTCTTCTAAAAATTCATCGAAAGAACAACTGAACACTGAACAAAGTTTACAAAACAACTTCTGATCGCTAGCAGCGGACACCAGGCACCCAGAAAAGCAGCCCATTGTCTTCGAAGGGAGGTAGGACAAAAATATTAAAGATTAAAAAAGGGAGACAAAAGAACGAGGGATGGAGACCCGTCCCGGGAAGGGAGTCTTATAGATGAAGTTTCCAATCACCAGGAAACCCTCGCACTGGCAGGTCCGGGGGAAGTTTTGAAATCTCGGAGGGCAACCTAACTGGGAGGAGAAATTAAATAAGGCCCACAGATTACCTGCCTAAAAGCAACTCCCAGCAGAAAAGTACCCCAGACGCCCGCACCCGCCACCAGCAAGAGGGGGCGGAACTGGGAGGAGCCGGCGGCATTGCTTAGGGTAAGGACCGGCCAGAAGGCCCTGAGAGCAGTCAAAGGGAGCTTTTTTTAAACTGTCGGAGAGCGAGGAAAAATTAACTGGCCGGAACACACTGCCAGCGGTTCGCAAAACAAAGGGACTGAGAAACTCGAGAAGAGCCGCCCCATCCCCACTGGAGGTAGGAGGCAGGGGGAGGGGAAAGGGGCAAACTCAGCCCCAGAGAAGCCACCCCCTCCCACACTGCAAACAGGCCCCGGTTCCTATCTAAAGACTTCCTGAGACCCAACCAGCAGCGCGCACTGGGGCCGCAGAGGGAAAAGGCGCACCGCGCCAGGGGAGAGGGCGCCAAGCCTCTGGCTGCCCAGGCCGCTCGTCGTGGAGGGAAAAGGCGCGCCGCACCCGGGGAGAGCACGCACAAACCTCTGGCTGCCTCAGCCGCTCGCCGCAGAGGGAAAAGGCATGCAGCACCCGGGGAGAGGCCGCCCGAACCTCTGGCCATCTGGGCTGCTCGCTGTGGGGGAAAAGGTGCACCGCACCCAGGGAGAGGCCACCAAAACTTCTGGCTGTCTGGCCAGAACACGGCGAGTGCTCCCCACACACAGCAACATCTGCCTGCAGCGCCCCGCCCTCCCTGCAGCAGCACTGAACTGAACTAGCGAATCTAAATAAGAGATCACCTCCGCCCACCTGTGTCAGGGCGGAAATTAGACACCGAAGAGACGGCAAAGAGAAGCCAAATAAACAAAGGGAATCGCTTCAGAAAGCTCCAGTGCAACAAGCTCCCTGAAGGCAACACCGACGACACTGGAAAGGGCCTATATATATCGAGAAGTGTAAGTTGGAAAAAGGAGCTATCTAAAATTGAGCTGAACCTACACTGACTGCAACAGCTCCAGAGAAATTGCTAGATATATATGTATATAATTTTGGGGGGGTTAAATTAAAAATTTTTTTTCTTTTTTTTCTTTTTT
>JAGTXW010001340.1:345110-358922 GCA_020226075.1 Hydropotes inermis
CGGCTCCCCCCAGGGGGCGAGGCTGGGGCGCGGGCCCCTCGTGCCCGGCCGGGGCCTTGGCGATCGCGGGCCGGCGCGTGTGGCTCTGGCCCCTGGGCCTGATCGCCGCGGCCTGTCCCACGGCCGGCCTCGGGGACAGCCGGCCTCCGCGCCCTGCCGGCCTCCTTGGGGGGGCGGGGGGTAGGGGGGCACCCGAGGCCCCGCGGGTTTGGCTAGGCCCCGCCGGTTCCGAGAGGGGGGCCACGTGAGCGCCGCCTCCTCCCCGCTCCAGCGCCCGCGGTGCGCAGCGCATTTTTTAAAAGGCCTCTGTGCCCCCTCGGTCCCCGGGTCTGCCCCCCGCACCCCCCACCCAGACATCCCTAGGCTTTTTGTTCTCTCTTTTTTTTTTGGCCCGAGGTGAAGGGGTTTGGGCTCCCCCCACCCCAGGTGCTTGAAAGGAGAGAAGGTCGGAGGAGGAGGAGGAGACTGGGGGGGGCCCGCTGGTGGTGCTGGTGGGGACAGGGAGGGCGAGGAGAGAGGGCCGGGAGGAGGGGGCTGGGGGGACAGGCGGAGAGGAGCCTGGTCAACCAGCCAGCAGCACCCTGCCAGGGGGCCCAGGCCGGCTCCCGCGCCAGCGCGGGCAGGGGCGCAGACACACACGTAGGTGGCTTTCTTGGGGGGCTCGTGGTCAGCCACCGAGCCAGAGCGCACACACTTGACCCCACACGCACACAAAGCTCTGAGCCGGGTTGTGGGAGGTAAGTGCGGGAAGGAGCCAGGCGCGGGCCGCAGGCTCGGGCTGGGGCGGAGGCGAGGGGTGGGTCCGAGGGGCTCTGGGGTGCTGCAGAGGTGCGCCTCTCCAAGGCTGTGCGCTCGTGGGGGGTGATGGGGACGGCGGGGGGGACACACGAGGGCCCTCCCCTCCTCCGCAGGACCCGAAGGGGGCAGCCAGCCCCAGCGAGATGCCCCCCTCTGCTGCTGATTTTCAGGGACTTGTTGGCAACTCAGCGAGGGTTGCCATAGCTTTTTTATGTAGGGTGACCAGAACCGGCTGAAACTGGTTTGAGGCAGATCAGCTCCTGAACACAATGCAGTCCCTGAGCTGCTACAGTGGGATAGCAGCTTCCTCCCTTCATGGCAGCCAAAAGCCGAGGCGCTGGCAGGAAGGGACCGTCCCAACACACTATGTGAACGCACACTTAGCACACAGCACGGGTACGTGACTGACGGAGCCCTAGAAGATTCTCTGTAGAGAAGATGGGGGGAATGTGCAGGTTTGCAAGCTTGAGATGACTTGGGCTTTTCCTGCCTTTTTCTTTTGCTTAAGGGATGGACAAGGAGCTGAGATTTATGGCCCTTCCTAAAGACAAAAAATGTGCCTTGGTAGGGTGGGGACACTGGGTTTCTGCAGTTTTGTCTCTCTCTCTCTCTTGCTCTGCGTTTTTAACAAAACCAAACCCAAACGAACTGATGGATTTGTAATGGTAGTTTGTTTGTTGCTGGAGAATGCTACTTTGCATGCTTTTCTTCTCTTGCAGGGTATGTTCCGTTTTGTGCTTTTTGTTTTAGAAGCTACTAAAGGGTGTTGGGGATACGTCTGGCTGCTATGAAGGCCAAAAGGTAACACTATTGTTCTAGGAAATGAGCATAAATGCATTCCAGTGATGCTGCAAGGCATACATGCTGTCTTTTTTTTCCTTGTAGGCCTGTTGACTGGGGCTGCCTTTAACCCTTTCATATTTGCAGAGAATGCAGCCGTGTGACAGTAACTGAACACTGGTCCAAAGTCTTTCCAAAAGGTCAAGGTTCACAAGGTGAGATACGATATTCTGAGCATGAATTTAAGTATTTATTTGACGCTCCGTTCAGACACAGACTTACGGTGGTCTGGGGCCCTGGAGATAATACTGGGCGGAGAGTGAAGAAGAAATACTCATAACTGTTAGCCGAGTTTAATGGGATTAGAGGGACTTTTATGAGGGTGTTGCTATCAGGGCGAAATCAGAATGACTTCATGAAATCGCTCGTGGCTGGTCATTTAGAAGAGGCAGGCCTGAAAAGAAGCTAGTTGGAGAGAATGGTAGGCGTCGGGGCCTTGTGGAGAATGCACTGTTTTACATAAGACTGAAGCAGTACACGTGTAGCTTTTTCTCCCCGATGATCACAGAAAAAGGGAAGGAGTTTGCCAAAAATCCAGGCGTCCTGGCCACCTTTTAGGGATTTGAGGAGTCTGAAGGTAGATTGCTTTTTGTTCATTCGTCACCTTTCTCTCTGCCTTGCTCTGTGTGTGAGCCTGAAAGGCTTTTCACTCCGAGTGGAGTGGTGCAATGGCTTTTATTGATCTGGGGGGCGGTGAATGGAGAGTTTGCCATTGGATTATTTGTGGCATACATTTTGATGTGGAATCCTTAGCGTGGTGCCAGGAGGAGGCCTGGTAGTCTGGCCTCTGTGCAAAGATGCTTGTTAACTCAAAGCTTTACCGCAGCGGATGGCAGACAATGTCCAGTGCCTTACAAGATGACAGTTTGATTTCAGCTGGTATTTTTATGCATCCTCCAAAACCAAAAGGCTTTTGAGGAGGAGAGTGAAGCAGGCAGCAATGCGTGATGGCAAAGTAAGGAACAAAGGCAGTGAGAGCTTACAGGGGAACATGAAGCATTTCACCTTGGGGTTCCTTGTGAAAAGGACTGCAACTTCCCCAGACGGGAAGCCAGCAGTACCAGAATCCAGTGCAAGATGATCTCAGCTACGGATGGAGGAGTTCTGGCTTCTGGTTTGGTCAAAGTACAGTCAAGGGGAGCCCATGGAAGGCACAATGGAAGACAACTGTCTCCCCTACTTTGTAGAGGGTATTTTGTTCCTTTTTGCGTTCAGCAGGGTCATCTTTTCAGAAATGCTGAGGATCTTAGAGGTTGTGTGCTGGTGGTTGGTGGGCAGAGTCTCTGCGGTGAAGGGTGTCAAGTATGCGAGGGTTTTATTGTTGAATTTTTTTTTCTCATGATTTCAGAGCATCTAGCGTGTGATGAGACGAGAAACAACAGTACATGGTTAGCTCAGAGTACTAGCTGTGGTATTTAATAGAGATAAATGTAATCTCGGACTGATAGACCAGTAAATAGCTTATGCGATGGAATAGAATTCTTTACAAATCGCTGTGTGAAAATTGGTTTTCAGTTCTACATTTTTGCCTGCCAGAGGTTCTGTGTCTGAATGTGGCCGAAATCTGCTTGCAAGGCAGATCCCAGTCCACGTTGCATGATACGCTGTTCCTGCTTTTCGGGTGCCAGTTAAAACTCAGATGGCTAATATGATAGACCTTAATTAGCTTAATACAGTAAGCTGTTTTTTTAATAATTGAGTCCTTCACTCTTGTCTTTAGAAGGTCAGTGATTTTTATTTAACTCTGACAACTCACCCCCTGCTGCGACGGATCCTTGAAAAGGATGTTTTAAAAAGCCCTTTTTGTGAGGCGTGGCGTGTCTCAGAATGTTCTGGTTTACTCTCTGGTTTTTAGCTTTGTTACTCTCCACCCCTCCCCCCCACCCCTGGTCCCCGTAAAGGCTCCTGGAAAATGGCATGTGTTTTGTACGAAGGCCTGTCTTTCCAGCTGCAGAGGGCCGTTGCAGGTCGGAGAGCTGGTTCTCCAGGGTTGCAGTCAGGAGCTCATCTTGGCCGGGGGTTTGTCTCGGGTGGCGATATCGGGCTGGGCTCTGAGCCTGTCACAGGCCCAGGACTCCCTGGAGGGGAACTGGAGTTTCCTGGGCTCAGGAATGTGAGCGAGGAGAAGCCAGAGCGTCCTCTTTCCCAGAAGGAGCCAGGCCGGGAGTAGGGAAGCACCCCTCCCCATCGCCCTGCGGGCGCACACCTGGACCCTGGCCCGCCCAGCGGGGTTGCCTGCGGGGGTCTCCCAGGGCCCTGGGCGGCCCCTCCAGGGAGGAGTGTGCACCTCTGGCTGGGTGGGGCAGGTCTACTGGAAAGAAAGCGTCACTGGGTGGTGACCCTTGGCTTGTTCTTGTCGTCGGCCTGCTTGGAGTCACTTTTTCCACCATGAAGTATGTGGGGTCCGGGGTTTCTAGAACTCTTGGCCTCCTGCTTTCCGAGAACTCGTGTTCTGCCTCGTTGTGTGTTTTTGTTCTCTCTTCTCGAAAGGAGATTCCCCTACCCCCTCCCGCCTCGACTCCTTTTTAAAGGAGAGAGGAAGGCTGCGGCCGACATGTGGATGGAATTTTCTGCAGATACCTTCCAGGGGATGAGTTAGAGCTGGAGGATTTGTTCGGGGAGACCCTGGCCTCCCCCCTTGTTTCTCCCCTTGAAATGTGTTCCCGGGCTCCATGGTGGGGTACCGCAGTCTCCCGTTGCTTCTGAGTGACCTTGCCTGTATTCTTGGTGGGACTCCCATTTAGCTGTTTGCAGCTGGAGCCGAGGTTGCCAGCGCAGGGGCTGCAGGAAGATCTGGGGACGATTTGGGGTTGATTACCCCCCATTCCCTTAACATCTCCCTCCTCAGTGCACTGCAGTAGCAACACAATAATAACACACACAGCTGGTAAAGGGGAAGGAAATCTGCGGCCCCATGGACCTGCCAGCCTTGTCCGTCCATGGGGCTTCCCAGGCAAGAATACTGGAGCGGGCTGCCATTACCTTTCTCCGGGATCTTCCTGACCCAGGGATCGAACCCGCATCTCCTGCGCTGGCAGGCAAGTGCTTTACCACTCAGCTACCAGGGGAGCCTCAAGGAAATCCATACCTTTGTGTTAATTATACAGGCGTTACCCCAAGGGATGTTGTGGGTATGGGTTCCAGACCACCGCAATAAAGGGATCATGGCAATGAAGCAAGTCGCCAGAACTTTTTTCTGGTTTTTCAGTATACATAAAAGTTATGTTTCCATTGTAGTCTATTAAGTGTGCAATAGCATTAAGTCTCGAAGCACTATATCAAAAATACTTGATTGCTGAAGAAGAGGTTAGCTATCACCTGATAATGCACAGTCACCACACAACTTCAGTTTTTTTAAAAACCTGGTATCTGTGAAGGGCAATAAAGCAAAGTGCAGTCAGAGGAGGTCTGCCTGAGTGTGGTGTATGATCTCGAAATATGTCATGGTTAAGTGATTAGCCTTTTCTTTACATATGGTAAAAGTTACTCCACGGTGTGCAGCCTTAGGGGTTTTGACAAGTGCGTAGCACCCTGTCTGCCCCACCGTTGCCTACAGGGACTCGTTCAGTCTCCTGAAACCTTCCCACCGGCTGACCCTTTGTGGTCAGACTCTCCTCTCCACTCCCACCGGCAGCCCCCGATTTGTTCTGACCTTATATTTGGTCTTTTCCAGAAGGCCATTGCAAATGGCTTCCTTCACTTACAAAGTGCATTTGAAGGGCAGTCCGCATTGTTTTGTGTATCCATACTTGGCTCTCCTTTTATTGCCGAGCTGTGTAGACCTCTGTATGGATGTACCATGGTTTGTTTCTCTGTTCTTCCGTTGAAAGACACGAGGGTTTTTTTCCAGTTTGTTTTTTTAAATCCTGTTCCCAGAATAAAGTGGCTACAAAAATTTGCATATGGGTTTTTGTCTGAAGTCAGTTTTTATGTCTGTCTGGTACAGACTGGGGAGGGGGATGGCTGGGTCGTGGTAAGTAGGTAAGAATTCAAAGTTAGGATGAAAGTAAATTCAGCTGGTCGTAGCTCACAAAAAGATCTGGCATTGTCAGCTGCAGTTAAGACTTCCCAAGTACACTTTTCGTAGCAAATGCTATCCGAAGACACATGAGAGATGTTCATGATAATAGACCACTCGCTAACGGGATGACAGGCTTTATAACCCAGAACGAATCGGAATTAGCCAAAAGTGGAAACAAGAAACTCTGAGTGGTAAAATAGCCTTTATTTCCCTCAGCAGTTATTCCTGATCTCTTCACAACCATTTGGCAGTTTAATTTTTACATTTGTCTTCAGGTTCCATAAAGCACCAGCGAGTAACAGTTGAAATTTTGGACAGGGGTACGGAATCTTAGCTGTGTCAAGAACTTATCGTTAATTAAAATTTGGTGTCTTGACTATCAAAATATTGGTGTTATTTTAATATTTGAAGTTATTTTTCAGCTTTTATGTCTTTTAAAGGGGTGAAAACGTGTGAGTAATCTCAAAGCCATGAAGTAGGGAGATTTTGGAAGCAGATTTTTTTTTTTAGCAGATAAAATAGTGTTCGAGATCAGGAAGAACAAGTGGACTGAGGTCCTAGTGATGAAGAGCAAGGGAAGGGAGCCTGAGACGTGGGGATCAGCATTAATTTGGAGGTTATTTTCCCACGGAGCAGGTGTGGTGAGTCTCCTAAGCCCTGGACGTTGTGCTAGGCGCTGCGAGGACCGAGGGCAAAGGCATCCAGAGCGGAAAAGCTAGTGGGAAGTAGCCCACGGACGCTATGATAGGAATGCGAATGGGCCCCCGGTGCCAAGTTTGCAGGGAGGAGCCCTGGACGGGGTGGCTTCTGAGCCGAGAAGGCCAGTGAGAGTGTGTCAGGGAGGCAGCGACCTGGAGGGAGCAGGAGAGCCTGTGGGACCGCGTGTGGAAAGGCCTTGGGGGAGCTGGTGTGGCAGGTGGGGCTGGGGGAGCGGCGGGGATGTGGGCAGCGGCCGGGCTTCCAAAGGCCGTTCTGCACCATCCACTCCAGGGCATGCTTCCTTGTGTAGGCAGCAGGGCCAGAGAAAAGACTGTTCATGACAGAGGACCCAGGGCAACCCCGTGAGTGTGGAATGGAGGCTCTTTGGGGTCCAGTGGGGGCCCCACGGCAGCCGTCCAGGAGAGGGGAGGAGGGCTTCATCCAAGGCATTGCCATGGCGACGGAGTGGTAGGTGGGACCGTGTCAGGGGCCTGTGTGTGCATGCGCACGTGTGTGTGTGTGTGTGTGTGTGTGTGTATGTGTATGAGGGGGCGGGGAGGATGCTCTCTGAAGTTACTTGTCAGAGGTTACTTCTGGCTCTGAGATTCTGAATTCAGGAGGCTGGAAGGACTGCGGAGGTGGAGCTGCTGGTAGAATGAGTTCAGGTTTGGGTTCTGTTGCCCATGCGGTGTCCCTTGCCTTCTGGATCTGTGCAAGCTGGGGGTCTAGATCGGGAGCAGTTAGTACAGAACAGAGCTGATGGAGGAAAGATATGAGAAGGTGTCAGTTTGGGTTGCTAGAAGATAATGGTTTATACAGTAAAAGGCAAAATACATGAACGAAGGGGAGGTAGGGACTGAAGAACTTAGAGACGCATGCTTCAGAAAGTTGGAGGGCAGCGGGGAAGACCGTGATGTCTGCAGCCTAACACCTGCAGATAGCACCGTCTGTTGTGGTGGCCTGTGTGTAGATTTAAGACTGAGACAACGAGGCGAGCTGAACGCTGTCACCCCCCCCCCCCACCCCGCCGTAGTGCAGGTCAGGAAACTCAGGCAAAGGTCCTGGCCAAGGTCCGCCTGCTCAGAAATGGGGTGCGGCCAGAACTAGAAGTCTGCTCCTCATCCCTCGGCCCTTCTGCCTTGTTGAGGGGGGACCAGGGGAAATCATGGAAGGTGCTTGGTGTTGGGAGAGTCTGTTGGAGACAGGGAAGGGGAGCAGGTGTCATGAGAAGTCAGAGGCACAGTTCAGGGCCTTTGTCATTAGCTAGGTTTTCCTGACTTCGGTCATCACGGAGAGAAGTCTGTGTCTGCACCGAAGAGGCATGCTGCTAGAAATAGCGTGCTGGGAAGATCTCAGTGCTTCCTTTCCTGGGCACTGGGGGGAGGGACAAATTGGGAGAAGGAATGAGGAGGTGTTTTGGTTTTATTTATTCTTCGAAAACGATAAGAAAATCAGCATAAATTGAAAGTGGTGTTGAGAAAAATCTTTTGTCCTCACAAATAAACACGACTTAAGGAATTTGAATGCTCCTCTACAGACAGGAAGTTCTCAATTCCGCCTGTTTGAGAATGAGGGGAAGAGTGAATTCTTCTTAATCTAAATTTGGAGACTGAAATAAGTAGTGTTTCTAGACGCACCCAGAGTGGCCTTCTTAGCCGTCCCGCGTATTCCCTGCCAGGCGTCCTCTAGTTGGTGGTCATGAGGGCCCCCAAATGCAGGTTTGTTGTCAGTCGGGTATTACTCCATCTATGCATAATTAGAGATTCTGAGCATCTTGAAGGATTCATAGAGACCTAAAGGTGAAGTCAAGGTGGTGTAGTTCCTGAGCATCTTCTCAAGGCAGCCTTGCCTTTCGGGGAACCACATTCCTGCTGGCTCATGGGGTCTAGTGACGGGTGGTGGTTTTGGTCATTTTCTTCTGTGAGGAATAAACAGATTCTTTCTAGGCATCTCAACAGTAAGAATTTTTTAAAAAACTTCCAGGTTAGAAAATTCACAGCTCTGTGTTAAAAATAAACAACTACATAGCCGGAAATGCATTAAACATTTATAGTTATCCTCATTTTCTGCAGTGAGCCCAAACTGGCGTGGAGGTGAGGTTCAGCAGGTAGTTAATAGCACATCCGAAACCAGAACCCACTGCCCTGCAGACTCCTGGCCCAAGGCTGTTGCCATCATTATTTCTTTCTGCAATCCAAAATTAATTGTCTGTGTTTTGATGGTATAGAAGCCAGTTTTTATTTATAGTCCTTATATCATGTGAACCTGAAAGCCCGATTTACTGAAATGAAGCCCTCACACAGGTATCCATCGATAAGCTAGTCCTTCAGTTTTGCTGATACAAGAAGAGTTGGAGAGGTGGTTTGAGGTCTCTGGCTTGAGACTTGATCATGCCTGCATGAATGCTAAATCATTTCAGTCATGTCCAACTGTTTGCCACTGCACGGACTGTAGCCTACCAGGCTCCTCTGTCCATGGGATTCTCCAGGCAGGAATACTGGAGTGAGTTGCCATGCCCTCTTCCAGGGGATCTTCCCGACACAGGGATGGAATCCGTGTCACTTAACATCTCCTGCACTGGCAGGCGGGTTTGTTACCACTAGCGCCACCTGGGAAAGCCCCCTCAGCGAGTTAACTTAAAATTTGAAACCATACTTTCCTCGAGGGTTGTTTAGGAGATTAGATGCATGTGAAGTGCCTAGCAGAGTGCCTGGTGCTCCACGAGTCCTCCCTAAAATCTTAGCTGTCCAGTATTCCTGAGCTCCCTGTTTTAGGGGAAGGACCTTATCCCTGACATCTCTTTTCTGTCTCGGTGGTGTTTCTCCTGTTCTGTCTTTTTCTTCCTTTATCAGTAGTGATTTCTGTTTGGAGGTGTAGGGCATGAAGGCATACAGTGCTTCCTGCCTGGTCTGTAGGTTTGGAGTTGCAACTGCCCTATTTGATGAAGAGCGAGGGACATCTCAGCAAGAGTCCCTGTTCTTGCTTGGCCCCGAGTAACATTTATAGCTGGAAAATCTTGAACGAATTTTGTAGTTACAGTCTTAACATTTCAACTTTGTTCCCACGTAAATTCAGCCCAGTCAGCGAGGGGCTAGCATCTGGGTTGTCTGTCCGTTGGTGTGATTTTCGTCAACCAGCGTTTAAGAACAAACAAAAGTTGGTCGTGAATCTGTGGGCGGATGGCTCAGGCCTCTGTTCCGTCCGTCTCCCCAGCCCTTTGCTGCCCAGTTTGCTTGGCAGTGACCAGGCGGTTGTGTCTTGCACACTGGACCTTGGAGGCGATGGAAAGTGGAGGGGAGCAGGGCTCCTGGGACCTCGCTGTCTGGAGTGGTCCCGTCCCGTTGGCTGGCCCCCACCACGTATGGCTTCTGAGCGTTTGCAGTGTGACCAGTCCTGTTTTGGGGGCTTCCCTGGTGGCTGAGTTAGTACAGGATCTGCCTGCCATGGAGGAGACCTGGCTTCAGTCCCTGGGTCGGGAAGATCCCCTGGAGAAGGAAATGGCAACCCTCTCCAGTATTCTTGCCTGGAAAATCATGAAGTGAGGAGCCTGGCAGGCTACAGTCCATGGGGTCGCAAGAGTCAGACATGACTTAAGGACTAAACCAGCTCCAGTCCTAATTGAGGTGGGCTGTAAGCATAACATATACACAGGGTTTTGAGAACTTAGATAACAAAGAGGAATGTAAAATATCTCATTGATAGCTTTTTAATATAGACTGTATATTGAAAGAATGTTTTGGTTGAATAAAACTTATTACTAAAACTTATTTCACACTATCCCCCACCCCTAGCCCCAGCCCATTTCTTGTAAAGATAGAGGGATTTCCTGGCAGTCGAGTGGTTTAAGACTCAGGGTTTCCACTGCAGGGCGTGCGGGTTTGATCCCTCATGGGGGAGCTAGGATGCCTCATGCTGAGTGGCAAATAAATAAAAAAGTGCAAAAAAAAAATAGAAAACTTGGAACTATATATGTGGTTTTCATTCTGTTTCTGTCTGATAATTGGTCTGGGTTGTCGGATGGACGACTAAATAAGTTTAACAGTGCGACTTCCCTGGTGCCCCGCAGTGTTCATATTTACTGATGTTGAGTCCTTTCGGTTGAAGAAGATAGGGTGAGAACTACGATAGGGTCTCGTTGCTAGAGAAACACTCTTCTCTGGTTTGGGCTCCCTTTCTCTCCCAGACATCCAGTTCATCTCCAGATTACGGGGTTTAGACATCCATGCCACACTGCTGTTTGACGGCAGACAGGAAGGAAGCCTGCCACAGGTTTGCTGTGTGCTGGACGCTTTATACTGACTGTCCCCCAAAAGGTGTAATCAACATCCCCGCTGAGACTTACAGGAACTAGGAGCCTGGCCGAAGAGGGCAGCGCTGGGTGGGAGACGGACCCCGGCCTTGGCGCAGGGCCCAGCTCGCTCTGCGTTGCTCCCCTGCCTCTCCCCACCTGCTGCTGCCATCCTGTGCCCCACCCTGCCCCCAGGCCCCTCCTGGCGCCCTTATCGTGCAGGTAGGACTCCTGGCATACAGATCACCCTGGGGACCTGGTTAAAATGCAGGTAATGATTCCCAAGGGCTGGTGTGGGCCCGGGATCCTGCATTTCAGACCAGCTCCCAGATGATGCTGGTCTGCTGGTCCGTGGACCGTCCTGAGTCACAGGGGGTCTGTAGTGCACCCCTTGGTTTCAGATCCGCCGTCTCTGCTTCCGAGTCATCTGATGCTCCAAGCCTTGCCCGACTGGGAACTCACCGTGATTTTGCATGTGATGCCAGTGAGGGCATTTGGGGTCAGGCCTCATTGTTGGGTCATGGATGCCCAGCCTGGCATGAGCACTGGTTTCTGGGTACACAGGATCTGCCTGGATACCCAGTGTATTCTTGTTCCCACACAGCCTGCGTTACTGAAGCTTCATTCCCTTGACCCTTTGACTGATGAGACAGAGGGCGCTTTACTATCAGGATGAGCTCTGGGAGATACGTGGCAGGGGTCCCTGTTTGGAGTCACTGATGAACTGCGTCAGGTCTTAAGTCAAGATATGAGTGACCACAGGGCTTCCCTGGGGGCTCAGTGCTAAAGAAGCCTCCTGCCCCAGTGCAGGTTCCATCCCTGGGTCGGGAAGATCCCCTGGAGCAGGAAGTGGCAACCCACTGCAGCATTCCTGCCTGGGAAATCCCACGGACAGAGGAGCCTGGTGGGCTGCAGTCCACGGGGTCACAAAGAGTTGGACACGATCGAGTGACTAAGTAACAGCCACAGACAGGAATAACTGTGCTACGTTTGGTTCAGAGACCTGGGATCTGACAGGAGGTGGGGGCTCAGAGCTGTTAGCAGCTGCTGTTTCTGCCTCCGTGCCTGATGGGGAGTCGGGTGGCTTGTGACTCTCCCTTAGAGTGGGAGCCCTAACGAGCCTCCTCCCAGGGTGGTGATGAAGAGTGGCTAGCCAGCACCAGCTGCCCATCCAGTGTAATGGCGCACACGCTCTGGAGGCCTTGGGTCCAGATGTCTTGGGGAAGCTGACTCCCAGGCCTGAGCCAGAGGAGAGGCTGCGTTCCAGTAAGGGGTCTGGTGCATTCCGTGTTTGAGCTGTTGAGACCACAGAACTGTAGCTGGTGTGTTTTAAGATTTGGAAATGGATTAAATTAGTTGTAAGGATGAAATGGTGTCTGTTACATGAGATTCTTGGGCATCCCTGATAGCTCAGGTGGTAAAGAAACTGCCTGCCATGCAGGAGACCCTGGTTTGATTCCTGGGTTGGGAAGATCTTCTGGAGAAGGGAAAGGCTGCCCACTCCAGTATTCCTGGGCTTCCCTTGTGGATCAGCTGGTAGAGAATCCACCTGCAATGCGGGAGACCTGGGTTTGATCCCTGGGTTGGGAAGATACCCTGGAGAAGGGAAAGGCTGCCCACTCCAGTGTTCTGTCCTGCAGAATTCCGTGGACTCTAGTCCATGGGGTCCCAGAGTCAGACACAGGTGAACGACTGTCACTGTCACATGAGATACTTTGCCATCCTCATCTCTCTACAAGAAAGCCTCTCGTTGCACACAGACCCTAGTTGAGTTTTAGATCTTACCGGACATTTGGAGTCTGAGAGTGCTATGATACGTGAATCCAGCACGTTGCATGCGATTTATTACTTCTTGGTTAAATCCGTCAGCTCATGGTTTTGTGCTGAATCCCCGTCTGGGGTGGGGAGAGTGTGTGTCCTGGTGTGGCAGCCGTGGCCTCATGTTACCATGAGGGGAGCAGGGACAGGACTGGGCATTCGGGGCGGGCGTGGCCGTGGGGCCCGCGCCGGAGAAAAGGGTTGGAACCACGGATGTTAATCTGAGCCGGGGATGAGTTCAGGATGTAGTGGGGTGGTGAGTCAGAGGTCCTCCTGGAGCCTGCCAAGAGTCAGGGTCAAAGACTAGGTGCGCAGATGTGCAGAGAGCGTCAGAAGGCAAAGCGTAGACGACCAGCCCCCCGTGTGGTGAGCGGCCAGGCCCAGCAGAGCACGGCACACAGGCCGCCGGCTGTGAGACGCGGGGGGACTCCCCGGGGTCCGGGATTAAGCATCCGCCTTCCAATGCAGAGGGCGCGGGTTTGATCCCCATCAGGGAAGAACTCAAGTCCCACGTACCTCGCAGGGCAGCCAAATATTTTTTTCAGAAAGTAAGAAAGTACAGGATTGCAGGAATTGTGCTTGTAGGAGAGCCCTTTGGATGAGCTTTGCCGTGATTCAATGTTGTCAGAAAATGGGTTACCTGTAAGTGAACTGAATTTGTGTCCTTAAGTTTTTGACACTATTATTGTCTGATACACTCACTTGACTTCTAAAGGTAGAGACAGGAGGAAATAGGCAAACGAAGAAACGTCATGTGGAAGTAGAGGTTCCAATAAAGATAAACTCTGGGTGAAATTCTGAAAAATACAGAGGGATGAAGTTTTGCAGAAAGGGAAAGAAGATCCAAGGTAGGAGATGATGAGAAGGCGTAGGACTTGGCTGGAGAAGGAAGTCCGTGCCAAGGACACCGGGAAGCATCTTCAGGCAGAGACAGATTTTGAGGCAGGAAGTGACTCAACCTGACTTGGGAGGAAGAGAGCTGGCGGGTGAGTCGGTCACCTTGGGGAAAGGGTGTCTCTCTGGAGCCACTCTGGAGTTCTGAGTCGTTAGGACTCACAGCAACCCTGACAAGCCGGTGCCTTCACCCCCGTCAGGCCTGAGGCACTTCTTGCGCCGAGAGGGAACAGCCACGCGAAGCCGCGTGGCCGGTGTCGGAGTCGGCGTTCGTACCTGGTCTTCTGGGCCGGACAGCTATAGCGTCACGTTCTTAGCTTAGCGGCCGAGGTGTGTGAGCTCTTGAGTGTGGAGAGTCAATCTTTGTTTTCTGTTTACTCAAAAATCACAAAAACAGTATGTTTAATTATCAGAATTTGCTCCATAAACGCCCAGCGCCTGCTGTGAGAAGACT
>JAGTXW010001340.1:460860-474784 GCA_020226075.1 Hydropotes inermis
CCTGTCTGTCACGGCCCTGCCCGCAGCCTGTGCGGGAACGGTTTCTCGAAGACAACGCCCACCCTGTTCCTGGTCCACACGGCCGCTGCGTGTCCGCCTCACAGCGAGCCGCGCCGGAAGACAGGGCGGCCTCTGCATTCCCGTTTTAGAGATGGGGAAACTGAGATGCCGAGGGTTGAAAATTACCCACGGGGGCGCGTGCAGCTGCCCGTAGGGGCAGAACTGGGACCAAAAACACTCCCACCCCCCAGTGTCTTTTTTAATTAAATTTTTATTTTACATCGGAACATAGCAGATTAACAATGTTGTGACAGTTTCAGGTGGACTGCAGGCAACTCGGTCACCACGTAGGTGTGCCCATTCCCCCCGAACTCCCCTCCCATCCGTCTGCCACGCAGCATCGAGAGGCCCCTGCGCTGTAGACGAGGTCCTCGCGGTCTCTCCACTTTAATTTTTTAAACTAGCGCCTTTATGTGGCATCTACTCTGGCCGCACGGGGCGCCACTGCCGCGCACGGGCGGCGCTCTGGCTGGGTGCGCGGACGCCTCGCCGCGGAGGCCTCTTGCTGCGGGGCGCGGGCTCGGGGCGCGCGGGTCCCCGTCGCTGCGGCCCGCGGGCTCAGCGGCTGGTTCGCGGGCTTCGGAGCGCAGGGTGGGTGGCTGTGCGCGCGGCTCAAGTTACCCTGAGCAGGTGGTGTCTTCCTGGACCAGGGGTGGAAACAAAGTGTCCTCCGCATCGCGAGGCGGGTTCTTAACCACTCGCCTACCCGGGAAACCCCATCCGTTTAAATGCAGCAGCGTCCCACCCCCGTTTCTTACTCTCTCATCCACCCCCCACTCAGCCCAGGCCTGGCCTGACTAAGCGCAGTAACCCTGCTCACACGACTGATACCACGCGGGCACTCAGCTGGGGAGTGTCAACAGACCCAGTGCCTCGCCTCTCAGAAGTGACGATGCAAAAATCAGCTCGTCCACTGAGTGTGTGTGTCTCTAGAAGCACGGAAAAGGGGAGAGCATGGAAACAGCTTGTTTCTACGACTGCGTGTGTTTTTATATCAGGCCACAGACGTCTGTTACCCGTGTCTATAAGCAGCACGTTTAGGACATGATCCAAACAAAGCTATACATGGAGGATGACAGGTTTGTGACCCAAGAGTCCCCCGGGGTGTTTGTGGCAGATGGTAACTTAAAAAATATATTTTTTTAATTTATATGAATTGGAGGATAATTACAATATTGTGATGGCCTCTGCCATACCTTGCACTTACTAGGTGGTAGTAGTGTAGAGAACCCGCCTGCCAATGCAAGAGATGTAGAAGATGCAGATTTGATCCCTGGGTTGGGAAGATCCCCTGGAGGAGAGCACAGCACCCCACTCCAGTATTCCTGCCTGGAGAACCCCAAGGACAGAGGAGCCTGGCGGGCTACAGTCCATGGGGTTGCAAAGAGGTGGACGTGACTGAAGAGACTTAGCAGGCACACACACATGCACGGCCATACATCAACATGAATCAGCTGTAGGCACACGTGTGTCCCCTCCCCTGAACCCCCTCCCACCTTGCTCCCCACCCCATCCTTCCAGGTCGTCAGAGAGCACCGGCTTGTTCCCTGCATCATACCTCAAACTCCCACTGGCGATCTCTTTTACATATGGTAATATATATGTTTCAGTGATATTCTCTCAAATCATCCTACCCTCTCTTTATCCCACTCTGTCCAAAGAAAGTCTTCTTTATGTCTGTCTCCTTTGCTGCCCTGCATGTAGGACCATCAGTACCATCTTTCTAGATTCCATATGTCTGTGTTAATGAATGATGTCTGTCTTTCTCTTTCTGACTTCACTCTGTATAATAAATAGGCTCTAGGTTCATCTACCTCATCTACCTCATTAAAACTGACTCAGACGTGTTCCTTTTTATAGCTGTGTGATAGTCCATTGTGTATATATACCACAGCTTCCTTATCCACTCATCTGCTGATGTATCTAGGCTGCTTCCATGTCCTGGCTGGTGTAAAGAGCGCTGCCGTGAACTTAGACGATGACTTTATCATGGCTCCCATCCCACTTTGCACGGAGATGTAGCTGCTGAATTTTCCTAACACAGCACCCTCCTCAGTCCTCACGTTTCTACACAAGGTTTCAACTGGGTTTGCCACCCCCCCTACAAATTTGCGCATATTATTCTAGGAAACGTGAAATGAGTGAAATGTGGGTGATTTGCCCTTTCAGGCAGCTGCTCCCTGGTCTCCCTGACCTTCCCTCTTCCCCACCCATCCCTCCTCCCCAGGCTCCAGAAAACTGCCAGCGTTGATGCATTGCCAGGAAGTGCTTCATTGTGGTTGGAAACAGAGGCTACACACCTGAGGTGTAGAAAACATTTGCAGGGGGTCCAGCTTCACTGTGGAGATGATTTGTTTGCAAGGCACGCCTCCCTCCCTGCCACACCCCGGGCAGGATTCCTGGGGCAAGCATTCTTGTGAGACTCCAGGCCAGGCCATTGAAAGGGGCCCCACTCCCCTGAGAACTGCAGCTTGAGAAGCTATTTCTCAGAGGTATTTGCCCTGTCTGAGAGGACAGAGGCATGTAGACTGTCTGTCAAGTTGGTTAGGAATTGTTCGGGAAAATCTCAGCTGTAGGCATAAGCGATGAGGGAGACTGTTGTTTTTAGTTGGAAAGTTGTATGCAGCTCTTTGTGACCCCGTGGACTTCAGCCCGCCAGGCTCCTCTGTTCATGGGATTCTCCAGGCAAGAACACTGGAGTGGGTTGCCATTCCCTTCTCCAGGGGATCTTCCCGACCAGGGACTGAACTCAATCTCCCACATTGGCAGGTGGCGTCCCCACGGCTGAGCCCCCAGGGAAGCGGGAGAGGGAGGCGCCAGCTGTGCGTCCCATCCACCACATCCCCTCTCCCTCCACTTCCAGCTCAGTCTCCCTGTCAACATTGGGTGATTCCAGAATTAACGATCCTTGAGCCCCATGCAGTGTTGAAATCCCATGTCCCCCAGAACCTCAGAGCGTAGTCAAGCTGAGGATGGAGAAGACTGCGCAGAGGGCCCCTCAATCCAGCAAGTGTGTCCTTACAGAGAAACACGGCAGCAGGGTAACATGATGCAGGTCCAAGCCGGGGAGGGCCACGGCTCATGAGCCGCTGCCAGGAGCCAGGAGAGCGGAGAAAGGACCTTCCCCAAGAGTCTTCCCTGCAAGCGTGACCGGCCAACAGCTCGAGTTCGGACCTCTGGCCTCTGAAACCATGAGAAGGTAGATCTCTGTTATTTTCAGCCACCTGGCGTGTAGTAAGCTGTTATAGCAGGCTTAGGAAGGGATGGCCCTTTCCAAGTGATGTGTCTGTTCCCAGTTCTTTACGTGGGCCCTGCTCTTGGGAGAGACGGCGTTCAAACCGAGGCAGTGGGTATAAAGACCCTGAGACTGCAGGCTGGGCGCGGTTTCGCTCGCAAGGTAGCTGCGGCCCAGCCCCAGGCGCCAGCTCCAGAGCCTCAGCTTGGCTGGAGGCAAGTGAAGGCCCCTGGCAGCCTTAGGGGCTCAGCAGACAACTTGAGAAGGGCGAAGGCAAGTCTGGGCCACTGGGTGCTGGAAGTAGGGCCATAAACGTGTAAAACTATGGGGTCCTTTTTGCAAGCAATGGTTGCCCAGTGAGAAGGCCCATGAGGGAGGGGAGGGTGAGGGGTACCCTCTTATTCCTTGGCTGAACAGATCTTTAAAAGGATTAATCACCAGGTGCAGTATTGCACACAAATGGTCATTGGCTGTGAGGATACAGTTAATCAGGGCATTTTGCCTGAAAAAGGTGCTTTTCTTTTTCTTGTTTGATATATTTTTCTTTCTTTTTTTAAAAGTTTCCTTGTTGGAGTACGGTTGCCTTCCGGGGTTGTGTTAGTTTCTGCTATAAACGTTGTGGGTCAGCGCCATGGTTTGTACACGCCCTCCGTCTAAAGCCTCCCCCACCACCCGGGTGAGCGCAGAGCTCGGAGCCGAGTCCCTGGGCTGCGGTCCCCGCTGGCCCACTGAGTCACACGCGCGTGTGTGTACACGGCAGTGTTGCCCTCCCAACCGCCCCACCCTCCCCTTCCCCTCCCCCTTTCCTCCACTCCTGCCCTGCAAGTAGCTTCATCTGTACCGTTTTTCTAGATTCCATACATATGGGTTAAAATACGATATTTGGTTTTCCGACTTACTTCACTTTGTATGACTGACTCTAGGTTCATCCACATCTCTACAGATGACCCAGGTTTGTTCTTTTTTATGGCTGAGTAATATCCCATTGTATGTATGTCCCACAGTGATCCAGTTTTCAAGGTGACATTTCTCACTATTTTTTGAGAGCTCCTGGGTGCAACCCATATTTTATCTTTGGGGGGGAAAAACGTCCTCAAGTTGTCATGCCTTTTCCTTAATTTACAGTTACCCCTATAATTGGTGCCCTATGCTGTATGCTTTCATAAACTTAAGTAACCAGTTGGCTAATAATCTTTTATCCCCTTTGAAAAAGAAAAATACCTTTTCTAATAAAGCAGTCTCCATTAATGATGATTTAAATCTCCATGGCACTGTTTATTCCCCTCTAGTGGGTGAAAGAGAGGACATTCTCAGAGCACAGATTCTAGACAGGACCATCACCCAGTGTCCTGAGCTCCCGGCTGGCAGGGGCTGGCATCGGAAGTCCTCAGGAATGGAGGGACCAAAAGGAGCAAACGGAAAAGATGACAGGGGACTTCCCTGGCTGTCCACCGCCGGGGGTGTGGACTCAATCCCTGGTCGGGGAACTGAGATCCGGCATGCCATGCTATGTGGCTGAAAAGTTAGAAAAAGGAGGAGGAGGTCGGGGAGGACGGGACTCCTTCCAGCAGAGTCTCTGTGCCCTTGGGTTGCTGCTTGTTCATCTGCCTTCTTCCCCGAGACAAAGCTCCACAGCCTCTTTGTTCCTTGTGTTTCTCTGGGATTGACTCAGAGGCACTACTCAGATGAGGCATTTCCACAGGCTGGCCTGACTGCCAGGAGAGCTCCCGGCAATAAAACGCAGGCAGAGGAAAGCCTGGGCGGATGGGAAGAGAAGCCCATGAGGCCTCTGGCCTTTTCCGGGAAGGGCAGCAGTGATGTCGTGCCAAGCAAAAGACAGACCGAAGCCTTGGGGCAGCTGCACCTCCTTAGTGGGACCCACTGTCCATCCACCGGCAGAAGTGGCTACCCAGAAGCACAGAACGTGGCTGAACTATCGCCACCTCCTAACGTGGGCTCAGGAAGGGCCATTGTGTACTCTCAAGACATGCACGAAGCATATGCTTTATTTTCATGATTCCTGAATCATATTTTGATGAACTGGAGTGATTTACTGAATGCATTTCAAATAGGGGTTAATTCACCCCACCCTGGGTTTCACATTGCCTAGGATGCTGCGTGGAAATTCAGTAACTCCAGAGTTACTGAACTCCAGTTCCAAAAGTCAGGAGAAACTCACAGAGCCACCCAGGAGACCTCTGTCATGTAGCCGGGGAGAGGGGTCAGGAGCCCCGTCGGGGACTGACCATGACCTGGTCCGGGTCACGACCAGGGTCTTCTACTAACAAGCTGTTAACTACGCACAAGCTGTTCAGCTGCGGAAACATCCCTCCTGTGAGCTCTAGTTAGCTTACCTGCTGGATGGGCAAGCTGTCCTGATGAGCCAGGTGCCAACTCATCCTGATAGTTCCTGACCTTGGAGCCCTTTAAGCGCCCAGGTTACCCTTAGGTCACTGAGGCCCCATGGTTCTCTTGGATGGTTCAAAACCTTCTTAGTCTTGATAAGCTCATAAATGAAAAAGAAGAGAACTTTAGAGCTGACTGGTCATGCTAAGTGACTTCAGTCATGTCCAACTCTTTGTGACCCCATGGGCTGTAGCCCGCCAGGCTCCTCTGTCCATGGGATTCTCCAGGCAAGAACACTGGAGTGGGTTGCCATGCCCTCCTCCAGGGGATCTTCCTGACCCAGGGATCAAACCCACATCTCCTGGGTCTCCTGCATTGGCAGCAGGTTCTTTACCACTAGCGCCACCTGGGAAGCGCCAAACTATAGAAGCAAACTATTAAAAATAACTGTGTTGTCTAAGGCCTGGCTCTGTCAACTGCAGCTGAGAGGAGGCGGGAAGGGAAAAATGCTCCCCTCGGCTTCCAATTATGCCGTGATAACTGTTTAAATTTTACTGAGTAAATAACTATCTCTGTGGGTTGAATGAAAAAAACACAGCACAGCACACAAAGCCCACCAGTCATCTGTCGGAGGTAAGGCTGAATGTGTGTTAAACACACGCGCTTTTGTTCTTGTTTTTAGTTCAGCGCCCTGATACAGAGAAGGCAGGAACTACTCTCACTTCCAGGGGCTGAACGACCCACTCTCTCGATAGGTTCGGCTTTTGTTTTCATCTCTTATTAGAATGTTTGTTTGGGGTTTTTCATTTCCGTTGAGCCAAAGGCAAGAATGGAGAGGAGCGTCGAGGTTCGCAGCGTGAGTGGGGTGAGGACGGGGTGTGTGGGAAGGGGCTTCCCTGGGGCAGGTCACGGGGAAACAGGAAGACGCACGGAGGCGCCTGGGGCGAGAAGGGAGGCCGACGGCAGAGCCGCAGCCCGAGTGGCTTTAGTCTGGTTAATCTGTGGGCTTCCGAGTTGGCCCAGTGGTGAAGAGTGCTCCTGCCAACACGAGACGTGGAGACACAGCTGGACCCCCGGGTCGGGAGGACCCCCTGGAGGAGGAAATGGCAGCCACCCCAGTGTTCTCGCCTGGGAATCCCATGCACAGAGGGGCCTGGCGGGCTGCAGTCCCTGGGGGCGCAGAGCCAGACACGACTGAGTGAGCACACGACAATCTGTTTGTAGGACGTATGGTAACCCTAGAGATTCATTCCAGTCCACATTTGGTGCAGACAGACACTGTTTGATTCCACTTGTGGAGGTGCCCCAAGCAGTCGACGTCACAGAGTCAGAAAGTACTCTGGTAGGCGCCAGGGATGCGGGCTGGGGCGGGAGTGGAGAGTCAGTGTTTCGTGGGGACAAGAGTTCAGTCTCGGAAGGTGAGACATTCGGGAGATGGACGATGGAGATTTGCACAACAGTGTGAGTGTACTTAGGGCCCCTGAATTGTACACTCAAATATGGTTAAAAGAGCATGGTTTGTATTACGTGACTTTTACCGCCCTTAAAGAAGCATTAAAGAAAAAGAGTAGATATAAGCCCCCAGAACGCGTGTGCTGGGCTGCACACAAAGGCTTTGTGGCCGATCAGAGCAGGCTCAGCGTGGGGAGCACGTGGGGAGGAGAGCAGCGGTTCTCGCCCTTGACTGTGAGTCAGACGGAAGCGGCGTGCAGCGGCGGCTCTCCAGTCAGGAGACGGACGCAGGGATGACTCCCTGACTCCCGGGGCGGGCCGCCGGGGAGCTTTTCTGCCCTGGAGTTGCCCTCGGTCACAAGCACGTCTGCTCTTCTTGCCCGCCCAGGATTGGCGTGTGGAATGTAAATCGCCATGGCTGGAAATGGGGGTGTTTACGGGGACCTGGGGCTGCACTGCGGACTCCTGTCCCAACCGGCGGGCTGTGCAGATGCTCGCGGGGAGAGGCCGGCAAACGCAGAGACGGGGATCCGTGCTGAAGGTGGAAAAGTAGATCTTGTCTCGTGCTTTGGACAAGCTTAGAAAAAAACGGAGCCATTCGACGGTGACAGGGAAGAACCTTCATGGAAACCTTGGGCTCCGTGTAAACTGCCTTGTCATAGGACACCACTCCTGAAAGACCCCCTTTGAAAAATAAAAAGACCTCCTTTGCCTTGGTTTGCAACTAAGCCTAGTTCTTCATGGGAAAAGAAGGAGGAAAAAAATACAGATTTTTGTGCTTTCTTCCCCTTTGTTGGCAAAGCCGTCTTGTTCCGCTTTGAATCTTCTGAAAGTGCAGCTGGTGACTGTGGGTCCCCACCCAGATCCTGTCTGTGTGGGTCCACACGCCTGTCCCCCAGCTGCTGCGGGCACCCGAGCGTGGCCTTGCCGCGGGGTGACCTCCTCCCAGAACTGCGCTGCCCCCACCAGCAGCAGCCTGACGAACCGCCAGCGCGGCGATGGGGCACGCCAGGCCCATCACACCAGGAAGGGCCGGCTCTGCCCTGCCGCGTGTTCCAGAGTGCCCTTCACGCGGAACCAGCTCAAGTCCCAACACTTCTCTGGAAAGCTTTGTGCAGGAGGTTGTGCTGGCCTGGACCAAATAGCGCAGCCTTCTGGCTAGAATCCCGCGGTCAGGAGAGGAAGCCTGATTCTCCCATGGGTAAGCGAGCTGATCACGGTTCACTCCAGCTGGGCAGGGAAGTTAGTATCTGCACGACCAGCAGACCCCAATATGCAGCTTTGTGGGAGAAAGGTCCTGGGAGCCGAGTGAAGCGACTCACAGCAGAAGAGCATGGTATTCAAGAAAAGGCTTGTTAGCGAAGCCAGAGCTTACGGCAGTGAGCACAACTTTGATTTATAACAACAACTGTTTGCACATAATTACTAAAATATTGATTGCGCATTCAGCAGTGCGCCTGAATTAAAGACAAGCCAAATCCGGTAACGGAGCCAAACGGATTTTATTGCAGCCACCGTTCAGCCCTTTCCTGCCATAATCTGGGATTTTTGTAGAGGACATTTCAATATATTGAGCGTTGCGTTTGATGGTTGTGCCTCCTCCTCATGCTTATGGAGCTCCTGGGTGAAGGCATGAAACAGGCAACAGGAGACAAAGGCGGGTCTATAAATACAGGCTGAGATGGGAGCAGGGGTCGGGGTGCAAATAAATCAGACATAAATGGTCAGGGAAAATGTCAAAGGTGAAGGACAAGGGGAGGATTCCAGACACACCAGAAGGCACGCCAGACAAGCTGGGAGGGAAGGAGCTTGAGGCGTGCTTGCCAGCTGCGTGTTACAGCTAAGTTCAAATTAAGCTCATAAGCACCAGCTGCAGATGTGCTTTCGGGTCTGAGTGCCGCCGGGCCTCGTCCCCGACTCTCCCACGAGGCCCCAGGACCTGCCCTTGGACGCTCACCCACCCAGACCTCTTTTCCAGGATGTCGGTTTATCGAGTGCATCCCAGCCCGTGGCCTGTGAGCCACCGCCCGCGTCTCCTTTCCCTGGCATGCGCGGCCCCCCCGGCATTTTTATGGGTGGGGCTGCCCACGTGGCCCAGTGGTGAAGATGCAGGAGACGCGGGTTTGATCCCTGGTCGGGAAGATCCCCTGGAGAAGGGAATGGCAGCCCACGCCAGCATTGTGGCCTGGAGAATCCCATGGACGGAGGAGCCTGGGGGTTGTGTTCATAGTCCATGGGTCGCAGAGTCAGACACAGCTGAGTGAGCGAGCGGCACCAGCTGTATCCCGACGGGTGGGCCCTCATCGCTTCCCAGTCTTTACCCAAAGCTCAGTCTCCCCGCCAGGGCTTTTCTCTCCTTCCCGTTCAAAATACAGCTCTCCCCACCCACGGCATTCTCTGTTCTTTCCCCAGACTTAGGGTTTTTTAGTATTTTACCTGTTATCTACTTTGCAACCTCTGTCTGGGCAAGGACCTTTATCTGTTTTCTTCACTGCTATACTCCCCTGACCTGAAACAGTAATGACTTGTGGTAAATATTCAGTACATATTTAAGGGTTAGATAAAAAAAATGATCCCTTCAGCTATACTGATTTTCTCTTTTCCACATTGACGTGTTTTGTTAACTTTTATAATTTTTCAAGTTGACTTTTTTCCCCATAACTTTCCTGGTTCTTTTATAGTCTTATATTGCTTGCTTATTTTGTGATTCCTTTGTCCAGCCTTTAACATGTGCTACATCATCATTTTATATTTCTGTGTCTGATTAATTCATGAGCTGAAGGAAGGGAGTTTGATTCTGTGCTGATTCTCACTCATGGTGGCTGTTTTGCTTGTATCTTTCACAATGTTTGATTCTGAGCTCGTTGATTGATCTCTGGGGGCCTCCTGAGGGCCTAAGACGTGGATGCTTTTGTCCAGAGAGGACTCAAGTTTGCTGCTACTGAGGGCCAGAGGCACTGGCCCAGACCAACTGGAGAATTTCTATTTCCCCTCCCCTGCCCCTTTCCCTGGCCTCAGCTTAGACTGATCACAACAGTGCTGACCCCGGCAGCCACACTGAGGACAGCTTTGCCCTTCGTTACAGGTTTGCCTCCCAACGTTCCCACTGTGGGATCACCCAGCTCCCCACCCCCAACTTAGCAAGAGCCCAGCAGTGCAGTAGAAAGTCTGGAGACTTCCTTGGTGGTCCGGTGGTTAAGACTCTGCACTTCCAAGGAGGGGTCAGAGTTTCGGTCCCTGGTCAGGGAAGTAAAATCCCGCCCATCTTGACCTAAAGACTAAAGCCAGTCTGTTGTCTACAGGAGTCAGCTCTTGGAGAGGTGCTGGACCACCTCCTGTGTGTCCTTCTCCCGAACTTCCATTCCACTGTGGCCTCTAGCTGTGGGGTGGCGATGACACCGTCTCACGCCCCCTGGTCACCTCTCAGCACAGTGCTGGGTGAACGGCAGGTGTCTGATGTATAACTCCTGCTTCACTGTTCATATTTGAACATCAAGTCTGGTGAACCAGCACACTGCCCTCGCGCCCCTTCACACCCATCCTCTGGTTCCACCTGGCCCTGTCCAGTCGCTCAGTCGTGTCCAACCCTCTGCGACCCCATGGACTGGAGCCCGCCAGGCTCTTCTGTCCATGGGATTTCCAGGTAAGAATACTGGAGTGGGCTGCCGTTTCCTCCTCCGGGGGCTCTTCCTACCCTGGAATTGGACTGGTATCTCCTACATTGTGGGCAGGTTCTTTACTGCTCAGCCACCAGGAAGCCCACTGCGAGTTTACACACCCAAATCTAAGCATCGCCATGGCCCTTTACAAGACTGCGAAGGAACATTGTCTTTTGAGGAGCTGTCAATGCTAGGAGGGTGTTGTGTCGCTCTTTCTGGTTGAGCAGGAGTTCCTGCTGATTGGAGGTTTGGTCAAATTACAATGCAGGGACAGGACTCACAGTGTGGGTAGAGAGGAGACCAAAGGACAGAGAAAAGTTTTATATTCAAGGTTTTTTTGTGTGTCGACATGAAATATGAATGTTATTTCATAATAATAAAACTACATATATATAATTAGTATTTATACTATATATGATGTATTGCTGTTTAGTCGCTAAGCTGTGTCTGACTCTCTGTGACCCCATGAACTGTAGTGCACCAGGCTCCTCTGTCCATGGGATTTCCCAGGCAAGAATACTGGGGTGGGCTGCCATTCCCTTCTCCAGGGGTCTTCCCCACCCAGGGATCGGCAGGCAGGTTATTTACCATCTGAGCCCCCAGGGAAGCACCCCCACCCACCCCCCACCCCCTACCCCCGCGAGTGACCCAGCCTTCCCTAGTTATTTGGGCCTGAATTATTCCAGAGCTTCCTGTCCGCTTGCAGGGAGTAAGGGGTGGTGCAGGCCTGTTGCGGGGGCAGTCTGGGTGGTTGGGCGGGCATCCGGGGTCTGTCTATGCAGGAATTTGTTGGGGCTTGGCTCTCTGCCCGCAGGTGCAGGGCCATCTGGACCGATCGGGGCCCTGGGGATGGCTCCAGTCCTCAGCAGGCCCCGCAGCCCCAGGCCTGTCCGCGGGTGTCCTGGCCGGGACCCTCCCCGTCCCGGAGGCGGCATCTGCTTCTCTATCTGCCATGGACACAGCCCACACGTCTCCACTCTGGCCCACGAGGCAGACAGGGGAACCTCCCGGGAGACCTGGAAAGGGGACGCTCCCCGCGCCCCGCCACCTGCAGTCACGCCTCTCAGCCCAGCCCTACCTGCCCTTCCAGAAAGAGGGCTGCCCAGAGCCCCCAGTTCCCCCCAACCCGAGCCTGCTCTTCGGGCTCTGCAGGTCTGAGGCCCCCCGACCCGAGGATGAGGACCGTCAGCGTGCCCGGCTGTCATCAGCTCTCACTGTTCCCGACCAGCGCAGCCTCCCTGCAGTCCGCCTTTCACCACTGGACTCAAGACAGAGCCCAGGGAGGTCCTCTGATGCTCCAGTGGCATCTAACTCAGTTAGCAGATTCGCTCAGGACATTGGATCCGCTCTGAAAGAAATCAGGCCGCAGGGAGGAGAGGGCCCATAACCATCCTAAATGAAATGGAGCAGACCATTGACAGTCAGATCCTTGCTTCTGTTGCATCAGAACCTGGTGCAAGTGGGCATCAGAGGCATGAGGCTGGGGAAAGGGCCCAGAGGCAGAATGTATGGCCCCGCTAAACTCCGGGCTGAAAGTAAAAGTTCAAGTCAAATTACACTGCAAGTCTGCCACGTGCTATCAAATCACTGGGCAGGGAGGATGCTCTGAGGAGATTGTCCCCTGGCCTCTGGGAAGGAGTTCCTGCCAGGGAATGGCCACATTGCTCCAGGAGCCCAGGGCTGGAATTCAGCGGTGCCGGGAGGTGGCACGTGTGGAGGTGCTCAGCATCCCAGGCTCTGTGTGGGGAGGACCACCCCTGGTTTTCATACATCCAGGAGGATTGTTCCCGTTCACGCAGGAGGAGACCATTCCAGTTCCAGAAGAGCAAAACTGGCTCCTCCTTCCCTCCAGTGTCACTATGTATCACCACTGGTCAGCACAGTCCCTTTGCTCTAGAACAGGGGCTCCCAAATCCTGCGCCATGGACTGGTATGCCTGTTAGGAACTGGGCCACACAGCTGGAGGTTAGGTTAGTTTGAAACAACTTCAAATCTCCATACTTGCTGGATTGAAGTCAGAGTGGAGCATCCTGTTGTTCAGTTGCTCAGTCGTGTCCGACTCTGCGACCCCACGGACTGCAGCATGCCAGGCCTCCCTGTCCATCACCAACTCCTGGAGCCTACTCAGACTCATGTCCATTGAGTCAGTGATGCCATCCAGCCATCTCATCCTCTGTCATCCCCTTCTCTTCCCGCCTCTAATCCTTCCCAGCTTCAGGGTCTTTTCCAGTAAGTTGGCTCTTTGCATCAGGTGGCCAAAGTATTGGAGTTTCAGCTTCATCATCAGTCCTTCCAATGAATATTCAGGACTGATTTCCTTTAGGATGGACTGGTTTGATCTCCTCGCAGTCCAAGGGACTCTCAAGAATATCCTGAGTTGCCACAAAAGCACAGAAAAGCCTGCTTCCATTTCTAACATCCTATCTTTATGAAGCGGCGTTTTCTGCAGTGACAGCAACCAAAACGAGGTTAGAGAGGAGACTATAGGCCTAGTCAACACGCTTCAGGAGCCGCTGTCCGCCAGCTCCCCCGGATGGGACCGTCCAGCCGCAGGGATCAGCTCAGGGCTCCCCCTGATTCCGCACTGCGGGGAGGTGTGTAAGTGGCTCCCTGCGTGCCACGGCGTAATGATAACAGAAATAAAGTGCGCAATAAACACGATGTGCTTGAATCTCCAAAATCACATCTCCCTTCCCCAGTCTGTGGGAAACTTGTCTTCCAGTCCTTGGTGCCAAAACTGGTTGGAACTGCTGCTCTAAAAAATTCTTCTCTCGTTCCTAGAAAGTTAGCCAGAATAAGTACTACAGTTTAGACTTTAACCTTAGAACAAGCAGGTACTAACCATGCCATCATTTTGCTTCCTGGAGAAAGGTAAATAGATTATGGTTTGTGTGAGGGTCTGCAGAACCTGATGGAGCCCTCTGACAGAGAGACCAGCAGTCCTTTTCAAAGATGACACATGATACCTGATTTTTGTTCACTGGTGAACCATTTTAAGGGGTTTTTTAACTGGATATTTTTTATCATAGAATATAAAAAGTCAGAAATGAAAAACCAAAGCCTTTGAAATTTGATTAACGTTATCTTTTCCTCTCCTGTTCTCAAGCCTTCAACATTCTGCCTCTTTTCTTAATTATTGGCAATTAACCCTCATTCTTCACCTAGAAAATAG
>JAGTXW010001341.1:106926-150550 GCA_020226075.1 Hydropotes inermis
TATTTGATACTCCCTAGGGTTAGTTCTCTGTTGGTCTAGGGTCTTGGAGTCAGCGCTCCCACCCCAAAGGCTCAGGGCTTGATCTCCAGATGGTAGCTGTCCAGACCCTGGTGGCTATTCCCATTGCCAGTTTTGAGTTCCCTGCAAGAGGGTAGCAGGACTTGATGGCTCCTGGATCTTGCAGCCAGATCTGCTCATTCTCCCTCTCGACTTTGGAGTACCCACTTGGGGTGCTTCAGTGACAGCCTTTGGGCAACTGAGGTTGGCCAGAACCAGCTCAGGTCACCGCTACTGGCATGGGACTCAGCCCATTGAACAGGGTCCTCCCCACCTGATGCCAAGTGGGTGATGGCTGCTAGGGATGCACAGGAAGTGCCTAGCTGGATTTTTTTATGACTGAGTCACCAGGGACATAAGACATATATTTTTTTATGGTTACTGAAGTAAAAATAAAATATTTTCCATTATTATTCAACATTGAATTAGAAGCATTTTTCCATATTGCTACACAGTTTTTGTAATTTTCATTTGAATGCCTGCATGATAGTCTATTATTTTGTTCTACCTTAAATCACTAAATCATTCCTATAGTTCTGTACATGTAGAACCACTCCACTCTATAAAAGAAGAAACTGAGGCCAGGACAAGTACTTCATGTTTTGAATCTCTGTGAATCCTTTCTCTTTGTCATGCTGTAGCTTTCATAGGGAAGATGAGAGTTATTATTGGCAAAAAGTTCTGTGTGGTTAGTTTTTTTTTATGCTGGTGCATCATTTGGTACTTGTAAAAGATTAGATCATAATAAAAAAATAATATAACTGCTGAAAATTTAGAGGACTGGTTAACAGATAAGGGAATAGGGTCATCATTTCCTTTGATGCAATAGTAGCTTCTTTTGCTGTTTTGGGAAGATCTCCTGGAGACTTTGTATTCTTACATATGCTTATGAATGGGCAGTATGAACTTGCTTTATGCTTCAAATATTTATACCAGTAGCAGGTTCCTGAAGAATTGAAATAAATGTGGTTAAGGCTGATATAGTGGAAGCTGGTAGACTGGGTCTGCTGACTGGAAACTGTCTTGTTAGAGTGTGCCTTGGAGAAAGAGAACACTACCATTTTTGGAGAGGAGGGTATTGAGCACTTCAGTATGGAGTTACTGATAGGATGTAGGGGAAGCCTATCAGACATCTAAAAAACTAGAATGTTTGTGCTGGAAGGGACATTAGAGACCATTTTCAACTCATCAAGTACCCACTAAAATAGCAGGAATTGAACTAAAACTCAGATAACATTAATGTCAAGTTGAGTGTATTGTGCATCACAGAATGATTTCAGTGACAAATTTTCCTCCTTCAGTTACTAAGAACTTTTCACATATGGAAATAATTTTAATATCTTTTAAAAACTCTGATAACTCTATCTGTATTTCCATATACTCAAAAAAAAAATATATGGCTATATTCCTCCTCCATATGCTGGAGATGACGTAACTCTTCCAAACTGAAGAGTCCGTGATTAGAATCTTTAGCTTTGTTTCAGTATGTCTTGAAATATATGTTTTATAATGTAGATACTATAAATAGACTAGCAGTGGTCTCATTCAGAAACACCTCTCTAAATCACATTTCTAGAAACAGTGAGATGATTGGGTCAGAGTTGAAGTAACAGGCAGATAAGAGTTGGATGCAGGAGGAAAAGAGTAGAAAACTCTGAGGTAACTTCCCCTCCTAGGATCTCAAAGACTATGTGCAAGGAAAACAACAGAACCATACAATTTTAGTTTTAGGATTACTACCAGAAAGCATGTTGTCTCATATTTTTCCTTTATAGATTGAAAAACTAAAATTTAGAAACACTTGTCCAGATTTTAAGGGCTTTTCATTGAAAACATATGTCCATGCTTTCTATTGCCTCTAAATCTAGTGCTTTTTGTCAACTAATGTAATAATTATTGTGTTAATACTGTTGTCATGAAGCAGGATAAGTGTCAGTGTCCACAAAAGAGGACATGGGGAACATGTTACTATCCTTAAGGCTACCAAGTAGGGTTACATAAAAAAAAATGCAGTATAGATGCCAAGAGCTTGATTGTGGCTTTCAGCTGGAAAGTCTGAGCAAAATTCACTGAAGGCTAGTTCGGCAGAAGTGAACCTTGTGGAGGTGAGGCTGAGCTAAAGGATTGAACTTGAAATAGCTGGTAGTTGAAGGAGGGTACATTTCAGGCAGTTAGTACTAGCACTGCCACAGGAAGAACCTGTTACTGTAGAGAACAATCACTCCATTCTTTACAATAGCCTTAATATTCTTATTCTAATCCATGTAAATAACATTGAGTAAGTTACACTCTTGTCCTCTTTCTTTAGCAGTAAGGAGGAGTGAATAACAAAGCAGGGCTTCCTGTTACAGAGAAACCAGGAGGCATCGTGAATATGAAGCAGTATAAAGGATTTTATTCATAAAATAAAGGATTTTATTTATAAAGGGGAAGGAGAATATGCTCCACAAAATTCTACAGCCAGAATTTCAAAGCATCATTGTTGCCTAATGATGGTTTTAGCTTTGCCCTCGGTGGATATATAGTTGGAGTTTTGCAACTGAAAAATATCTTTGTTATGTTTTGCCTGGATCAAAGCACACATAAAGCCTGATTGAATGGAAAAAAAGGCAAAAGCTACAGCTGAGAGCCTCAGCATGACGACAGGTGGCCCTCAGGTTTTTGCTAATGCCCTATATGGCTAAAATGTTCTGAAACCTTTGTAAGTAGACTGAAAAATTCAACTACACACACACACACACACACACACACACACATACATATATGTATATATTTATATGTCCAGAACTGGTGCTCCTGCCTTTCTGGAGGTCAGAGTTACTACAGATTGAAAGAACAACACTCTGAGCCTTTCTTTTTTTGGGGTACAGTGTGAGGCTCTAGCCCCAAAGAAGAGATATTTGTGAGAAGAAAAGTGAAGCTACAGGATGTTGGAAGACTGTAAGAGAGAATAAAATTACAGAAATGTGCTTAAATAAAAACTAGTCTCTGTAGCACAATCCAGGTTTTTCAGTCTTAGGTACACAATGGACTCCCTGAAATAAGGAAATTTTAACAGATGGAAATACCTTATAATCAACTGTTTGCCTATAAATGAGTTTATTAATGAGAACCAGAGAAATCTTTATTTAAAAAGAGTGAGATTGAAAAAAAAAAAAGGAGTGAGATTGGTGTTTCTGTTAACACTGGATGGAGAGACCTCTTCTTGTTTTATGCTGTGGTTTTTAATGACACCTGTATACACTGAAGACTTATATTTTATCATGATTCCAGAGAGAATGAAAGTAAGAACTGTTACCATTAGTTCTATAAATTCCAACCAAACTTGGATAAATCATATTGTGAGTAAATACTCTTGATGCTTACATGTACTTCTAGTGTTATTGACATCTTTTTCTTTAAATACCTATGTCCAGTTCTTATCTTTGACTTCCTAAACCATGTCCTTACCTTCCTTGCCAATTATCTTAAGATCTTCTAGCAATATCATATTGGGGTTTTCCTGCTTAAAGGACAATTTTTGGGGGTCCCCAAACCCCTTCGCTATTCATTCATATGGGCTATGTGTAATAAGACAGATGGAAAAGTAGAAAGCTCAGTTTAGAAAAGATACATACATGATTGAGCTCCAAAATTCAAACACACACACACACACACACACACACATTCTCCCAAACCCTCCCTAATTTGGATATTCTCCCCCCACTGTAATGACTATTTATATAGCTAAATTCAACTGCATTGTAAGCCTCTGAGGATTAGGAAGGTTTTCCTATGCTTTCATTTTATTTCTGTCCTCACTCCAATATGTAGCATAAAGTATTGTCCTTAAACATGTCTAACAAATATAGATTAAATGATTATTTATTTACCAAATTGACTGGCTTATCAATATTCCAAGGACAGTTTGACTTCTGAGACTAGCTGGGCAACTTCACAGGAGATACAGGGAGGTTTTCAGGGACCATGTCATATTTACCTTCATCTCCCTTGCGTTGGTTAACCTCATGTTCTACTCAGTGCTCCCTATAGGTAAATGCTCCATTTCTGTTTATTGAATAAAAATTAGTTTCTATTGTTGAGCAATAGTTCCTCAATTAAGTTCTGTTATGAGAACTTGTACCACCATATTAAATTTAAAAAGAACACAAAATTGCTGCTACATGACCTGGCCTTTCAGTATTGAGAATCTAATATAATAATAGAGTGTTATTTCCTTGAGGGTATAGCATCTCTCTAGCCAGTTGCTCATTGTTACATGCATGGCAAGCTCCTTAGAGTTAAAAGGTTCTTCCTTATCTGGGAGGAAAGAAATGAAAACCACTTACCTGGTCAACATTATTTCATAGGGTGCTGGGGAATAAATCAGGCTTGGCATGACCTTCATTGAAATTTCAGATTTATTTACAGAGGTTTGTGCTGATCGCTTTATCTACTGGAGGCTCCGTTTCCCCTTGGTGACTCATAAGTAATGTGGTCCACGCAAACCCGTGTAAATAGAACTAATATTTCAAGGGAACTCATGCTATATACTCTTCCCCTGAGAATAGATGATGGCTGACTGCTAGCCTGATATGAATTGATCTCTGTGAGGGAGAAGAAGGATTGTGTGGCCCAAAAAACAGTATCCAGGGTTTGTGAATTCTGAGAGGGGCTGAGGTACACTGGATCAAAGTGTGTTCATGTGGTATGTTTCTACCTATGAGCAAAAATCTACAACAGAAAACAAAATAACTCACTCAAATCAAGTCTTCAATGGTCTACAAAGTTATCATTGATTCTTCTAAATTTATTTGTGCATATTTTTTTCTTAGAGCTGCTAAATCCAGTGGTCTCCAAAGAAGAGTTTGGACCCGCAAGTAAATATATCTTTAAGCTGGTTTCCTCTATTAATTCCACTTCCTTTTTTTGTTTATCCCAGTTTCAGTGTCTCACCACACCTCTCTTTTCTTGCCTTCTAATATACTTTTCTGGGATGTCTTGAACTTATGTAGCTCTTTTGGCCCAATTCTACTTAGGCCTCTACAGTCAGCAGCCCTCATTTATAGCTCAGAGACTTGCCCACACATATTCAGAGAAACCAGCCCACCTACCTGCACTACAGAGGTGAAATGTAAGGCTTCTGCAAAATAGGAACAAGCTTTTCTTCATAAAACATTTACATAAAATGTAAACTGCTGTGCTCTAGGTTTTTTATCTCTGCTTTATGATATATGATTTTATTAAACCTTTTAAATGTTATTGTTTAAGAAGTCTAGAAGGGAGTTAGATAAGTGTATTAGAATCAATCAAGAAGCAGCAAATTTAGGGCATTCTATGGCCTCACTGTATTGTTGCTCACTACATGGGATAAAGATCTTGTGAACTTACAATGGGTTTGAGAAAACAAGACTCTGAGAACAAACCCTGAAAGACGCAAGTCTGTATAAAATTAACTGTGTGGTATGGATTTAAGTGACATTCTAAATACATATGTGGTCATGCCCCTCTCCTTAAAATCACAAGCTTTTTGAGGGCAAATACTGTGTTTTAGTCACTGTGAATTCCCAATGCCTAGCACCAGAATTTTTTATGGGTGCTTTAAGGTGAGTAAATTCTCAGCAAGTGGCTGCATAATCTCCTAAATGAGTAGGGAATGCAGCCATCTCATGAGAACTGAGAGCTCTAAACAGAACCTTCACAGCAAGGTATCCTCCCTTCATCCTGCTCTTGTAGCAAGAGAATCTACTCAAACCCCTTGGGGCTAAGTTTGGTATGATCCTAATCCTGTGACCCATGCAAATTACTTACCCTTACTTTGGTCATGGTATCTTGTATCGTCATTACCTTCATCATCATTTCCAGTAGCAGAAGCAACAAGGCACATTCATTATCTGTGGGGTCCTGTGCCATGCTCTGTGGGTAAAGACAGTTAAAAAACAAACAAACAAGCAGAAAAAAACAGTCTCTGTTCTGGAGAATCTAATATAATAATAGAGAATGAAAACAAATGCTATATGATGACATGGAATTTTTCATGGAATACTGCTATCTGTATATTTTGAAGAGTGAAGAGAAGGAAGATTGCTTTGAAAATGAAGAGTGTTTTGGACAAATAAAGTACTATGTACACTTTCTGGAGATTTATAACATGCAATAACATGATGGAAGCTTTTGTTTTGACAGATATCACTTTAAATTTTCTACTAAAATATAACTGTATATAGCAAAATTTGCAGATATTAAGTATAGAGTGTAAGTTTTCCCCAATGATACAGTTTTGTAACCAAAACCCCAAAGAAAAGTTTATCACTCAAGAAAGTTTTTTCAAGATCCTTACCAGTCAGTTCTCCCCTAGCCTGCACCCCCTCCCCCAGGAAACCACTATTCTGATTTTTACCTCTCTAGATAGAGTGGTTTTTCCTGTTCTTCATACTTAGTAGGCAAACTTTTAAAAATGTAATATTTATCAATATTTGCATATTTATTATGCAGTAGAATATGCTTTGAAAAATGCTTAGTGATCACTTTACAGCTTTCAATGGATTTTTATATTCATGATCTTATTTAATTCAAAATAATATAAGGCTGTAAGTGCCAAATGAGAGATTCACACAGTGGTTGCCACAGCAGTTGAGATGACAACATGCCAGTTAGAGTTAGTTTAAATTGAGAAAGCTTCCCAGTGGTCATCTGTCCTCTTCAGCTAGATCTTCAGATTAGTTAGGAAGTAAGCAAGTCGGGAGAAAAGGAAAAGGAATTCCCAGATATAGGAGCAGGGTGGGCAAAAATTTAACAATGGCAATAGCAATGTATATTGTGCAATAGAAAAGCAACAGCCTGAAAAAAAGGTGTGGGAATAAAGCTGCTCCCCAGCCCTGACCATGCCTCTGTGTGCTTGGAGAGGCACTGTGGTTCCAGAGCCATATCTACTAAGATATGTTCCCTGCATGATCCTCTCAGCTGCTTCCAGCAGTGCTGTGGTCAGTAAACAACTTTTAGGGACTGATTTCATATTCTATTTTAATTTTTTTTTCTCTGCACACTCAGGGATAGTATCTTGCCATTGTTAGAGGAGGTCACAGAGAGGACATGATCACTGGTTGATCCTCAAACTGGATGTAGGGCAATACATTCCCCCATTCTTGAAATGTACACTCTACCCATAGTTCCCACAGCGGGAGCTGTGTTCAAGGAAGCAACACTGAGAGAGAAACGTGTTGTTGAGACCACAGTGGGTGGTGAATTAATACATGATTGAACCCATTAAGATCTGTCTATAATACTTAAGATTCTTGCAGGTGGGCCAGGATCTACTCTTCTTGAGGCACCAAGACAAGCCTCCAGCGTAAGCTCTCTTCATCTTTGCATCACCACCTACCAACCCGGAGTGGCTACCTCTTTCTAGGGTCTCTTCTTGCCCTCTATGTATAAGGGCCAGTTTCAAATTTCACCAAGGAATTCCTGAGGCAGACAATCAACAGCTGTCAATAAAACTTTCTTCATGTGCATTGTTCTTTCAGTAAATTATAATGGGTAGGGAAGCTGCTCACAGCTTTGTGCTTGAATTTTACCATAAGATAAATGTTGGCAAGGATTTCTCATGATTTGGATTGATAGGGAGTCCCTGTCTTCCTAGTGTGGTATCTTTTCCAAGCCTGTCCATCTTCTCTAGTCCCAGGACTTTCCTGCCAGGCCTCTTGACTCCCTTCTCAGATCTCTCCAGTCATTAATGGGAGAGTGGTGTTAGGGTAAGAACTGTTAAAAAATGTACATCTGGACTGATGACCAACAGGTAGCATTCTTGGCCAGTTGTTTCCAGTTTCCTAGAGAATTAATCTCCTAAAAGTAGTTAGGATTTTTGGTAAGTAATTTAGCCAACAAGATCAAATCATTTATGCTGAATCACTTACTGCCAATTTTTGTACAGGACATGTGTCATGGGAGTCTACTTACAGTTGTTTTCCAATATTAAACTTAGTCATGCTCTCATCTCCTTCTGCAAGAGCATCAGAATCACATCTAGCTGTTGAATGACCATTGACAGAAAGACACTAGAACCCACTGATAAAAGATACCCCATGTCCAAAGACAGAGAAGGCATAATGAGATGGTAGGAGGGACACAATCACAATAAAATCAAACCTTATGACTGCTGGATGGGCAACCCACAAACTGGAGAACAATACCAAAGAAGTCCTCCCACTGTTATAAAGGTTCTAGGCCCCTGTCAAGATTTCAGCCTGGGGATCTGGTAAAGGGACTGAGCATCCTCAGGGAATCTGACTTTGAAGGCCAACAGGGTTTGCTTACGGGACTTCCACAGGACGGGGGGAAACAGACTTCATTCTTGGAGGGCACAAGAAAAATCTTGTGCTCACCAAGAACCAGAGCAAAGGATCAGTGACCCTCCTGGAGATTTAACTAGACCTATCTGCTAGTGTTGGAGGATCTTCTGTGGAGGGGAGGGTCAGCAGTGGCTCATTGCAGGGATGGGGGCACTGGTAACAAAAGTCCTGGAAAATACCCGTTGCCATAAGTTCTGTTGGAGATTGCCATTAACCCTACCATATACCCCAGGGTAGACCCCAGGGCTGGGTTGTCTCAGGCCAAACAACTAGAAGGAAGGGAGCACAGCTCCACCCATCAGCAGATAATTGGATTCAAGTTTTACTGAGCATGGCCCTGCCCATCAAAACAAGACCCAGATTTTCTTACCACTAGTCCCTTCCATCAGGAAGCTTACACAAACGTCTTAGCTTCATCAACCAGAGGGCAGATAAGGGCAAGTTCAGCTCAGCTCAGTCCAGTCCCTCAGTCATGCCTGACTCTTTGCAACCCATGTACTGCAGCACACCAGGCTTCCCTGTCCATCACCAACTCCCAGAGTTTACTCAAACTCATGTCCATTGAGTTGGTGATGCCATCCAACCATCTCATCCTCTGTCGTCCACTTCTCCTCCCTCCTTCAATCTTTCCCAGCATCTGGGTCTTTTCCAATGAGTCAGTTCTTTGCATCAGGTGGCCAAAGCATTGGAATTTCAGCTTCAGCATCAGTCCTTCCAATGAATATTCAGAATTGATTTCCTTTAGGATGGACAAGTTAGATCTTACTGCAGTCCAAGGGATCTCAAGAGTCTTCTCCAACACCACAGTTCAAAAGCATCAGTTCTTCAGTTCAGTTCAGTTCAGCTTTCTTTATAGTCTAACTTTCACATTCATACATGACTACTGGAAAAACCATAGCTTTGACAAGATGGACATTTGTTGGCAAAGTAATGTCTCTGCTTTTTAATATGCTGTCTAGATTGGTCATAACTTTTCTTCCAAGGAGCAAGCATCTTTTAATTTCATGGCTGCAGTCACTATCTGCAGTCATTCTGGAGTCCCCCCAAATAAAGTCTGCCACTGTTTCCCCTGTTTTCCCATCTATTTGCCACGAAGTGATGGGACCAGATGCCATGATCTTAGTTTTCTGAATGTTGAGTTTTAAGCCAACTTTTTCACTCTCCTCTTTTACTTTCATCAAGAAGCTCTTTAGTTCTTCTTCACTTTTTACCATAAGGGTAGTGTCATCTGCATATCTGAGGTTATGGATATTTCTCCTGGCAATCTTGATTCCAGCTTGTGCTTCTTCCAGCCCAGTATTTCTCATGATGTACTCTGCATATGAGTTAAATAAGCAAGGTGACAATATGCAACCTTGACATACTCCTTTTCCTATTTGGAACCAGTCTGTTGTTTCATGTCTAGTTCTAACTATTGTTTCCTGACCTGCATACAGATTTCTCAGGAGGCAGGTGTGGTGGTATGGTATTCCCATCTCTTTAAGAATTTTCTACAGTTTGTTGTGACCTTTTGGAGGGCACAGACAGAACCTTGTGTGCACCATGACCCAGCAGAAAGGAGCAATGACCCCACAGGAGACTGACCCAGACTTGCTGTAAGTGGCCAGGAGTCTCCAGCAGAGGGGTGCATCAGCGGTGGCCTGCTGCAGGATTGGGTAGTATCTTGCTTCAGGATACTGAATGTAGCAGTACATGCCCAGGACCTTTTGAAGGAGGTCCCCATTATCTTCATTACCTCCACCATAGTTTGGTAGTAGGTAAATAACAGGGAGGGAACACAGCTCCACCCATCAATAGAAAATCAAATTAAAGATTTCTGAGCATGGCCCCACCCATAAGAACAAGACCCATTTTCCCCCTCAGTCAGTCTCTCCCATCAGGAAGCTTCCATAAGCCTCTCATCCTTCTCCATCAGAGGGAAGACAGACTAAAAACCACAATCACAGAAAACTAATCAACCTAATCACATGGACCACAGGCCTCATCTAACTCAATGAAACTATGAGCCATGCCATGTAGGGCCACCCAAGATGGATGGGTCGTGGTGGAGAGTTCTGACAAAATGTGGTCTACTGGAGAAAAGTGAAGTTGCTCAGTTGTGTCCAACTCTTTGCAACCCCATGGACTGTTGTCTACCAGGCTCCTCCATCCATGGAATTTTCCAGGCAAGAGTACTGGAGTGGGTTACTATTTCCTTCTCTAGGGGATCTTCCTGATCTAGGGATCGAACCAGGTTTCCTGAATTACAAGCAGATGCATTACCATCTGAACCTGGAGAAGGGAATGGCAAACCACTTCACTATTCTTACCTTGAGAACCCCATGAACAGTATGAGAAGACAGACAAGATGAACCACAATCCTGCTAGAATGAAAACTACATCACAGAAAGTTAATCAGAATGAGAAAGCAGAAGGTGATATCCCAGATGAAGGGACAAGATAAAACCCTAGGAAAAGAACTATATAAAGTGGAGATAGGCAACCTTCTAGAAAAAGAATTCAGAATAGTGACAGTGAAGATGATCCAGGATCTCTATAAAAGAATGGAGAAGATGCAAGAAATGTTTACAAAGATCTAGAACTAAAGAACAAACAAGCATGAACAATGCACTAGAAGGAATCAATAACAGATTAACTGAAATAGAAGAATGGATAAGTGACCTAGAATGGTGAAAATCACTGCCACAGAACAGAATATAGAAAAGAGAATGAAAGAAAAATGAGTAAAACTAAAGAGACCACTGGACCAACACCAACATTCGAATTATAGGGGTCCCAGAAGGAGAAGAGAGAGAGAAAGGACCTCCTAAAATATTTGAAGGGATAATAGTTGAAAACTTCCCTAACATGGGAAAGAAAACAGTCAACCAAGTCCAGGAAGTGCATGAGAGTTCAAGGCAGGATAAACCCAAGGAGGAACACATCAAGACACACAGTTATCAAATGGGCAAAAATTAAAGACAAAGATAAAATATTAAAAGCAACAAGTGAAAATCAAGAAATAACATATAAGGGAACTCCTGTAAGGTTACCCAGCTAATTTCTCAACAGAAACTCTAAAAGCCAGAAGGAAATGGTACGGTATATTTAAAATGATGAAAGGGAAGAACCTACAAAGAAGAGCCCTCTACCCAGCAATATGTTCAGATTTGATGGAGAAATCAAAATTTTTCCAGATAGCAAAAGTTAAGAGAATTTGGCACCACCAAATCAGCTTTACAATAAGTATTAAAGGAACTTCTCTAGGCAGGAAACACAAGAGAAGGAAAAGACCAACACAAAATAAACCCAAAACAACTAAGAAAATGGTAACAGGATCATACATATCGATAATTATGTTAAATGTAAGTGGTTTAAATGCACCAACCAAAAGACATAGATAGGCTAGGTGGATGAAACCATGTGCATGTATGCACTTACATTTACCACATCAATCAGCTTAAAAAAATTATATGCAATTACTTTATATTGTTAAGCTAATCATATTTCCATTATGGCCTACAACTGTAATTATCTTTTATTTTTTGCCTGGTTATTGATTATGGAAACTGATAAACATCTTTTATTATTGTGATTATGTAACTGTTATTTGCTTAAACCCATTGTATTATGATTGGTCAACAGACAATAATAGAATTCTTTATCACTAAGGTTATAAGTTAATAGAAAAATCTGTAATCAATTTTTAAAATCCAGATGCATATCAGAATTATCTTGGAATTTTTTGAAAAATACAAATGCCCAAGTATTGCTTTTTTTCCCAAAGCTTCAGACGTGTTTCTAATGAGCACCTATGTTTAAAAACAACTGGACTGCTTGATTATTTTTTACTTTTATCTAGTTTGTTTCACTTTTTCTATTTCACATTCTGTTCTCCCATTTCATTTAGTCTGTTTCCCAATTTCTCCACCTCTTCTTGTTTGTTCTTTCTCAAGCCTTTATCAAGCACAGTAGAAAAGCTTTGTACACACATATGTATATAAATAGCATGTAGAATAAAACATATATTTTAGAAAACATAAATTTTGCCTAAAAAACGTATGACATTTGATTCTACTTGTTTTACTTAATAGGAATAGAATGCTAGATTTATATTTATATTCACTCAAAGCTTTGATATAGTTTCATGTGTTTTGGCATGTAATATTATTGCTAAAAGACTAGAAAGTTTATTATCTTAGCACTTTAAAAATAAATTTGAATGAGATTTGAAACTTCTAATCCAATTTTGAGAATACAAAGAAATCTATTTTGTAAAAAAAAAAAAAAGAAAGAAAGAAAAATGGAAGTTATTAACAATGTGCGATACAGCATTTTTAACTAAATCCCAGATTTTATTTAAATTTCACAAAACTTTATGTTTGGGTCCATTATTTGTTTTCATACCTTATTCAAGATTCCACATTGTATTTAGTTGCATTGAGTGACTTCAGCTGCATGAAATAAATTCTAATAAATTCTCTTTTCATTTTTATTTTGTTACAGATATTTTCTAGTTTTTCTTGTTATGACTTCTTAGATACACTCATCATTGAAAAGTGGACATTTCCAAATTTATGGGGTTTTAAAGTTCTTTTAATATTAAATTTTCATTTAGATATTAATTTCTCATTTAAATGCTATCTTCTTTGCAATTACTCTCTTGTTTCTTTCAGTCTTTTAACTTCATTGAGGCTTTCAATGGCTAAGTCAAAGCTCTCTCTTGGTAAATGTCACACTGCACTTGAAACTATGTGGGTTATTATCAAGCATCTTTTGATACTGATTTCTAACATAATTCCACAGTGATAAGAGAACAGACTCTGTATTATTTTAGTACGTTTAGAACATGATGTTTTTGCACCTTGTTTTACATCCCTGGATATGTTCCAGTGTCTCCTAGTTCATAGTCTGTGGGAACTTGAAAAGAATTTGTAATCTATGTTGTATGAAAATTGTACAAATCATAATTATGTTGAATTGGCTAAAAAGGAAAGAAATTTAAGCAAGTAAATAGTGAAAGATTTCTTGTTGATATTTTAGCATGCACAGTAATTTCTATTCAAAAATTTTTCTTTTTTGGTATGTGATTTCTTTTTTGATATATGGGCTCAGAAGTGTGTTGCTGATTGTCCAAAAATTGGGCAATTTTGCAGGCTTTTTATTGATTTCTAGGTAAATGCTGTGTGATCAGAGACCACATTTTGTGCAATTTCAATTACTGAAAAGTTATTAAGATTTTTTGCACGCAAATATGGCCTGTCTTGTTGTGCATTCTGTGAGCATTTGTTTGCTGATGTTTGAATAAATGTTAATTTAAGCCAAAGCATAAAAACAAATAAACAAAAAAACAGAAAAGAACACACACATAATTACAATGGGGTAAGCAGGGAGGCCTGGTGTGCTGCGATTCACGGGGTCGCAAAGAGCTGGACACGACTGAACTGAACTGAATTGAAGCAATGTGAGAGAGCTATTATCTTAAATAGCAGGAAAGAGGGAAGTGGATACTAAGTAGGATTATCTCCTGACTGACTAAAAATTAGTACAGGTACCTTTTCACACCTTACCCACCTGTGCTTTTGTGTCCTCTTAATACTTCTCAAAGTACTCTGCACCTACGCTGCTCTATCATATGGAGGGCAGCAGAGAGGAGACTGCAAGAAGATGGGATGGATGGTCATTTTAGATGAAGCTCCTGTCATGTCCTTCATCCACCCATTACTAGACATGAGAAATGTGCATAAATCATAACATATTAGAGACCTTCTGCATTAGGTGTCCCTCCACCCTAATATTCCAGACAAGGTAATGCATGTGAAAAAGCAAGTGCCTTTTCAAGCTCACAGAGTGAGCCATCTGTGGGACCAGGGCTAGCACATGGCTTCCTGTCTCCCTAAAATTCATATCCCTTTACACTGTACCCCAGTGATTCATGAAATGGAGAGGCGGTGGGCTCTGTTCATGGTTTTTTACTCAGGGCATAGATTATTCCCTCCCTCTAGCACTTCATCTCCCAGCCTCTACGTAGAAGATTCCACTTCATCCCCTACAACTAAGGCAAAATATGACTTCTACCTGGGAAGTCCTCCCTTAGTTCCAGATTGCCTGCCATACTGTTCAATAAAGCCCTGCCCTTCTTCAATACTCACTGTACTTTTAGTCACTTGCTCACTGTCCATCCTCCTTGCCCAACCATGAGCTTCATGCGGGCCCAGGGCCTGACTCATAGTTTTTCAATGGATATGTGTTGGTTGAATGAATGAATGTGTGCTGAGCACTGAGGTGGGCCTGTATGTCTCACTGTCACAGAGGCACATCCACATGATGTTCAGCTTATTGTCCTTATTCAGGTATTTTTTTTTTTTTTTTTTGTGGCTTTGTTGTTACAGCAACTCTGACTAACTAAAGAGCAAGTAAAATTTGGTGGAAACCTACTGATAACTCACAGAGAAAGCTGAAAACTCAGAAGATGATGGGAAAGGAGACAACTCTGAGAAGCAGGAATGCTAATGACTGGAACAGCTCATCCCAGGGAGAGTAGGCCAGTGGCCACAGCCATCATCAGGAAATCCCTACACTTAAAGTCTCTGTCACTGTGAAAAAGCTGCATGCATCAGGGAAGGAGCACCCAATTAGCACAGTCTGCTCCTTGGTCCGCTGGGAAAGTACATTTCACAAAAGAAGATTCTATTAGGGAAGAGGAATAAATAAAGGGTGTTGAGATAGAAAAACAAAAGAAGACACATGTCCACTCCACACATACCTTGATGAATTGCCCCAAGTCTGTCCATGATTTTACAAACGGGGTACCATGCCCCCTAGCACCTAGGTACCTCTCAGACAAGGTGCGGTTTTGTCAAGAGCCTGCCTTCCCAGGGGGTGTGAGCTCTTAAAGTCTGATGGATAAGTTGGGACAATAAATGTGTGCCTAGCGAATGAAAGCATGGATTATAAGTAGGTGAAGTGCAGTCATCAGAGACAGCTCTCAGAGGAGAATCAGAGCCAGAGATGTCAGATGTATATCCAGTCCTCAAATATTTATCACAGATGCTTTGTAAAACAGGCAAGAAAGTTATATTTTTTATGTTACTGATGAAGAAATTAGAGAGATTAAATGATTAGTTCTGGGTCACACAACCAATTATTTGCAAAACTGGAATCAGAATATAGGTCTTCAGTGCCCTACTGCAATGGTCGAGACAGTGGCTGAGTAATTTTTTTAAAAATTTTAATTCAAATGTTTTTTGATGGATGATAAGCCAAAGATGAGTATGGGATTTTGTAAAGGAACCAAAGAAACCTGAGAACACATGAAAATCATAAACAATATAAAAATGAAATGACCGAGATATACCATGTTTGTGGGTGTATGGGTGTGAAAATGGGGTTAGAGAGTAGGCTGTGTGTTTAAAGTGGAACATTTGTGCAAAGGTACTCTTGGAAACAGGACTCTGAGAGGGAGTAAAGACAGAACATTGGGGAGTTTTCTGAAAGTTCCATCTCATTGCTTTAGTCCTTGAGCATTAAGGTTTTTGGGTTGCTGTTGAATTAGTGTATTTTAAGGAATTGCTATTTAAATGGATGCTTTTGCTGTTTATATCATATACTATGTCCCCCAGTAGCAGCAGCAGCAACAATAACAGGAAACCAATAACAGTTATTAAAAAGGAAACTTTGTGTTCTTAGATAAACAATTTATGGAAAGACAGAATGTGTGTTTATTAAATGCACATTCAAGATATTTTAGACTGAGTAATCATGTGTGCACACTTCTTTTGCTGTGGGATGAAGTAATTTGTAGGATACTTGCAAATACCCTGAATATGGACACAAGAACTTGATAGAGGACCAGGAAAGTTTCTAGTGTCCCCACACCATAGGTTGGTGTCCTCTGACTCTCGTGAATCAGGAAAAATGTGGGACTTTGTTTCTGTAGTCCATGTGGGTGGGCTATCTTATCCCTTTTTGTTGTTTAGACAGTATCTACTATTGTGGAGGATTAATGCTACATAGAACCCTGTCATCTCCCAGCTTTGCAGGTGAAACAGAACAGAAAGCATTCTACTTCAGTTGGTCTTCCAGACAACTCATTCTTAACTCCCCATTCTGGGTACAACTTGTCATCTGTAAGCATTATTTAAAAATTTAGATTCTTAGGATTAATCTTGTGAAGATTAATTTACAGTGGAGAAGAATATAGAGTATATAAAGCAGTGACATCTTTGCTCTTTCCTAATTTCCACCTGAAACTCCAACATGAATATTTATTTTGGTAAATTAACTTCTGTAGATAAGAGAGAAAGGAAAAGAGCTAGGCAAAAAGTGAGGGAAATGCCTATTGTAAGCCCTAATTCTCAAAGGTGGGAGAAAACAGTAAACAAGGTATTCAATAAATTAAAAATAAAGCTACCCTATGACCCAGCAATCTTATAATCATGCTTCTAGGTAGTTATCCAGAAGAAATGAAATCTGGACCATGGAGAGACATCTGCAGCCCCATGTTCACTGCAGTATTATTCACAATAGACAAGATGTGGAAACAATCTAAGTGTCCTTGGATGAATGAATGGACAAAGAAGCTGTGAAAGGTTTACATATGTAATATAGATGTATACATTAGAAGTATACATGTATATTATATGTAGCATATAATACACACACAATCAATTCTTTGCGACAAACAAGGATGAATCTGGAAAGAATTATGCTCAGTAAAATAAGCCAAACACAGAAAGACAGATATGATATCGTCTTACTTATATGTGGAAAACTAAAAATTCAGACTCACAAAAACAGGAAGTAGAATAGTAGCTGCTAGGGGCTGAGTGGTGGAGTCAATGTAGGTCAAAAAATATCAAGTTTCAGTTATGCGGGACAAATAAGTTTTGGAGCTCTAAAGTACTGCATGGTGACTATAGTTAATAATATTATCTTATTTACTTGAAATTTGCTAGGAAAAATGTGTTCTTACTACAAAAAACAGTATTTGAGATGATAGATGTGTTAATTAATTTAATTGTGATACTCATTTCACAGTGTATACATACATCGAAAATCAGGTTAAAGATTTTGATCGTGCAAATACACTTTTCATTTGTCAAGTATACCTCAATAAAGCTAGACAAAAGTATGGGAGCAAGCAGATTCTCAGTGAAGATATTCTGGAAGCAGAAAGGTCAAGGAAAAGACAAGGAAGAAAGCAAGCCAGAGGCAAATGGGACCTCAGTAGGAGGTAGGCATGACTGGTAGGCAAGAGCCATTGATGGAAAAGGGATGTCAAAGTATCCTTCAGCCAGAACGGGAAAAGGAAATTATCAAACTCGCATCCCATTGGATCCTTTAGAAGCTCACTTGCAGAACTTAAACCATTCATAGGAGCCGGGAGAATGGAGGGGAGGCAGAGAGAAAAAGAGACAGAAGGGGAACTTCAGGATTCACTGTCAACAGCTTTTAGATAATGAGAATTGTGCTTCTATTTAGAGGTTCAGCTAAAAAAAAAGTGTTCCATCACTGGGCAGTTTGGAAGTTTGGCAACTAGTGTAAAGAAGGAAAAAAAAAATCAACATTTAAAACTGGTGAGTTTTAACTTCATCTCTCACTTCTTTAAGTCTCTTTCTCTAATTATTCTGAGGCAGACAAAGAAGAAAGTCATATATCCCCTAAAATTCATGCAGACTCTAGGGATAAAGAGAAAAGAATTCCTGAGATGTATGTTTTGCCTTTCTATAGAGAGCAAAAATTAGCATTTGGCCTCCTTATTACAAGCCCCATTTTAATCTTTTTTTAATTGCTAGTGAAAAAGTAATGAAGAGCAATTCTAGTTCAGTCACGAAAATCCTACAAATGATAAAAAAGCCCGAGCTGACAGGTGTACTGAAAATGGTCATGTCTTTCCTCTCACTGTGAGTCTAACTAGAGCTAATAATGGTTTAGAGTCAGCCTTTGAACTGCTTGTGGTGTCTGTCATCCAGAGAGTTCAAAGCCTTTACAAACAACAAATAATTAGGTCTCACAAAAGCCCTGAAGAGAATTACACTGTACCCATTCTACAGTTGAATAATGGATCACCAAGGACCCAGAGCTGGTCTTGGAGAAAGTCTTCTCTGAGGCCTCTGTCCATGACTGCTTCCTCCCACTTTGAGGACTTATCAACCTCCCACACATTCCACACACACTCCTGGGAGAAGCTACCCTCCCTACCATCATCTTTATCCTGAGTCAAATCTGCTTTACCACAGATTTAAGCGTCTTTCCTCCATCTTTCAATTTCTATTTCTGACCATCGTCTCTTTTGTTTGCTCATCTATTAAATGTCTTCGCTGCTGAGAATTATGGCATCTCTCATGTACTCTGCACTTCACAAATGAATGTAGGCATCTGCTCCATTTGAAAAAGTTAATAAGTGTTTCTAGTTACCTATGTAGGCAGCAGTGATCTGGGCATTGCAGGAGTTACAGAAAGAGCCTAAAATGCAGATCTTTCCTTGGAGAAGTTGCAGGATGCGACTGACACCCAGGGTACAGCAAGGAAATAGGCCCAGCACCTAAGTCTTCATTGGGTGTCAGCCAAGTAGTAGGGACACAGGAATTCAGAAGAAGTGGGAGGAGTAAGACAGAATTCTTGGAGGAGCTTGGATGTGTTGAAAGCTTTGAAGACAAGTAATAGAAAATTTGGGAGAGGCATTCCAGGTCTAGGGTCAAAATATGCCCTAGGGCGAGGGCAAGTTGAGTTGTTAGGGGACAATCAAAGGTGAGTAAAATTAGCGTGCACATATTACCTCCTCAAGAAAACAGGGTGTTTAGCTGACACATGGGGTAGCAGGTAATGAGCTCAGTGCAGCCTTTTTCACGGCGGTTGTAAACTCAATCTAGGAAGCTGCCAAGGAGAGTTTTGACTGTCAGGAAAACTAAAGGTAACTTTTCTTAATGAAATTCTTTATTCTCATTTTATTTTAACTTCACCCTTATGTTGGGAACCTTGAAGGTCCTTCCATGTGTTTGGAGGCAGAGACAGGAGTCTGCTGTATATCAGTAAATATAAAGCAGTGGGCCAGGGTTCATGTGTAAAAGAATGTTCCCTGTCGGGGTTTTGTTCAGGGTTGTTTTGAAGGAGGAGGTGGTGCAAGAGCTGGGCTTGGTTATATAGGTTGATGGAACAGGGCGTGGGTCCTGGGAGGAAGGGAAGAAGATACGCAGTTTGACAGTAGGAGGTGGTTATACACAGGAATATGTAGCACTTGGCAATTTTCAGAAACTTTCTATCTACACTATTTCCTTTGGTATTTCTGACTTCTTAAGAAGTAGGCATGACAGGTTTTATTACCCCATTTTACAGATGAGGGATGTGAGAGAGAGAGTGCTTAGTTTAGGCTTACAGATAATGTAACTGTCAGGCAGCAATTTAGGTGCAGAATCTAAGAGTCCTTGGCTAGGGAGCTGTGTCCGGCATCAGGCAGGGGGAAGCAGTGGAAAGACCTGGATGAGTCAGGCATCAGGAGATGGTGTTTCTCTTCCTGACTCTGGGCGGGGAGGAACAGCCAAGAATTCAGGAGGCAAAACTGGTCTACGCTCTGTCGAGTGGGTCTCTGACTGAGCTAGTATTTTAACATTTCCCTGAGAGACAGGGAACTTTGCATGGGGCAACATACACAGTAGGAGTTCCATAAGTGGTTGTCAGTGGTGTGGATACAGCCCAACCGGCTCACAACAGGCCCACCGTACCTAATTGCCTCAGAAAGGACTGTGAAGAGACCGAAAATAAAATTCTCATCAATAATAGAATCTGTTGTTTTTTCTTCTCTTCCCAGGGAGACTTTGGTTCCTCAGTTGCATTTCCAGTATTTTAAGATGAGAATAATTTTCACAGTGGCAGGTACAGCTGGTGAGATGCTGTATTAATATGAAGGAAAATGCTAGAATAGAATTTAAGAATATTAAGAAGGGATTTGGTTTCTGACAGAAATATTAGCTGTAAAGGCTGGTATGAAGATTTTAGAGAAATTTAATTAAAATTTAATCTTCTTTCTAATTAAAGTTTCCTTTAATTAAACTTAAAATTAAATTTGCTTTAATTGGAGGAATTTAAAGGGTATTATCTTTTGAGTGTCAATCATTTGGAAAGAAAAAAATTATGCTGCTTTGTCTAGTTTCAAAAGGGATTGGTATCAAATTTCCAGAAAAGTAATAAAAATACTATATTTAAATAGAAATCAGTACTCCTTGCTTTTGGCTTCTCATTCTCTTAGTTCAGAAATATTTGGCTTGAGCTGTGGTTTCCTTCTGTGTGTGGGACCTCTGGAAAGTGTTGGGTTTAGACCATTAGAAGTCTTCATATAAGAGGCTTGCATCTCTTTCTCCACTATTCAAGATCCCTGAGGAGCTGTCTTCCTTCTGACAGGATTGTTCTAAGCCTCCTTATGCCTATTTTGAAGAATCTTGCTCATAGAAAAATCCAGAGAAATGGATGTCTCCTGTCTTTCTTGGTGGCTCCAAGCCCCATTCAAGTCCATTCCTTTCTCAAAGTCTTTTCATTTTTTAAAATAATATATTTACTTTAATTGGAGGATAATTACTTTACAATATTGTGATGCTTTCCCATGTAGTATATTCAAGCTCTTTCAAGTCACAGATATCATCACCTCCAAAAACTGAGGCTGAAACTGAGTTAATTCCTTCTGGGATGGCTTACACTGAATCACTTCACTGTTTCCAATGACAGCATCTTTAAAAGTGGTGCTTCATAATCTCTTATACATCCTCATCTGTTACCAAATCCTTTATGTTAGCCAACACAGTGGTAACTTTAGTTTAGCTCCTTATCTCATCCCCAGATGGATGTGGGCAACACTTTCTAACAGGTTCTATCTGCTCCCTGGTCTCCCTCCAATCTATTCTGCCTGCTATTGCCAAATCATTGGTTTGAAAATACTGCTCTATGACTCTCAACAAACCAGTCCATCTTAAAGGAAATCAATCCTGAACATTCATTAGAAGGACTGATGCTAAAGCTGAAACTCCAATCCTTTGGCCACCTGATGTGAGGAACTGACTCCTTGGGAAAGACTCTGATGCTGGGAAAGATTGAAGGCAGGAGGAGAAGGGGATGACAGAGGATAAGATGGTTGGATGGCATCACCGACTTGATGGACATGTGTTAGAGCAAACTCCAGGTGTTGGTGATGGACAGGGAAGCCTGGCATGCTGCAGTCCATGGGGTCACAAAGAACCGGACATGACTGAGCAACTGAACTGAACTGAACTGAACTGAATAGTGGGCTTAAGATCACCTTTTCCACATTCACCTCCCTCAACTTGACTTGGCTAACACACTCACTCTTGCTCTCACCATACTAGTTACTCCCTGCTCCTTAAACACACTAAACTGCTTGACTTCTGTGCTTTGCCTGCACAAGTCATTTCAGCTTAGAATATACTCTCTTCCTTCAAGATTCCAGTGAATTGCAAGGAATTCCAATGAAATTCCAAGTCATCTAAAATCAGCCCCTTATCAGTCTGCCCTGGAGTGCTGGCTCACTCCTCTGTAGGCCTGCAATGTTCATTCTGTGCATGAACATTCACATCCTTTATTCACATGTAGTCTGTAGTTGACAGTTTCTGAAACTTGGAAAGTGTTATCTTCTCATTTGATCACCAGTGCCAGTTGTGATGTTTGTGACAGAAGTTTTATTATTCATTTTCATATCTGACCAATATGAGGCTCTGAAGTGTTTGGACTTCATCAAGATCTTGTAGCTAGTGAACAATTGGTTGAGGACTAGAAGCCAGTTTCTCTCCTGGCTTATTTATATAGGTTTACTTTACCTTTTTCTCCAACTGTCAAGTTCACTATAAAACTGATTTTTGCCTGTTTGTTCAAAATAGTTTAAACAAAGACCTTTTAAGAACTCAGGTTTGGAAACTACTGGGATTTGTTGAGCAAGTTAAGTGCTTGCTATTTTATTCAAAGCAAGACACAGATGAAGATCATCAAAGGAAGATGAAAGACCAACTGTCGATTGACTTGTCATCACTAATGTACAGATACACCTCCAAGGGTGAACATCTTAGTTTTCTTTATTATTTCTCCCTTTTCTCTCTCCCTTATTTCTCCCTTCCTTCTTTTGGAAAGAACTAGCATAATTACAGTAAAGACAAAGAGGAAAAAGAGGAAAAAGAATGCTGTGGTTAAAGCAGTAGATAAAACGGATTAGGCTTTTAGGATATAAAATTAGGATTCAGAGCTGGTGCCTATATTTACCTCTAGATATTTTGAGCCAATAAGACTTGGTGTAGCTGTGAAGTGTAGAATAGAGCCGCGTAGCCACAGGTGCTGAGCTAGAGGCTCCACTGAAGTCTAGACAGGTACATGGCTCAAGGTCTGTGGAGTAGTTATTTGAGGGAGGAATCAGAGAATATCACTGAGACATGTACATTGCCATATGTGAAACAGATCACCGGTCCAGGTTGGATGCATGAGACAGGGCGTTCAGGGCTGATGCACTGGGATGAGGGATGGGATGGGGAGGGAGGTGGGAGGGAGGTTCAGGATGGGGGACACCTGTACACCCATGGCTTATTCATATGAATGTATGACAAAAACCACTAAAATATTGTAAAGTAATTAGCCTCCAATTAAAATAAATTAATTAAAAATAAATATTAAAAAAATGCTAAGGGGCTACCGTGTTCACTTCTCCCTTCAAAGGCAAGCGCTCTCAAGCACTTCTTGTGTAGATGCTGGAGCTTCATCTCTGAATGTTTAGAACAGTAGAACCTGCTCTCCTGGAATTGTCTAGACCAACGAACGGTTTCAGCCATGGACAACCATGGAGAGGCTTGATCTTCAGGGACTAGCCACCATACTATGCAGGATAAGCCATGCTCCATATGAGCCAGCAATGAATCAATTCAAACAGATAGACTCTCTTGGGGTAACAATGTTACAGGCACATAAAACTGGTGACTCCTTTGAGATTATGATGAGTCCTAGAGTAGATAAACTGCTTTTCTTGAATCTTAGAAGTTCTGGGGCTCAAAATGGCTTTATTGCCTTTCAGTCAGTTGCCTTGCTGTTCTGCTTCCTTTTGTGATCATACAGTGAATGATCATTACAGAAAGCATCTGAGAATGTCTTTTTTACAATCTTATAAACCAAGTTCCTAATTATGCCACTTTATGTCTCAAAGTCTTTCAGAGCTCTGGATACGGCACTTTTAAAATCGCTATACATTTCAGGTAATAATAACTTTACCTGTCATGAAATATTCTTTTTGAAATTTTTTTTGGCCACTTAAAAACATAAAAAAGCATTCTTCAATCAACAGCTCTGCAAAAACACTTGGTGGCTGAATTTGGCCTAGGGCTTAAATGTACCAGTCTCATTTTCCTCTGAGATGATGTGGTCTTACCTCCCTGGGTCCTTCTATCCCTTAGGGATAACTCTTATTTTCTCCCCTCTGCATCTTTATTAATGTTGGTCTCTCAAACTGAAAAATCTTATCTTGGTCCAGATTTGTTAAAATTCTGTCTAATATTTAAAATCTACCTCAAATAGAGAATTGAGATGAAATTCCAGATTTCCTATTCTCAAACTATCCTAGAGATAGGAGGTGGTTAGGACTTTGAAATCAGACTGCCTGAGTCTGACTGCTTACTAACTCTTGTCATCTTGGGCAACCTAATCTTATTAAGCTTCATCTGAAAAATGAAGATAATAACAGTTCTCAAATTACAGTTCATAGGGCTATTGTAAGAATAAAATATTGTGAGCAGATAAAGAGCTTAGCATAGTACCTGATGGGGATGAAGTAATCTGTTCATGTTAGCAGTTGTCAGTTCTTTGTCCTGGGTCCTGTACTAAATGCTGTACTATCCTTCTGCAATTTAAAGAAACAATTTTGCAGTTAGAAAAAATACAATGCTATAGCCTTTGTTTTAGCAAGTGTTTTCATTCTTACATGTACAGTCTAATCTTTTCCACTTGGTTTGGCAATAAAAGAACAAATTTATTTTTCCCTCTCTTGCCTATGCTTACCTCTATAAGGAAGTATAATTTTCTCTTTTCTATTTTTTCTTAATTTTAGGTTTTTTGTATGTAGTGATAGAATTAATGTAGTTTCATTTTTTACCAAAAATTTATTCTCTCAGAGTCTTATCCTACCACCCCATCTTGGTTTGAATACTAGTCATCAATTTATATCAAACCAGCTCTAAGAATAATGTTGGTTTATTAATTCCTTTTGTAGAGTATAGAAGCAGGGTGGAGAAACTCTGCAGAAAGAATTTAATTCTTTTCACTTTCCTTTTGATAGAGTGTAAAGAACATCAGATAATTAGGAGTAAGAAGGTTATATATATGACTCATTTTAAACTATGTCAGGTACAAGTTGGAAACCAGTTTCAACTTTTTGAATTCAAGTGTAGTTTTTCATAATTAAAGATATTTGCTTTCTATGGTTATTTCATCTATCATTTCATTCATTCAGGGCCTTTAATGAACACTTAGAGATTACCTTAGCTAGACTACCTAGGGGAAAGAAGATAAATGAGGGACAGTCATAATTAACTCAAGTAGCTTCCAGGCCATGAGAGGGCAAAACCATCTAAACAATGAGCTATCATAGCAGACAGAGGGAGATGCCCTTGGTTAGGCACACAGCCATCTGTGTTCTGGGACAGAGTGCTAAACAGTGATGATGCAAGGGGGAAAGTCTTAACGATATTTAAACTGGTCTGAGGAGAGATAAAAGGGCATGCCCAGGAAATGGAACAGTGTGTGTGTATGTGTGTGTGTGTGTGTGTGTGTGTGTGTGAGGCTATAAGGCAGGTTTTAGATAGAAAACAATGGTTTATGTGCCTAGAGGGATATAGTGAGAGATAGGGCTGAATGACCTACATCCACCATTGTAAAGCTCATAGTATCCTTACAAAGACCTAGCTATCTTTGAAGGAGGTGAGAAAACCCAATTAAAGATAATAATTATCTTTTCAATTTAGAAAATGTTCAGAAGAACTTATTTATAGGGCCAGATAAGAAAATACAAAAATTCTTGATTTATAATGGCAAATTATGGAAATTATCATCAGCAAAAGACAATTTCTAAGAATGAAGCACATACATGGTTTGAAAGGCATTCACATTGTCTTTGGCAAAGGAGGCAAGAACATACAGTGGAGAAAAGACAGCTTCTTCAATAAGCGGTGCTGAAATTGGACAGCTCATGCAAAAGGATGAAACTAGAACACTTCCTAACCCCATACACAAAAATGAACTCAAAATAGATGAAAGACTTAAATGTAAGTCCAGAAACTATAAAGCTCTTAGAGGAAAACATAGGCAGAACACTTGATGACATAAATCAAAGCAAGATCCTCTGTGACCCACCTCCTAGAGTAACAGAAGCAAAAACAAGCATAAACAAATGGGAGCTAAATTAAATTTAAAAGCTTTTGCATAGCAAAGGAAACAATAAACAAGATGAAAAGACAAATCTCAGAATGGGAGAAAATAATTGGAAACAAAACAAGTGACAAAGGATTAATCTCCAAAGTGTATAAGCAGTTCATACAGCTCAATATCAGGGGGAAAAAAAAAGAAAAAACCACAGCAACAACAATAGCCTAACCAAAAAATAGGCCGAAGACCTGAACTTCTCCAAAGAAGGCAGAGAGATGGCCAATAAACACATGAAAAGATGCTCACCATCACTAATTATTAGAGAAGTGCAAATCAAAACTACAATAAGGTATCACATCACACCAGTTGGAATGGCCATCATCAAAAAATCTACAAACCATAAATATTGGAGACAATGTTGTCAAAAGGGAACCCTCTTGCACTGTTGGAGGGAAGGCAAATGGATTCAGCCACTATGGAGAATGGGTGATTCCTTAAAAAATTAGAAATAAAACTACCATATGACCCAGCAGCAGTCCCACTACTAGGCATATACTCTGAGGAAAGCATTATTGAAAAAGACACATGTACCCTACTGTTCACTGCAGCTTCTTTATCCATCCATCTGTTGATGACATCTAGGTTACTTCCATGTCAAAGCTATTGTAAATAATGCTGCAGTGAACAGTAGGGTACATGTGTCTTTTTCAATAATGCTTTCCTCAGAGTATATGCCCAGTAGTGGGACTGCTGCTGGGTCATATGGTAGTTTTATTTCTAATTTTTTAAGGAATCACCCATTCTCCATAGTGGCTGAATCCATTTGCCTTCCCTCCAACAGTGCAAGAGGGTTCCCTTTTGACAACATTGTCTCCAATATTTATGGTTTGTAGATTTTTTGATGATGGCCATTCCAACTGGTGTGATGTGATACCTTATTGTAGTTTTGATTTGCACTTCTCTAATAATTAGTGATGGTGAGCATCTTTTCATGTGTTTATTGGCCATCTCTCTGCCTTCTTTGGAGAAGTTCAGGTCTTCGGCCTATTTTCTGGTTAGGCTGTTGTTGTTGCTGTGGTTTTTTCTTTTTTTTTCCCCCTGATATTGAGCTGTATGAACTGCTTATACACTTTGGAGATTAATCCTTTGTCACTTGTTTTGTTTCCAATTATTTTCTCCCATTCTGAGATTTGTCTTTTCATCTTGTTTATTGTTTCCTTTGCTATGCAAAAGCTTTTAAATTTAATTTAGCTCCCATTTGTTTATGCTTGTTTTTGCTTCTGTTACTCTAGGAGGTGGGTCACAGAGGATCTTGCTTTGATTTATGTCATCAAGTGTTCTGCCTATGTTTTCCTCTAAGAGCTTTATAGTTTCTGGACTTACATTTAAGTCTTTCATCTATTTTGAGTTCATTTTTGTGTATGGGGTTAGGAAGTGTTGTAATTTCATCCTTTTGCATGAGGTGTCCAATTTCAGCACCGCTTATTGAAGAAGCTGTCTTTTCTCCACTGTATGTTCTTGCATCCTTTGCCAAAGACAATGTGAATGCCTTTCAAACCATGTATGTGCTTCATTCTTAGAAACTGTCTTTTGCTGATGATAATTTCCATAATTTGCCATTATAAATCAAGAATTTTTGTATTTTCTTATCTGGCCCTATAAATAAGTTCTTCTGAACATTTTCTAAATTGAAAAGATAATTATTATCTTTAATTGGGTTTTCTCACCTCCTTCAAAGATAGCTAGGTCTTTGTAAGGATACTATGAGCTTTACAATGGTGGATGTAGGTCATTCAGCCCTATCTCTCACTATATCCCTCTAGGCACATAAACCATTGTTTTCTATCTAAAACCTGCCTTATAGCCTCACACACACACACACACACACACACACATACACACACACTGTTCCATTTCCTGGGCATGCCCTTTATCTCTCCTCAGACCAGTTTAAATATCGTTAAGACTTTCCCCCTTGCATCATCACTGTTTAGCACTCTGTCCCAGAACACAGATGGCTGTGTGCCTAACCAAGGGCATCTCCCTCTGTCTGCTATGATAGCTCATTGTTTAGATGGTTTTGCCCTCTCATGGCCTGGAAGCTACTTGAGTTAATTATGACTGTCCCTCATTTATCTTCTTTCCCCTAGGTAGTCTAGCTAAGGTAATCTCTAAGTGTTCATTAAAGGCCCTGAATGAATGAAATGATAGATGAAATAACCATAGAAAGCAAATATCTTTGATTATGAAAAACTACACTTGAATTCAAAAAGTTGAAACTGGTTTCCAACTTGTACCTGACATAGTTTAAAATGAGTCATATATATAACCTTCCTACTCCTAATTATCTGATGTTCTTTACACTCTATCAAAAGGAAAGTGAAAAGAATTAAATTCTTTCTGCAGAGTTTCTCCACCCTGCTTCTATACTCTACAAAAGGAATTAATAAACCAACATTATTCTTAGAGCTGGTTTGATATAAATTGATGACTAGTATTCAAACCAAGATGGGGTGGTAGGATAAGACTCTGAGAGAATAAATTTTTGGTAAAAAATGAAACTACATTAATTCTATCACTACATACAAAAAACCTAAAATTAAGAAAAAATAGAAAAGAGAAAATTATACTTCCTTATAGAGGTAAGCATAGGCAAGAGAGGGAAAAATAAATTTGTTCTTTTATTGCCAAACCAAGTGGAAAAGATTAGACTGTACATGTAAGAATGAAAACACTTGCTAAAACAAAGGCTATAGCATTGTATTTTTTCTAACTGCAAAATTGTTTCTTTAAATTGCAGAAGGATAGTACAGCATTTAGTACAGGACCCAGGACAAAGAACTGACAACTGCTAACATGAACAGATTACTTCATCCCCATCAGGTACTATGCTAAGCTCTTTATCTGCTCACAATATTTTATTCTTACAATAGCCCTATGAACTGTAATTTGAGAACTGTTATTATCTTCATTTTTCAGATGAAGCTTAATAAGATTAGGTTGCCCAAGATGACAAGAGTTAGTAAGCAGTCAGACTCAGGCAGTCTGATTTCAAAGTCCTAACCACCTCCTATCTCTAGGATAGTTTGAGAATAGGAAATCTGGAATTTCATCTCAATTCTCTATTTGAGGTAGATTTTAAATATTAGACAGAATTTTAACAAATCTGGACCAAGATAAGATTTTTCAGTTTGAGAGACCAACATTAATAAAGATGCAGAGGGGAGAAAATAAGAGTTATCCCTAAGGGATAGAAGGACCCAGGGAGGTAAGACCACATCATCTCAGAGGAAAATGAGACTGGTACATTTAAGCCCTAGGCCAAATTCAGCCACCAAGTGTTTTTGCAGAGCTGTTGATTGAAGAATGCTTTTTTATGTTTTTAAGTGGCCAAAAAAAATTTCAAAAAGAATATTTCATGACAGGTAAAGTTATTATTACCTGAAATGTATAGCGATTTTAAAAGTGCCGTATCCAGAGCTCTGAAAGACTTTGAGACATAAAGTGGCATAATTAGGAACTTGGTTTATAAGATTGTAAAAAAGACATTCTCAGATGCTTTCTGTAATGATCATTCACTGTATGATCACAAAAGGAAGCAGAACAGCAAGGCAACTGACTGAAAGGCAATAAAGCCATTTTGAGCCCCAGAACTTCTAAGATTCAAGAAAAGCAGTTTATCTACTCTAGGACTCATCATAATCTCAAAGGAGTCACCAGTTTTATGTGCCTGTAACATTGTTACCCCAAGAGAGTCTATCTGTTTGAATTGATTCATTGCTGGCTCATATGGAGCATGGCTTATCCTGCATAGTATGGTGGCTAGTCCCTGAAGATCAAGCCTCTCCATGGTTGTCCATGGCTGAAACCGTTCGTTGGTCTAGACAATTCCAGGAGAGCAGGTTCTACTGTTCTAAACATTCAGAGATGAAGCTCCAGCATCTACACAAGAAGTGCTTGAGAGCGCTTGCCTTTGAAGGGAGAAGTGAACACGGTAGCCCCTTAGCATTTTTTTAATATTTATTTTTAATTAATTTATTTTAATTGGAGGCTAATTACTTTACAATATTTTAGTGGTTTTTGTCATACATTCATATGAATAAGCCATGGGTGTACAGGTGTCCCCCATCCTGAACCTCCCTCCCACCTCCCTCCCCATCCCATCCCTCATCCCAGTGCATCAGCCCTGAACGCCCTGTCTCATGCATCCAACCTGGACCGGTGATCTGTTTCACATATGGCAATGTACATGTCTCAGTGATATTCTCTGATTCCTCCCTCAAATAACTACTCCACAGACCTTGAGCCATGTACCTGTCTAGACTTCAGTGGAGCCTCTAGCTCAGCACCTGTGGCTACGCGGCTCTATTCTACACTTCACAGCTACACCAAGTCTTATTGGCTCAAAATATCTAGAGGTAAATATAGGCACCAGCTCTGAATCCTAATTTTATATCCTAAAAGCCTAATCCGTTTTATCTACTGCTTTAACCACAGCATTCTTTTTCCTCTTTTTCCTCTTTGTCTTTACTGTAATTATGCTAGTTCTTTCCAAAAGAAGGAAGGGAGAAATAAGGGAGAGAGAAAAGGGAGAAATAATAAAGAAAACTAAGATGTTCACCCTTGGAGGTGTATCTGTACATTAGTGATGACAAGTCAATCGACAGTTGGTCTTTCATCTTCCTTTGATGATCTTCATCTGTGTCTTGCTTTGAATAAAATAGCAAGCACTTAACTTGCTCAACAAATCCCAGTAGTTTCCAAACCTGAGTTCTTAAAAGGTCTTTGTTTAAACTATTTTGAACAAACAGGCAAAAATCAGTTTTATAGTGAACTTGACAGTTGGAGAAAAAGGTAAAGTAAACCTATATAAATAAGCCAGGAGAGAAACTGGCTTCTAGTCCTCAACCAATTGTTCACTAGCTACAAGATCTTGATGAAGTCCAAACACTTCAGAGCCTCATATTGGTCAGATATGAAAATGAATAATAAAACTTCTGTCACAAACATCACAACTGGCACTGGTGATCAAATGAGAAGATAACACTTTCCAAGTTTCAGAAACTGTCAACTACAGACTACATGTGAATAAAGGATGTGAATGTTCATGCACAGAATGAACATTGCAGGCCTACAGAGGAGTGAGCCAGCACTCCAGGGCAGACTGATAAGGGGCTGATTTTAGATGACTTGGAATTTCATTGGAATTCCTTGCAATTCACTGGAATCTTGAAGGAAGAGAGTATATTCTAAGCTGAAATGACTTGTGCAGGCAAAGCACAGAAGTCAAGCAGTTTAGTGTGTTTAAGGAGCAGGGAGTAACTAGTATGGTGAGAGCAAGAGTGAGTGTGTTAGCCAAGTCAAGTTGAGGGAGGTGAATGTGGAAAAGGTGATCTTAAGCCCACTATTCAGTTCAGTTCAGTTCAGTTCAGTTGCTCAGTCATGTCCGGTTCTTTGTGACCCCATGGACTGCAGCATGCCAGGCTTCCCTGTCCATCACCAACACCTGGAGTTTGCTCTAACACATGTCCATCAAGTCGGTGATGCCATCCAACCATCTTATCCTCTGTCATCCCCTTCTCCTCCTGCCTTCAATCTTTCCCAGCATCAGAGTCTTTCCCAAGGAGTCAGTTCCTCACATCAGGTGGCCAAAGGATTGGAGTTTCAGCTTTAGCATCAGTCCTTCTAATGAATGTTCAGGATTGATTTCCTTTAAGATGGACTGGTTTGTTGAGAGTCATAGAGCAGTATTTTCAAACCAATGATTTGGCAATAGCAGGCAGAATAGATTGGAGGGAGACCAGGGAGCAGATAGAACCTGTTAGAAAGTGTTGCCCACATCCATCTGGGGATGAGATAAGGAGCTAAACTAAAGTTACCACTGTGTTGGCTAACATAAAGGATTTGGTAACAGATGAGGATGTATAAGAGATTATGAAGCACCACTTTTAAAGATGCTGTCATTGGAAACAGTGAAGTGATTCAGTGTAAGCCATCCCAGAAGGAATTAACTCAGTTTCAGCCTCAGTTTTTGGAGGTGATGATATCTGTGACTTGAAAGAGCTTGAATATACTACATGGGAAAGCATCACAATATTGTAAAGTAATTATCCTCCAATTAAAGTAAATATATTATTTTAAAAAATGAAAAGACTTTGAGAAAGGAATGGACTTTAATGGGGCTTGGAGCCACCAAGAAAGACAGGAGACATCCATTTCTCTGGATTTTTCTATGAGCAAGATTCTTCAAAATAGGCATAAGGAGGCTTAGAACAATCCTGTCAGAAGGAAGACAGCTCCTCAGGGATCTTGAATAGTGGAGAAAGAGATGCAAGCCTCTTATATGAAGACTTCTAATGGTCTAAACCCAACACTTTCCAGAGGTCCCACACACAGAAGGAAACCACAGCTCAAGCCAAATATTTCTGAACTAAGAGAATGAGAAGCCAAAAGCAAGGAGTACTGATTTCTATTTAAATATAGTATTTTTATTACTTTTCTGGAAATTTGATACCAATCCCTTTTGAAACTAGACAAAGCAGCATAATTTTTTTCTTTCCAAATGATTGACACTCAAAAGATAATACCCTTTAAATTCCTCCAATTAAAGCAAATTTAATTTTAAGTTTAATTAAAGGAAACTTTAATTAGAAAGAAGATTAAATTTTAATTAAATTTCTCTAAAATCTTCATACCAGCCTTTACAGCTAATATTTCTGTCAGAAACCAAATCCCTTCTTAATATTCTTAAATTCTATTCTAGCATTTTCCTTCATATTAATACAGCATCTCACCAGCTGTACCTGCCACTGTGAAAATTATTCTCATCTTAAAATACTGGAAATGCAACTGAGGAACCAAAGTCTCCCTGGGAAGAGAAGAAAAAACAACAGATTCTATTATTGATGAGAATTTTATTTTCGGTCTCTTCACAGTCCTTTCTGAGGCAATTAGGTACGGTGGGCCTGTTGTGAGCCGGTTGGGCTGTATCCACACCACTGACAACCACTTATGGAACTCCTACTGTGTATGTTGCCCCATGCAAAGTTCCCTGTCTCTCAGGGAAATGTTAAAATACTAGCTCAGTCAGAGACCCACTCGACAGAGCGTAGACCAGTTTTGCCTCCTGAATTCTTGGCTGTTCCTCCCCGCCCAGAGTCAGGAAGAGAAACACCATCTCCTGATGCCTGACTCATCCAGGTCTTTCCACTGCTTCCCCCTGCCTGATGCCGGACACAGCTCCCTAGCCAAGGACTCTTAGATTCTGCACCTAAATTGCTGCCTGACAGTTACATTATCTGTAAGCCTAAACTAAGCACTCTCTCTCTCACATCCCTCATCTGTAAAATGGGGTAATAAAACCTGTCATGCCTACTTCTTAAGAAGTCAGAAATACCAAAGGAAATAGTGTAGATAGAAAGTTTCTGAAAATTGCCAAGTGCTACATATTCCTGTGTATAACCACCTCCTACTGTCAAACTGCGTATCTTCTTCCCTTCCTCCCAGGACCCACGCCCTGTTCCATCAACCTATATAACCAAGCCCAGCTCTTGCACCACCTCCTCCTTCAAAACAACCCTGAACAAAACCCCGACAGGGAACATTCTTTTACACATGAACCCTGGCCCACTGCTTTATATTTACTGATATACAGCAGACTCCTGTCTCTGCCTCCAAACACATGGAAGGACCTTCAAGGTTCCCAACATAAGGGTGAAGTTAAAATAAAATGAGAATAAAGAATTTCATTAAGAAAAGTTACCTTTAGTTTTCCTGACAGTCAAAACTCTCCTTGGCAGCTTCCTAGATTGAGTTTACAACCGCCGTGAAAAAGGCTGCACTGAGCTCATTACCTGCTACCCCATGTGTCAGCTAAACACCCTGTTTTCTTGAGGAGGTAATATGTGCACGCTAATTTTACTCACCTTTGATTGTCCCCTAACAACTCAACTTGCCCTCGCCCTAGGGCATATTTTGACCCTAGACCTGGAATGCCTCTCCCAAATTTTCTATTACTTGTCTTCAAAGCTTTCAACAAATCCAAGCTCCTCCAAGAATTCTGTCTTACTCCTCCCACTTCTTCTGAATTCCTGTGTCCCTACTACTTGGCTGACACCCAATGAAGACTTAGGTGCTGGGCCTATTTCCTTGCTGTACCCTGGGTGTCAGTCGCATCCTGCAACTTCTCCAAGGAAAGATCTGCATTTTAGGCTCTTTCTGTAACTCCTGCAATGCCCAGATCACTGCTGCCTACATAGGTAACTAGAAACACTTATTAACTTTTTCAAATGGAGCAGATGCCTACATTCATTTGTGAAGTGCAGAGTACATGAGAGATGCCATAATTCTCAGCAGCGAAGACATTTAATAGATGAGCAAACAAAAGAGACGATGGTCAGAAATAGAAATTGAAAGATGGAGGAAAGACGCTTAAATCTGTGGTAAAGCAGATTTGACTCAGGATAAAGATGATGGTAGGGAGGGTAGCTTCTCCCAGGAGTGTGTGTGGAATGTGTGGGAGGTTGATAAGTCCTCAAAGTGGGAGGAAGCAGTCATGGACAGAGGCCTCAGAGAAGACTTTCTCCAAGACCAGCTCTGGGTCCTTGGTGATCCATTATTCAACTGTAGAATGGGTACAGTGTAATTCTCTTCAGGGCTTTTGTGAGACCTAATTATTTGTTGTTTGTAAAGGCTTTGAACTCTCTGGATGACAGACACCACAAGCAGTTCAAAGGCTGACTCTAAACCATTATTAGCTCTAGTTAGACTCACAGTGAGAGGAAAGACATGACCATTTTCAGTACACCTGTCAGCTCGGGCTTTTTTATCATTTGTAGGATTTTCGTGACTGAACTAGAATTGCTCTTCATTACTTTTTCACTAGCAATTAAAAAAAGATTAAAATGGGGCTTGTAATAAGGAGGCCAAATGCTAATTTTTGCTCTCTATAGAAAGGCAAAACATACATCTCAGGAATTCTTTTCTCTTTATCCCTAGAGTCTGCATGAATTTTAGGGGATATATGACTTTCTTCTTTGTCTGCCTCAGAATAATTAGAGAAAGAGACTTAAAGAAGTGAGAGATGAAGTTAAAACTCACCAGTTTTAAATGTTGATTTTTTTTTTCCTTCTTTACACTAGTTGCCAAACTTCCAAACTGCCCAGTGATGGAACACTTTTTTTTTAGCTGAACCTCTAAATAGAAGCACAATTCTCATTATCTAAAAGCTGTTGACAGTGAATCCTGAAGTTCCCCTTCTGTCTCTTTTTCTCTCTGCCTCCCCTCCATTCTCCCGGCTCCTATGAATGGTTTAAGTTCTGCAAGTGAGCTTCTAAAGGATCCAATGGGATGCGAGTTTGATAATTTCCTTTTCCCGTTCTGGCTGAAGGATACTTTGACAACCCTTTTTCATCAATGGCTCTTGCCTACCAGTCATGCCTACCTCCTACTGAGGTCCCATTTGCCTCTGGCTTGCTTTCTTCCTTGTCTTTTCCTTGACCTTTCTGCTTCCAGAATATCTTCACTGAGAATCTGCTTGCTCCCATACTTTTGTCTAGCTTTATTGAGGTATACTTGACAAATGAAAAGTGTATTTGCACGATCAAAATCTTTAACCTGATTTTCGATGTATGTATACACTGTGAAATGAGTATCACAATTAAATTAATTAACACATCTATCATCTCAAATACTGTTTTTTGTAGTAAGAACACATTTTTCCTAGCAAATTTCAAGTAAATAAGATAATATTATTAACTATAGTCACCATGCAGTACTTTAGAGCTCCAAAACTTATTTGTCCCGCATAACTGAAACTTGATATTTTTTGACCTACATTGACTCCACCACTCAGCCCCTAGCAGCTACTATTCTACTTCCTGTTTTTGTGAGTCTGAATTTTTAGTTTTCCACATATAAGTAAGACGATATCATATCTGTCTTTCTGTGTTTGGCTTATTTTACTGAGCATAATTCTTTCCAGATTCATCCTTGTTTGTCGCAAAGAATTGATTGTGTGTGTATTATATGCTACATATAATATACATGTATACTTCTAATGTATACATCTATATTACATATGTAAACCTTTCACAGCTTCTTTGTCCATTCATTCATCCAAGGACACTTAGATTGTTTCCACATCTTGTCTATTGTGAATAATACTGCAGTGAACATGGGGCTGCAGATGTCTCTCCATGGTCCAGATTTCATTTCTTCTGGATAACTACCTAGAAGCATGATTATAAGATTGCTGGGTCATAGGGTAGCTTTATTTTTAATTTATTGAATACCTTGTTTACTGTTTTCTCCCACCTTTGAGAATTAGGGCTTACAATAGGCATTTCCCTCACTTTTTGCCTAGCTCTTTTCCTTTCTCTCTTATCTACAGAAGTTAATTTACCAAAATAAATATTCATGTTGGAGTTTCAGGTGGAAATTAGGAAAGAGCAAAGATGTCACTGCTTTATATACTCTATATTCTTCTCCACTGTAAATTAATCTTCACAAGATTAATCCTAAGAATCTAAATTTTTAAATAATGCTTACAGATGACAAGTTGTACCCAGAATGGGGAGTTAAGAATGAGTTGTCTGGAAGACCAACTGAAGTAGAATGCTTTCTGTTCTGTTTCACCTGCAAAGCTGGGAGATGACAGGGTTCTATGTAGCATTAATCCTCCACAATAGTAGATACTGTCTAAACAACAAAAAGGGATAAGATAGCCCACCCACATGGACTACAGAAACAAAGTCCCACATTTTTCCTGATTCACGAGAGTCAGAGGACACCAACCTATGGTGTGGGGACACTAGAAACTTTCCTGGTCCTCTATCAAGTTCTTGTGTCCATATTCAGGGTATTTGCAAGTATCCTACAAATTACTTCATCCCACAGCAAAAGAAGTGTGCACACATGATTACTCAGTCTAAAATATCTTGAATGTGCATTTAATAAACACACATTCTGTCTTTCCATAAATTGTTTATCTAAGAACACAAAGTTTCCTTTTTAATAACTGTTATTGGTTTCCTGTTATTGTTGCTGCTGCTGCTACTGGGGGACATAGTATATGATATAAACAGCAAAAGCATCCATTTAAATAGCAATTCCTTAAAATACACTAATTCAACAGCAACCCAAAAACCTTAATGCTCAAGGACTAAAGCAATGAGATGGAACTTTCAGAAAACTCCCCAATGTTCTGTCTTTACTCCCTCTCAGAGTCCTGTTTCCAAGAGTACCTTTGCACAAATGTTCCACTTTAAACACACAGCCTACTCTCTAACCCCATTTTCACACCCATACACCCACAAACATGGTATATCTCGGTCATTTCATTTTTATATTGTTTATGATTTTCATGTGTTCTCAGGTTTCTTTGGTTCCTTTACAAAATCCCATACTCATCTTTGGCTTATCATCCATCAAAAAACATTTGAATTAAAATTTTTAAAAAAATTACTCAGCCACTGTCTCGACCATTGCAGTAGGGCACTGAAGACCTATATTCTGATTCCAGTTTTGCAAATAATTGGTTGTGTGACCCAGAACTAATCATTTAATCTCTCTAATTTCTTCATCAGTAACATAAAAAATATAACTTTCTTGCCTGTTTTACAAAGCATCTGTGATAAATATTTGAGGACTGGATATACATCTGACATCTCTGGCTCTGATTCTCCTCTGAGAGCTGTCTCTGATGACTGCACTTCACCTACTTATAATCCATGCTTTCATTCGCTAGGCACACATTTATTGTCCCAACTTATCCATCAGACTTTAAGAGCTCACACCCCCTGGGAAGGCAGGCTCTTGACAAAACCGCACCTTGTCTGAGAGGTACCTAGGTGCTAGGGGGCATGGTACCCCGTTTGTAAAATCATGGACAGACTTGGGGCAATTCATCAAGGTATGTGTGGAGTGGACATGTGTCTTCTTTTGTTTTTCTATCTCATCACCCTTTATTCATTCCTCTTCCCTAATGGAATCTTCTTTTGTCAAATGTACTTTCCCAGCGGACCAAGGAGCAGACTGTGCTAATTGGGTGCTCCTTCCCTGACGCATGCAGCTTTTTCACAGTGACAGAGACTTTAAGTGTAGGGATTTCCTGATGATGGCTGTGGCCACTGGCCTACTCTCCCTGGGATGAGCTGTTCCAGTCATTAGCATTCCTGCTTCTCAGAGTTGTCTCCTTTCCCATCATCTTCTGAGTTTTCAGCTTTCTCTGTGAGTTATCAGTAGGTTTCCACCAAATTTTACTTGCTCTTTAGTTAGTCAGAGTTGCTGTAACAACAAAGCCACAAAAAAAAAAAAAAAAATACCTGAATAAGGACAATAAGCTGAACATCATGTGGATGTGCCTCTGTGACAGTGAGACATACAGGCCCACCTCAGTGCTCAGCACACATTCATTCATTCAACCAACACATATCCATTGAAAAACTATGAGTCAGGCCCTGGGCCCGCATGAAGCTCATGGTTGGGCAAGGAGGATGGACAGTGAGCAAGTGACTAAAAGTACAGTGAGTATTGAAGAAGGGCAGGGCTTTATTGAACAGTATGGCAGGCAATCTGGAACTAAGGGAGGACTTCCCAGGTAGAAGTCATATTTTGCCTTAGTTGTAGGGGATGAAGTGGAATCTTCTACGTAGAGGCTGGGAGATGAAGTGCTAGAGGGAGGGAATAATCTATGCCCTGAGTAAAAAACCATGAACAGAGCCCACCGCCTCTCCATTTCATGAATCACTGGGGTACAGTGTAAAGGGATATGAATTTTAGGGAGACAGGAAGCCATGTGCTAGCCCTGGTCCCACAGATGGCTCACTCTATGAGCTTGAAAACGCACTTGCTTTTTCACATGCATTACCTTGTCTGGAATATTAGGGTGGAGGGACACCTAATGCAGAAGGTCTCTAATATGTTATGATTTATGCACATTTCTCATGTCTAGTAACGGGTGGATGAAGGACATGACAGGAGCTTCATCTAAAATGACCATCCATCCCATCTTCTTGCAGTCTCCTCTCTGTTGCCCTCCATATGATAGATAGAGCAGCGTAGGTGCAGAGTACTTTGAGAAGTATTAAGAGGACACAAAAGCACAGGTGGGTAAGGTGTGAAAAGGTACCTGTACTAATTTTTAGTCAGTCAGGAGATAATCCTACTTAGTATCCACTTCCCTCTTTCCTGCTATTTAAGATAATAGCTCTCTCACATTGCTTCAATTCAGTTCAGTTCAGTCGTGTCCGGCTCTTTGCGACCCAGTGAATCGCAGCACACCAGGCCTCCCTGCTTACCCCACTGTAATTATGTGTGTGTTCTTTTCTGTTTTTTTGTTTATTTGTTTTTATGCTTTGGCTTAAATTAACATTTATTCAAACATCAGCAAACAAATGCTCACAGAATGCACAACAAGACAGGCCATATTTGCATGCAAAAAAATCTTAATAACTTTTCAGTAATTGAAATTGCACAAAATGTGGTCTCTGATCACACAGCATTTACCTAGAAATCAATAAAAAGCCTGCAAAATTGCCCAATTTTTGGACAATCAGCAACACACTTCTGAGCCCATATATCAAAAAAGAAATCACATACCAAAAAAGAAAAATTTTTGAATAGAAATTACTGTGCATGCTAAAATATCAACAAGAAATCTTTCACTATTTACTTGCTTAAATTTCTTTCCTTTTTAGCCAATTCAACATAATTATGATTTGTACAATTTTCATACAACATAGATTACAAATTCTTTTCAAGTTCCCACAGACTATGAACTAGGAGACACTGGAACATATCCAGGGATGTAAAACAAGGTGCAAAAACATCATGTTCTAAACGTACTAAAATAATACAGAGTCTGTTCTCTTATCACTGTGGAATTATGTTAGAAATCAGTATCAAAAGATGCTTGATAATAACCCACATAGTTTCAAGTGCAGTGTGACATTTACCAAGAGAGAGCTTTGACTTAGCCATTGAAAGCCTCAATGAAGTTAAAAGACTGAAAGAAACAAGAGAGTAATTGCAAAGAAGATAGCATTTAAATGAGAAATTAATATCTAAATGAAAATTTAATATTAAAAGAACTTTAAAACCCCATAAATTTGGAAATGTCCACTTTTCAATGATGAGTGTATCTAAGAAGTCATAACAAGAAAAACTAGAAAATATCTGTAACAAAATAAAAATGAAAAGAGAATTTATTAGAATTTATTTCATGCAGCTGAAGTCACTCAATGCAACTAAATACAATGTGGAATCTTGAATAAGGTATGAAAACAAATAATGGACCCAAACATAAAGTTTTGTGAAATTTAAATAAAATCTGGGATTTAGTTAAAAATGCTGTATCGCACATTGTTAATAACTTCCATTTTTCTTTCTTTCTTTTTTTTTTTTTTACAAAATAGATTTCTTTGTATTCTCAAAATTGGATTAGAAGTTTCAAATCTCATTCAAATTTATTTTTAAAGTGCTAAGATAATAAACTTTCTAGTCTTTTAGCAATAATATTACATGCCAAAACACATGAAACTATATCAAAGCTTTGAGTGAATATAAATATAAATCTAGCATTCTATTCCTATTAAGTAAAACAAGTAGAATCAAATGTCATACGTTTTTTAGGCATAATTTATGTTTTCTAAAATATATGTTTTATTCTACATGCTATTTATATACATATGTGTGTACAAAGCTTTTCTACTGTGCTTGATAAAGGCTTGAGAAAGAACAAACAAGAAGAGGTGGAGAAATTGGGAAACAGACTAAATGAAATGGGAGAACAGAATGTGAAATAGAAAAAGTGAAACAAACTAGATAAAAGTAAAAAATAATCAAGCAGTCCAGTTGTTTTTAAACATAGGTGCTCATTAGAAACACGTCTGAAGCTTTGGGAAAAAAAGCAATACTTGGGCATTTGTATTTTTCAAAAAATTCCAAGATAATTCTGATATGCATCTGGATTTTAAAAATTGATTACAGATTTTTCTATTAACTTATAACCTTAGTGATAAAGAATTCTATTATTGTCTGTTGACCAATCATAATACAATGGGTTTAAGCAAATAACAGTTACATAATCACAATAATAAAAGATGTTTATCAGTTTCCATAATCAATAACCAGGCAAAAAATAAAAGATAATTACAGTTGTAGGCCATAATGGAAATATGATTAGCTTAACAATATAAAGTAATTGCATATAATTTTTTTAAGCTGATTGATGTGGTAAATGTAAGTGCATACATGCACATGGTTTCATCCACCTAGCCTATCTATGTCTTTTGGTTGGTGCATTTAAACCACTTACATTTAACATAATTATCGATATGTATGATCCTGTTACCATTTTCTTAGTTGTTTTGGGTTTATTTTGTGTTGGTCTTTTCCTTCTCTTGTGTTTCCTGCCTAGAGAAGTTCCTTTAATACTTATTGTAAAGCTGATTTGGTGGTGCCAAATTCTCTTAACTTTTGCTATCTGGAAAAATTTTGATTTCTCCATCAAATCTGAACATATTGCTGGGTAGAGGGCTCTTCTTTGTAGGTTCTTCCCTTTCATCATTTTAAATATACCATACCATTTCCTTCTGGCTTTTAGAGTTTCTGTTGAGAAATTAGCTGGGTAACCTTACAGGAGTTCCCTTATATGTTATTTGTTGATTTTCCCTTGTTGCTTTTAATATTTTATCTTTGTCTTTAATTTTTGCCCATTTGATAACTGTGTGTCTTGATGTGTTCCTCCTTGGGTTTATCCTGCCTTGAACTCTCATGCACTTCCTGGACTTGGTTGACTGTTTTCTTTCCCATGTTAGGGAAGTTTTCAACTATTATCCCTTCAAATATTTTAGGAGGTCCTTTCTCTCTCTCTTCTCCTTCTGGGACCCCTATAATTCGAATGTTGGTGTTGGTCCAGTGGTCTCTTTAGTTTTACTCATTTTTCTTTCATTCTCTTTTCTATATTCTGTTCTGTGGCAGTGATTTTCACCATTCTAGGTCACTTATCCATTCTTCTATTTCAGTTAATCTGTTATTGATTCCTTCTAGTGCATTGTTCATGCTTGTTTGTTCTTTAGTTCTAGATCTTTGTAAACATTTCTTGCATCTTCTCCATTCTTTTATAGAGATCCTGGATCATCTTCACTGTCACTATTCTGAATTCTTTTTCTAGAAGGTTGCCTATCTCCACTTTATATAGTTCTTTTCCTAGGGTTTTATCTTGTCCCTTCATCTGGGATATCACCTTCTGCTTTCTCATTCTGATTAACTTTCTGTGATGTAGTTTTCATTCTAGCAGGATTGTGGTTCATCTTGTCTGTCTTCTCATACTGTTCATGGGGTTCTCAAGGTAAGAATAGTGAAGTGGTTTGCCATTCCCTTCTCCAGGTTCAGATGGTAATGCATCTGCTTGTAATTCAGGAAACCTGGTTCGATCCCTAGATCAGGAAGATCCCCTAGAGAAGAAAATAGTAACCCACTCCAGTACTCTTGCCTGGAAAATTCCATGGATGGAGGAGCCTGGTAGACAACAGTCCATGGGGTTGCAAAGAGTTGGACACAACTGAGCAACTTCACTTTTCTCCAGTAGACCACATTTTGTCAGAACTCTCCACCACGACCCATCCATCTTGGGTGGCCCTACATGGCATGGCTCATAGTTTCATTGAGTTAGATGAGGCCTGTGGTCCATGTGATTAGATTGGTTAGTTTTCTGTGATTGTGGTTTTTAGTCTGTCTTCCTTCTGATGGAGAAGGATGAGAGGCTTATGGAAGCTTCCTGATGGGAGAGACTGACTGAGGGGGAAAATGGGTCTTGTTCTTATGGGTGGGGCCATGCTCAGAAATCTTTAATTTTATTTTCTATTGATGGGTGGAGCTGTGTTCCCTCCCTGTTATTTACCTACTACCAAACTATGGTGGAGGTAATGAAGATAATGGGGACCTCCTTCAAAAGGTCCTGGGCATGTACTGCTACATTGAGTATCCTGCAGCAAGATACTACCCAATCCTGCAGCAGGCCACCGCTGATGCACCCCTCTGCTGGAGACTCCTGGCCACTTACAGCAAGTCTGGGTCAGTCTCCTGTGGGGTCATTGCTCCTTTCTGCTGGGTCATGGTGCACACAAGGTTCTGTCTGTGCCCTCCAAAAGGTCACAACAAACTGTAGAAAATTCTTAAAGAGATGGGAATACCATACCACCACACCTGCCTCCTGAGAAATCTGTATGCAGGTCAGGAAACAATAGTTAGAACTAGACATGAAACAACAGACTGGTTCCAAATAGGAAAAGGAGTATGTCAAGGTTGCATATTGTCACCTTGCTTATTTAACTCATATGCAGAGTACATCATGAGAAATACTGGGCTGGAAGAAGCACAAGCTGGAATCAAGATTGCCAGGAGAAATATCCATAACCTCAGATATGCAGATGACACTACCCTTATGGTAAAAAGTGAAGAAGAACTAAAGAGCTTCTTGATGAAAGTAAAAGAGGAGAGTGAAAAAGTTGGCTTAAAACTCAACATTCAGAAAACTAAGATCATGGCATCTGGTCCCATCACTTCGTGGCAAATAGATGGGAAAACAGGGGAAACAGTGGCAGACTTTATTTTGGGGGACTCCAGAATGACTGCAGATAGTGACTGCAGCCATGAAATTAAAAGATGCTTGCTCCTTGGAAGAAAAGTTATGACCAATCTAGACAGCATATTAAAAAGCAGAGACATTACTTTGCCAACAAATGTCCATCTTGTCAAAGCTATGGTTTTTCCAGTAGTCATGTATGAATGTGAAAGTTAGACTATAAAGAAAGCTGAACTGAACTGAACTGAAGAACTGATGCTTTTGAACTGTGGTGTTG
>JAGTXW010001343.1:1709-17847 GCA_020226075.1 Hydropotes inermis
GGCGCCGGCCTCGCCCACCGGCCGCGCCACCCGGGCTTCAGTCTCCGCTCGGTCCGAGCTACCCGGCCCCGCTGCGCTTCCCCCAGGACCCCGCGGGCGGGCGGGGACACCTCCCTCAGCCCCGGCTCCCTGCCCTCCCTCCGAGGAGAACCCCTTCCGTCCCGGAGCAAATGGTAACCGGATCCCTTCCACGTCAACCGGGAAATAGCCGCATTTCTTCACATTTCAGATCCAGTTTCGTGGCCCGAAGCCAGACTGGCCTCACTCAAGGTCAGGCCTGGGGAGCCGTGCCGCCGCGGCCCCTCTCCAGGCCTGGGGGACCCCAGGGAAGAGAGAGCGTTCTATAAAGTCCAGAACTTTATAAAACGTTAATCACATGTCACTCCCCCACTTAAACCCTCCTGGCTTCGTGTTGCGCCCTCCTGGCCTTAGAGTCGAGATCACATAACTCCATCCCACCCCAGACAATGGAAGCAGGTACCTGTTCACCCAGCAGCAGGCCGGCAGGGAAAGCCCTGGGCACCTGCGCTTTGGGGTCATCTAAAGGGGCTCCCCAGGTCTGACTCCCCTGCCCCAGTCATTTCACAACCGGTCTTGCTGTTCCTTGATGTCAGAGGAGAAAGGCTGTGGGGGACAGTGGGGGCCGGCGCGAAGGCCTGGGATTGCACACCTGAGTGAGCCCCGCCCACTGCCCGCCCCAAGCACCCACAGGTGCCCGAGGCCTGCAGGCCTGGGCCAGAAGTGGACGTGAGACGGCCGCTCCCCCTAGGCTTGGGGTACCGATGAATCTCTCATTCCAGTGCAGCGTGAGGGGCCGCACCCCAAGACCGACGGAGCTGGAGTTGCCTGCCTCCCTGGAAACAGGCTCAGCGTTTAAGTGCAGTAGACACCTTGCACTTCACGGTCTGCGCTCGGTGACAGAATGTGCTCTTCTGTAAGTAGCGCAGGACATCCTTAGTGCGTACCAGTAACTGCATCCTTATTAAGAGACAACCTGATTTCTAAACAGATATTCCAAGACTTATTTTCTGACTGCAGGGTAACAAAACTAAAAAGTTTTTAAAAGGACAAGCTGTAAATATCCTCTGGAGAAATGCAAGTTCCACACAGGTTTCAACAACTCCCCTTGGATAACTTTTCAGGGAACTTAGGCGACTCACGGTCAAAACAAGTCACATGAGGAAACTTCACTCTGAGTGACAGCCCTTGGAAACACCAGACAATAAAATCACGTCCAGAAACCTGCGGATGTGCGTGTTATCAGACATACAAAATAATTATATGTGTTTAAAGATTTAAAAGAAAAGCTTAAAAATATGAGCAAGGAGTAAGAGACTATAAACTATAGTCAAGTAATTTGAAAGAGATTCTACCCTTACCTCCCCCCCCAAAGAAAAAAACCTTCAATACTTTGGCCACCCGATGCAAAGAGCCGACTCACTGGAAAAGGTCTTGAGAGTGGGAAAGATGGAAGGCAAAAGAAGAAAAGGGCGGCAGAGGATGAGGTGTCTAGATAGCATCACCAAGTCAGTGGGTTTGAATCTGAGCAAACGCCAGGACAAACGCCAGGACATGGTGAAGGACAGAGAAGCCTGCCATGCTGCCGTCCGTGGGGTTGCCAAGTGTCAGACGGTAAGTTAACGATCCAACATCAACAAACCTTCTGGAAATGGAAAATATAATAATTTATTATGTTACTTAACACAAAACACCCGTTGATGGGTAAATAGAAGTTTAAACATGGTTGAAGAGAGAAACAGAACCAACATCACTCAGAGATGTGAATAAACCTGGACCAGTTTTCACCGAACAGCGCCCTGTGCCCGCAGGAGGTAAGGCTTTCTTCAGGCTGCCCTGAGACTAACGGACACTCACAGAGTGCCTTAACTTGACAGTTGGCTGGTCTGAGCCTGTCATTATTATTTGAGGCTTTGAAAACCCTAAACAAAAGTTAGCCAGCCCCGTGGTCCATCTTATTACCATTGGCTCAATGCAGTTAAAGGTCCACTGCCAGCATAGAGGCCTATGCTTCCCCTTCCACCTGAATCACATCCTAATCCACCCCCAGCAAGTCATTATAACTGAGCCACAGGCCAGAGCTCATCACCGGCTCACTCACCACCTAAGGCCCTACCATGGGTCTGAAGGGTGTGGGATGTATCTTAGAATTCTACCCCTAAGTTTTGCTTTCTACAGCCTCTTCTGGTACTAACTCTCTTAATTCCGATTCCCTCCCAAAGCAGAATCTATGACATGGGACTTGGTCTAGGGGGCAAATTGTTTATTTTTGGAAGTGATCACTGGGATCCAGAATGGAGACCCTGGAAGAGAGAAACGGGGAAGGTGCAGGGAATCCCACACCACGTGTATTCTTGTGTTATTGCTGTGGAGTGCTTGAGAAAACATGTAGGATGTCAGAAGTGTCCACTGATGCACAGAAGCCCGGGAGGCATGTATCCACTGTCATCCATTCCTCACGGCTCAGGGTTGCCCTGCAAACTCCCTCTGCCGGTGTGCACATGTGCCCGGGAGGTCGAGTGAACTCCAGAAGCATCCCAAGAAACAGCAGTAGAGACCCAGGGGTGCCCAGTGCAGCTGAGGCAAGTGGCGGCCAGGCTCTACCCACACAACCAGATGCTTGCTGTAGCCATGACTAGGACAAGAAGGTGGACCCAGAGTACAGGAGTCTAGTGCATAAAAGACTGATTCAGCTCTATTTGCTTTTAAATGGAAGTACACTTGACTTACAATGTTGTGCCAATATCCGCTGTATAGCAAAGTGACTCAGTTATACACATATATATTCTTTTAAATGTTATTTCCCATTATGATTTATCCCAGGAGATTAGCTATCATTCTCTGGGATATATAATAGGGCCTTGTTGTTTTATGGTTGCTGTTTATCCATCCTAAATGTAATAATTTGCATCTCCCAATCCCAAACTCCCAGTTCGTCCCTCTCCCTCCTCCCCTCCCCCTTTACAATCACTATATATGTGTGATTCAGTTCTGATTGCTGAAAATACCTCATTGTGGGGGGAGGGGAAGCGTGTAGGAACGTGTTATCTGCAAACAACAAGGAGAATATTACTTATTTCCTTTTCTTATCTTATTGCTTTAGCAAATATAACAATATTGAACCAAAATTAACAATACTGAACCAAAGAAGTGATTGCTGGCATCCCTCCACATTTCTGAACAACAGAAATGTCTTTACCTTGCATGAATAATATGATGTATGCTTGTATGCTCTGATACTCTTTATCATAAGAGAAAGTTATTGTCTATTTATACCTTAGTGTTTTTACTGGGAACAACAGCAGTTTTTTTGTTTGTTTGTTTTGGTTTTGGTTTTTTGAACTCTGATAAATTCATAAGGTTTTTCTTCTTTAATTTTGAGAATTTAATAATTGTAAGTTGATGGATTTCCTGTTGATGAATCATTCTCTCGCCTCATCTCTTATCACTCTTCTTGCTACCTTCTAGACACAATGACCTGTTCCTTTGGCAGGAAAATCTCTTTTCCCATCGCAGGACTTTCATATTTGCTGTTCTCTCCCCCTAGAATTCTGTTCTCTCAGATGTACGCATGGCTCACTCCCTCATTTTTTAAAAAATTTATTTGGATGCACCAGGTCTTAGCTGCAGCACGCAGGCTCTTATTTGTGGCATGCAGGATCCAGTTCCTTGTTGTTGTTGTTTAGTCACTCGGCCATGTCCAACTCTTTGCAACCCACGGACTGCAGCACGCCAGGCTTCACTGTCCTTCACTGTCTCCCAGAGCTTGATCAAACTCATGTCCACTGAGTTCAGCGATGCCATCCAACCATCTCATCCTCTGCCACTCTCTTCTCCTGCCCTCAATCTTTCCCAGCATCAGGGTCTTTTCCAATGAGTTGGCTCTTCACATTAAGTGGCCAAAATAGTGGAGCTTTGGATTCAGCATCAGTTCTTCCATGAATATTCAGGACTGATTTCCTTTAGGATTGACTGGTTTGATCTCATTGCAGTCCAAGGGACTCTTTAAGAATCTTCTTTAGCTCCACAGTTCAAAAGCATCAATTCTTCATCCCTGACCAGTGATTGAACCTGGGCCCCTTGCATTGGCCGCATGTAGTCTGAACCACTAGACCACCAGGGAGATCCCTTACTCCATCCATTTTATTTAAGTCTCTTGCTCAAATATCACTTACTGAAAGGGAACTTCCCTCATCCCTTTAGTAAGTTACAGGTGGAATTGTATCCTCCCCAAATCCATATGTTGAAGTTTTAGCCTTCAGTACTTCAGAATGTGACTTTATTTGGAAATAGGGTTTTTTTTCAGATATAATCAGTTAAGATGAGATGCTGCTGGAACAGAGTGAGCCCCAACTCTAGCATAACTGATGCCTTATGAAAGGGGAACTGTGGACACACACACACACAGACAGGAAGAACGGCACATGAAGAGGAAGGCAGAGATTGGGCTGGTGTTTCTACAGCCAAGGATGCCAAAGATTGTTAGAAAATCACTAAAAATTCAGGGAAGGGCATGGAACGAATTCTTCCTCAGAGCCCACAGAAGGAATGAACCCTGCCAACACCCTGACCTCAGGGTTCTGGCCTCCAGGCTGTGAGATCGTAAGTTTCTGTGTGAGTCACACAGTCTGTGGGGCTTTGTTGACAGCAGCCCAGGGATCTAACACCTCGACCTATAAGAGGGCGAGGGCTTCGGCCCAGGAATCTGGGGGGATAACAACTCCACCTGCCATGAACCCACAGCTCACTGCCTTACTGTCTGAGCTCCTTTGGGCTGCTAGGACAGAACCCTGGAGACTGGGTATTCGTCACTTACATTTCTGGAGACTGGGAAATCTAAGGTCAAGACACCAGCAGACTCGGCATCTGGTGAGAGATGCTTCCTGGCTCACGGGTAACTGTCTTCTTGCCAAGTCCTCCTGTGGTGGAAGGGAGCTTGGGCAGGGGTGGGAGGGGTCCATTTTACAAAAACACTAATTCTGTCCATGAGTCGCCTCTCTCAGGACCTAATCACCCCCAAAGGCCCCACCTCCAAACACCATCACTGTCGGGGTTAGGTGTCAACATATGAACTTAGGGGGAAAGTGGTATGCAAATTATATGATATGAAATTGATTATTTGTTTATGGTTTCCCTCATTACAATGTATCTCCAATGAGGGCAGAAACAGTACATTGCTGAACCTACTGTGTGTCGGGCAGTGCCTCCCACACAGTAGGTGCTCCACAACTACAGTCCTGCTCTGATGCTTGCTTTGAAAAGGTGAATTTGCTCCAACACCATTTAACAATTAGGAAACAGTTCGAGCATAATGTGAATTTCGCATCTTGTGTGATTTGTTTACAAGAAAGCCTACGTGAACACAGAAAACTCCACCAGCTGAACTGAGGTGTGTAGGAAAACACACTCACACACTTCAAATGTCTCCCAGTTTCCTTCTAACCCTCGTCCACACTGGGGTTACAACTTTCCAACCACCTCACCAATACCTCAGAAGCTGCAACCCTTCTGACGCCTACTTCCACAAGCAAACTTCAAGCTTTTTCAGATAATCACGTCTTTTGCAGTGAAAAAAAAAAGTGAAAGTGTTCGTTGCTCACTCATGTCCCATTCTTTGCGACTCCATGGACTGTAGACGACCAGGCTCCTCTGTCCATGGGTTTCTCCAGGCCAGAATACTGGAGTGGTTGCCATTTCCTTCTCCAGGGAATCGAACCCAGGTCTCCTGCATGCAAGAGGATTCTTTACCATCTGAGCCACTAGGGAAGCCCCCTTTGTAGTATTTATGTCTTTTTAGAAAACAGTTTAACTTGTACAACTGTGTTAACCCTCTTTTTTTACTAGATTCCCATCTTTATTAATTTTTGGCTGTGCTGGGTCTCCGTTGCTGAATGCGGGCTTTCTCTAGTTGCAGCGCATGGGCTTCTCATTGCAGTGGCGTCTCTTGTTGTGGAGCCCGGGCTCAGCAGGGATTGGGCATGGGCTTAGTTGCCCCAGGTAGGTGGAATCTCCCCCGGCCAGGGATTGAACCTGTGTCCCCTGCGTTGGCAGACAGTTTCTTAACCACTGGGCCTCCAGGGAAGTCCCATGCTCCCATCTTCTTAAAGTTGTATCACTGATGAAGTATTTTGAGTATTAGCCCTAACCTCATTTTCCCCATAAGTATTTTTATTTTTCAATTTTTAATGTATTTTTTATTATGCATATGTATTTTTATTATTCAATTTTGTATGACAGCCTGAATTTTAAGAATGCTTCTGATACATCATAGCTAAACTGACCATATTTGTTGAGTAGTTGAATAAATGCTTGCCTTTCTGAATGAAACCTCAATTTATCCTGCTTTTTTTTTTCAGTATACTAATGAAATAAATTTGCTAATTGCTTGTTGTGGTGAGACTGTTTGCATGCAAAAGACTGTATAGAATCAGATAGGATAAGGCAGTGGTTAATGCAGAGGTGTGAAGGAACCCAGTAAGTGACACCTCATTACTCTTGCCCAACACCCAAATGCTCAAGAGATAGGACAAAGGAGACTCAAGAACACGTATATAAAATTGTACCTTATTACGTACCTTATTACAAATGATGTCTGGATCGGAACAGATGGCAGACTGAGCTAAATCACCTTCCTAACCCTAAACTGGGGCTTCCCAGGTAGCTCAGTGGTAAAGAATCCACCTGCAATGCAGGAAACGCAAGTTCGATCCCTGGGTCAGGAAGATTCCCTGAAGAAGAAAGTGCAACCCCCTCCAGTATTCTCGCCTGGGAAATCCCATGGACAGAGCCTGGCAGGCCACAGTCCATGGGGTCGCCCAGAGTTGGACACGACTTAGCGAGCAAACAACAACCCTAGATTTGAGTGCCACATTTGAACTCGCCCACCCAAGGTTGGGCAGCCCTGCAAACTGACTGGCCACCCCAGTGGAAGAGCAGGGGTGGAATTCTTGGCAGGAAATCGCAGATAGCAAAGTTCATGCCATATTCCAGGTGCCTGCTCCCCAAACTCCTGGCCTGATCTTATTATCTAGGCGTTGTTGCCCCTGGGGGCCTTTTAACGTCTCTGAGCCTTTGGTTCTAGGCCAGAGAGAATCACTCTGACCCCCAAGTCTGGACCCAACTGGAGGAGCTGTGATCTCAGTACTTCTAGGCACAGAGAAGGACAGCATCCCCAGGAATGAAGCAGCTGCCATCAGCCTCTGTGGAGAACAACTGCACGCCCCTCCTGGGAGCAGGAAACAAAGGAGCGCTCGGACGCCCACTGGAACCATCGCAGCCGTGCTGGGCCGTCTCTGCTAGCGGGTCTGCTAGTGAAGACAAACGCGGATGCAGACGCTGCAAAGCAGAAGTGGTTACTCCCTTTTCAGCAATTAAGTAGTTTAGGTGACTGGAAGAAAATCTGCTGAGACTAGAGATTCTGAATGAGCTATTACAAAATCCTTCCTTGAACAGCTGCAGTGGTGGGGAAGAGAAAATGACCCAAACAAAGCTGCTGAAACTGGGGGTGGGGGAAGCCGAATTTTCAATCTTGGTAACCAAGAGCTTCGGGTGTCATGGAGAAGAGTACAAAACTGTGAGCTTTTCGAAAGTTCCCACTTACAACCGAGACTCCCACAGAAAGTCTGCGTCCTAGAAGGTCCAGATCCTCAGTGAATGAGTGAATTCAAATATTTTCAAACTATCAGCAAAAGGAGACGAGACAGAAAATTTCCTATCCTGGGCCCTTCCTAGGACAAAAAATAAAAGATCTTCCCTAAAATTTGTAATGAGAGCTCAGGCCTAGGGGCAGGAGGCGGGGGGTATGGATGGGATTTAAACTGAGCATCCCTTTGAGGTCTTGGAAACAGCCAGCTGAGAAACAAAGAAGAATGAGCCCAGGTTGGCAGTTCCCTCCAGAGACCATAAGCAATATAAGCCTGCCTGTCTGGACGGACGCACCTTCAGTGGGGATCTCTCCTGATCTTCTCAGATAAAGCTCATGGTCCAAAGTTCCAGAACAGACGAGGGAACAAGTCACCACAGGCAAGAACCAGCACAAACGGTCTAATGTTCAGGCAGTAGGATTACCAGGTCAGAGACATATGATACATATGTTTTAGAAACAAAAACTGATCAGAGATACAAGGAAACTTTTGACACTTTTTTGTGAGGCAGGAGATTGATCCCTCCCACCACCAGGATAAAGCAATAGGAGAGTCATTCCCTGTGGACGAAAACTCCAAGATGAGAACAGCAGGACAGTTAAGAGAAGAGGCTGGGCCCTGCACAGACCACGTGTTTCTCTTTCTTGGTCAGGAGACCTCCCCAACTAGACATGTGCTGAAAGGCTCTGTGGAGGTCAAAGGGGCGTGATGCCAAGTGATGCCGACTACCCATAGGCCTCTTCCGTGAAATCCATCTTGGCTGAGAGCTGTGCGTGCTCACATGGGAAGATCCTAAGGCATACCAAATGTGGATTCTGAACCAGGCAAATTCAGTGATTGGCCAGGGCTTCCCTGCGGGCTGTTTTAAAGAATCCGCCTGCCAGTGCAGGAGACCTGGGTTCGATCCCTGATCCGGGAAGATCTCGCATGCCGCGGAGCAACTAAGCCCGTGTGTGTGTGTGTGTGTGTGTGTGTGTGTGTGTGTGTGTGTGTGTGTAAGTCATGCCCAACTCTGCAACCCTTCGGTCATGTTCGCCTCTGCAGCCCACCAATCTCCTCCGTCCGTGGGATTCTCCAGGCACGAGTACTGGAGCGGCTTTGCAGTGCCCTTCTCCAGGGGCTCTTCCCAACCCAGGGATCGAACCCACGTCTCTTACCTCTCCTTCATTGGCAGGCAGGTTCTTTAGCACTTGTGCCACTTGGGAAGCCTAACTAAGCCCCGAGAGCCCGTGCTCCGACACCGGAGAAGCCACGGCGACGAGCAGCTAGAGAGTGGCCCCCGCTCACCGCAGCTAGAGAAAGCCCACACGGCAACGGAGACCCAGTGTAGCCAAAACTAAATAAAGAAATAATTTAAAAAAATGATTGGCCTAAGGAAAACGGGAAGAAGTGCCCCATAAAAGTGATTCAATCTGCCACATGGGCTTGACTCAAGGGCTCTCTTGAGTCTGTCCGTGTGTCTATCCACACACACTCTACTCTTTTTCCTCCTAATAAATATTTGTTTCACTGCTTTCCATCTTTGGGCAAGTTTTTTTTCCTTCCAAGTCGAAGAGTCAGGCTCTTGTCACTGACCACTGGTCTAGGGGCTAGGGTTCGGTGCCTTCACCAACTAGACCTGACCTGTCTCTGGCCAGGAACCGAAGCCCCACTTCAAGCCACTGCAGGCTGAGACCATTCGAGAGCAACACTAAATAAAAATACCGGCTTTCACAGAATACAGTTACCAAGATCAGAGGCATCAAGAACTGACCTCGCTATCTCAGCCTGTGTTCATGGGGCGCCAGCTCCCACTCAGAAGGCTGCAGGCCACTCTTGACCTTCCCTTCCTGACGACCCCGACAGGGGCCCTGGGTGGAACAAGGAGCACCGTCTCTTCCTGGTGCTCTGTCCTTCCCTCCAAGGTCATTGCCTGGCAGTCTGACCTCTCTTGACAGGTTAGGAAATCATCATCGCAGCCACTGAACACATATGTATTCAGAACATGTCAACTACAGCCAAGACACCCAGTTTCTAACCAAGTTTGCTCTTAAATAAACATGCATAAGAGAAAACAGACAGAAGTGCTACTTGGGTTTGCAGTGATTCGCTTAATGGAAGCTTTATCTATTCTAAAGCAAATTGTGATTTGCCTTTCCTTTGTCTCCCTGGAAACGTCGTCACCAAGGAGCACTGGACCTGGGCCAGACTGCCAGGGGAGCCCTTCTCTGAAAGGAGAGCGTGCCTGGCGAAAGGACGGGAGGGCAGGGGACCCCAGTGTCCCCAGCGCTTTCTTGTGCAGGTAGGTTTCAGGAAAGAGATGATATGGAAGCCCAGAAACTGGCAGTGGGTTCCTTTAGAGCTGCAGGTCCCTGCCAGTCCTTGGAAAGTTCTGGTACTCCTCAGAGTGAAGACTGCTGGAGAAGACGTGTGCTAGCGTGGGGCGGGGGAGGAGAGACATTCTTGGGGGGAAACCCCGGTTCCCAGTGGAAGAGACGGAAATGACTCCAAAGGCTTCCTCGATTCAACCCATTCGTTAACTAACAATAGTCGGGCACCTCTCGCGGTGCAGTTTCAGAGCCAGAGGCCAGGAGGCCCACGGCCGCCTTTTGTCATCCGGGCTGTTCTGGGACGTCCAGGCTGCAGAGGGGACTCGCCAGGGGTCGCCAGCCCGCCTCCAGCTCCCCCAGCCACCCCTCGTGGAGTCCGCCCGGGGTGGGGGAGAGGGGCCTCCCTGGGTCCCTCTCCCGCCATTCCCTACCTCCTTTCCCCCGCTGCGTCGGGGTCACCCTTCTGGACAGCCTTCCACACCCCACCCCACCCCCGCCGCCAACCTCCCCGCCTGGTGGTTCAGGGCGCGGTCTGAGTCCCTGGAGGACGGACCCGGCATTTCGAGGCGGGGGAGCGCGCTGTCGCGGGCGGAGCTGGGCCCGCGTTGGGGCGGGGCGGGCTCCCGGGGCCTCTGAGAGCCCCCTCGGCCCCCCAGCCCCGGCCCCTTCTCTTCCTGCCCGACCAGAACCGCGCTTCCTCCTCGCCCCCGGAAGGGAGGCGCCCGCCACGTCCCCGCGAGCCCTCCCCGCGTGGCCCGCGCGTCCCCCCGCGGCTCTGACGGGCTGCTCGGGGGGTGGGCACCGGTGCGGCGCACTCGCGCGCGTGGCCCCGCAGGACGCGTGGGCGCCACCCGCTGGGGTCTCGTCCTCCGGGGGGAGTCCAGCCCTGGACGGGGGGCCGCTGGAGGTGGCGCGCGAGCCTGTCCCTGCGGCCCCCATACCAGCAGGGCTCCTGGGAGCCCCAGCGGGAGGTGGGCTCGAGGTGATGGGGGGAGGACCGGGACGCGGAGAGGGGGAAGTGGACAAGCCGCTTCTTCCTTCAGCAGGGCGGACAGGTCTCCCGGTGTCTGCCCACGGCCTCCCGCGGCCACACCGAGATCAGGGCTCGGGAGGCAGGAGGAAGCGGCAGGGACTCCCTTCACACCTTGTGCGGAGGACGGGCCACCACCCAGGCCGGATGGCCGGCCCTCCCCGGCCTCTGAGCGGGACTCGCCGGGCTAGACCAGCTGTTCAGACGGGTGTGTGTGCGCGCGCGCACGTGTGCTCAGTCCGACGTGTGTGTGTGTGTGTGTGTGTGTGTATGTATACGCGCGCTCAGTCCGGCTCTTTGCGACCCCACGAACTGCAGCTCGCAGGCTCCTCTGTCCAAGAATTCCTCCTCCACGGGGTCTTCCCCACCTAGGGATGGAGTCCACCTCTCTGGCATCGCCTGCGTTGCCCGGCGGGTTTGTTACCACTTTCTTCACGGGGGAGCCCGGAGATGTCCTGGGACTGCCCGGGATTGGCCAGGGCGCCCTCTGCTGGCCAGTGAGGCCAAGGCTGGAGAAAATTGGGTGATGGGAGACTGGGTTCCTGCGTATTGGGCCCCCAAAGTGACCCTCCCCACCCAGCTGAGGGTCTTTCTGGGGGAAGGACAGAGACTGACCCCGAGCGTGGTCCCAGGGAGGGACAGGTCGTGGTCTATAGGCAAAGCCTGCTGGGAAGGGGGCTCCTAGGGTTACAGGCTGATGGGGGAGCAGGGGTGGTGGTCTGGCACATTCCACCAGTCTCAGGGCTCCCAGAGATCTTCCGTGTCAGTGGAGCTGGGGCCCCAGGCCCAGGACAGTTCCATGGGGGGATGATATGAAGGCCAGGCTTGTCCTTCCAGCCCAAGCTGGAGCAGGGCCAGGGCCGGCCCAGAGCTGCCGGGCCCACACTCACAACCCTTCCCAGGGAACCTCTGTGAGCATCTTGACATACTGCTTTCCCCTCAAACTCCAATACGTCCCAAGCAATAAAACCGTATAGACAACACTCTGTGATACCACACAGTAAAACCAAAAGATAAAAACAAATCAGAAAACAGAAATAACCTCTCACCTGGAAGTTTAAATCTAAAAACTCTTTGAGGACTTTCCTGGTAGTCCATGGTTAAGGGTCCACCTGTTAATGCAGGAGACACAGGTTTGATTCCTGGTCCAGGAAGATCACTCAAGCTGCGGGGCAGCTAAGCCCGTGTGCCCCAGCTCCTGAAGCCTGAGCTCTCTGGGGCCTGTGCTCCTGAACAAGAGAAGCCACCACAGTGAGAGGCCCATGCCTTGTAACAAGACAGCAGCCCCTGATCCTCAAAACTAGAGACAGTCCGCGTACAGCAATGAAGCCCCAGCACAACCAAAAATAAAAACAAAAACTAAAATAAAAACACTTGGACATATCTATGGTCAAAAAGGAAATAGAGTCCTGAACCGTAAATTTAAGATATATTAAAATACTATATATCTGAGCTTATGGGACCAGCTAAAACAGTGTTTAAATTCTTAAACCAATTCTAGGTCTCAGCCCCAAAACAGCTGTATGAGAGTTACTCTTTTATTTCCTAGGAGGAGAAGGAAAAGGAGATAAAAAATGAAATAAAATTAACTGGAAGGGTTAATAAAAATTAACTGGAAGGGGACTCCCCTGGTGGTCCAGGGGTTAAGACTCCGTGCTTCCACTTCAGGGGGCAGGGCTTCGATCCCTGATCAGGGAACTAAGATTCCACATGCTGCAATGTGCAGCCAAAATAAGAAACATATTTTTAAAAAATTTTTAAATTAACTGGATCATTATTCCCAATAGCCAAGAGCTCAGTTCAGTAGCTCAGTCGTGTCTGACTCTTTGAGACTGCAACACACCAGGCTTCCCTGTCCATCATCAACACCCAGAGCTTGCTCAAACTCATCATGTCCATTGAGTTGGTGATGCCATCCAACTATCTCATCCTCCGTCATCCCCTTCTCCTCCTGCCTTCAGTCTTTCCCAGCATCAGGGTCTTTTCCGATGAGTTAGTTCTTCGAATCAGGTGGCCAAAGTATTGGAGTTTCAACTTCAGCATCAGTCTATCCAATGAATATTCAGGGTTGATTTCCTTTAGGATTTGCTGGTTTGATCGCCTTGTAGTCCAAGGGACTCTTAAGAGTCTCCAATGCCACAGTTCAAAAGCATCAATTCTTTGGTGCTCAGCTTTGTTTATGGTCCAACTCTCACATCCATACATGACTACTGGAAAAACCATAGCTTTGATTAGATGGACTTTTACTTTGTCAGCAAAGTGATGCCTTTGGTTTTTAATATGCTGTTGAGGATGGTCATAGCTTTTCTTCCAAAGAGCAAGTGTGCATATCTGAGGTTATTGAGTATGTCAAGACTGTGTATTGTCACCCTGCTTATTTAACTTACATGCAGACTACATCATGCGAAATGCTGGGCTGGATGAAACAGAAGCTGGAATCAAGATTGCTGGGAGAAATACCAATAACTTCAAATACGCAGATGACACCACCCTTATGGCAGAAAGCGAAGAAGAACTGAAGCGCCTCTTGATGAAAGTGAAAGAGGAGAGTGAAAAAGTTGACTTAAAACTAAACATTCAAGAAAAAAAGACCATGGCATCTGGTCCCATCACTTCATGGCGAATAGATGGGGAAACAATGGAAACAGTGGCAGACTTTATTTTCTTGGGCTCCCAAACCACTGCAGATAGCGACTGCAGTCATGAAATTAAAAGACGCTTGCTCCTTGGAAGAAAAGCTATAACCGACCTAGACAGAGGATGACAGAGGACAAGATGGTTGGATGGCATCACAGACTCAATGGACATGAATTTGAGCAAGCCCTGGGAGATGGCGAAGGACAGGGAAGCCTGGTGTGCTGCAGTCCCTGGGGTTGCCAAGTCCAACACGAATGATTGACTGAACAACAGCATGGTGTCTGCTGAGAAAAAGCCTGAGCTCTGATGTAGTCAAATTTATCGTCGTTTTTTCAGATGGTATTTGATTATGCTTTTGGATCTTTCTATAAGAAGTCCTTCCCTGCCCAGATGTTAGAAAGAGTCTTCTGCATTTTCTTCTAACTTCATGTTTACCTTTGTTCTCTAGAGAGTCCCTCTGTGCATGTGGGGTTAAGGACCGTTTTTATTTTCTTCTGATGGCGGGGACCCCGGGTATGCGGCCAGGGTCTCCTCTACCACTCCCCCGCTCCCTGCCCTCCTCTCTGACCATGACCTTGCCTTTGTCCTCCCATCAGATATCCTCCAATTTTACACCGATTTGGCCATTTGGCAATGTATCCATCCCTTTTTAAAAACTATGTATTTATTTTACGTCATCGGTCACTCTGTGCAGCTTGCGGGATCTCAGCTCCCTGTCCTGGGACTGGACTCGTGCCTGGCGGTGGAAGCGCTGCGTCTCAGCCACCGGCCCGCCAGGGAGGTCCCTGCCCCCTCACTCTCCCCTCAGCAAACCTCAGTGTTTCCTCAGCTCCCAGAGATCTCAGCGGCGTTTGGTGGGATGACTTTGGATTTGTAGCTTACATGGGTGATACTGTCATGATTCTGTCAAACCATCCAAGGCAGGTGACACCCTGCCAGGACAGGTGTGTGTGTGGGGGGTCGCTCTCTCTGGGTGAGGACCTGCATCCTCTGGGTGCTCTGGGCTGCAGCTGGCCAGCCCAGGGGTCCTGGGGTTGGTTAATTACGGGACCAGTGGAGCCAGGCTCCGGGTCCTTCCTCCACGAATCTCTCACCTTTGCCCTCACAGTGAAAGGATGTTGACCAACTTCTCCGTGGTCCTTCAACTGCATCCAGGGACAGGAAGCATACGTGCCTTCTGGGGACCCTGTCAAGTAGCTCCCAGACGTCCCCACCTCCCCCTCTGGGACATCCTTCTGTCCTTCCTCTGGCCTGAGTCCATCACCTCCTGGCTGCCCATCTGGGCCCATGGAGGCCCCGAGGAAGGGGAGGCCGCCCAGCCTGGCCGTCCCGTCCCGCCCTCCTCTTCTCCCCGCAAGCCCGGCTCACTGTGAGGTGTGTGCGGCAGTGGGCTGCGGCTGGCTCTGCACATCTTCCCGGCTGGAGGGAGGGAGGAACTGGAGGGCTAGTCCCAGGCCTGTGGACCCAAGTGTTCTTTTCACAATCCGCCCAGGGGATGGGCGTGGGGACAGGCGGAAATTCCTCCTGAGCGGCCTCTGCGGGCGGAGGAACCCTGGTCACATCACAGTGGTCCGTGCAGGGGCTCCGCAAAGACCCAGGGCCCTCCAGGAGCTTGAAGAGTTTGCCAAAGGTTTCAGGAGAGTGAAGGCCCCCAGAGCTCCTTCGTGGTCACCTCGGGTTATCACACTGCACCCTCCTGTGGCCCAGCTCTCATCCCTACTCTTGTCGGGAGCAGGCAGGGTGCCCCTCACCCCCCGGGACCCCGGCACTGCAGCTCTCCAAGCCTGGAGCCGGCCAGCCTGCAGAGGGCCTGGGAGCAGGGGCTGCCTCTGGGACCCTCGGTCACGGGGGGAGGGGTTGCCCACAAAGGCTGGGCTTTGCCGCCCTCTGGTGGGCACTGGTAGCCTCTGCAGGGACCTGTACCATCCGTGGGCCGCTCTCAAGGACTGAGGGGCAGGCAGTCCTGGGTTTGTCTCCCCACCCACACTGAAAAGCAGGCTGGCCCCGAACAAGCTGCACTCCACTCTGAGCCTCGGTCTTCTCATCTGTAAAATCGGTAGCAGTCGGGTCTATGTCAGAATGTTGTCAGAGATGAGGCAGTGCAGACAAGATGGTGCAAGCACCCACAAGATGCCCCACAGCGTCCAGTCCCTCCTCCCCTCCCGGGGGATAGAGGCTCTGAGCCCCATGAACAGAGGGTCACGGCATCTTGCCCAGCCCCCTACCCTCTGCCAGCAGCTGCCGGGCCAACAGGCCACACAGGGTCACCCCCCGATGGAAGCCCTTTGGCTACCGCTGCCCACAGGCCTGAGTGCACTGGCCTGGCACAAGGGCTCCTGGGTCGCCTACCTGCCCCCCACCATTTCCGGCCGCCCCTGCACCTGCCTCAGCTGTGCACCCTCTCGGCTCCCGCCCATCTGTCTCTCCTCACCCACCCTCCCCATGTGCGCTCACAAACTCCTACCCTCCTCCTAACCCTGGTGAGGGGGCGGCATCCTGCC
>JAGTXW010001343.1:47543-59166 GCA_020226075.1 Hydropotes inermis
AGGGACCTCGCCTCCCTGGTAGGACCCCCGCCTCCCTGGTAGGGACCCCGCCTCCCTGCTAGGACCCCCGTTTCCTGGTAGGGATCCCCGCCTCCCTGGTAGGGACTCCCACTTCCCTGGTAGGACCCCCGCCTCCCAGGTAGGGACGCCAGGGCTTCGCTCCATGGGGGCTATTGGGCCGTCAGGGCAGGCCTTGCAGGTGGCCAGCGTCGTCCTGCAATGGGTCCCAGACTCCAGTCTGCTGGTTCCTAGGTAGCTGCCAGGAACAGGTGAGCTTTCACTTTGGAGCTTCTACCTGGAGAGGCAGAGGGAGCTGATGGCGGTTCTGATGAGGGCTGAAGGCTCTGGGAAGACTCTTGAGAGTCCTTTGGACTGTAAGGAGATCCAACCAGTCCATCCTAAAGGAAATCAGTCCTGAATATTCATTGGAAGGACTGATGCTGAAGCTGAAGCTCCAATATCTTGGACACCTGATGGGAAGAGCTGACTCACTGGAAAAGACCCTGATGCTGGGAAAGATTGAAGGCAGCAGAAGGGGAAGACAGAGGAGATGGTTGGATGGCATCATCGACTTGATGGACATGAGTTTGAACAAGCTCTGGGAGTTGGTGAAGTATAGGGAAGCCTGGCGTGCTGCAGTCCATGAGGTCGCGAAGAATCGGACATGGTTGAGCGACTGGGCTGAACTGAAGGCTCTGATGGGGGCACAGCCAGAGGGGTGGATCCTCACACAGGCCAGCAGCTTGGCCTCAGGGGCACCCTGAGCTCTGTGCTCAGCCGCAGGGCCCGTCCCCTTCTGCTGGCTCGCTGGGAGCAGCACCTGTCGTGTGTCAGAGCTTCGGGCCAGACGGAGGGGTCAGGAGGGCGGTGGGCGGCCCAGCTGGGGTGGGGGCCCTGCCCTTGGTGAGGCCCCTGACGGCCCTTTCTCATGTCTGGAAAGCTCCCTGTGACTGCTGACCCATCTCCAGTTTTCACGGCCCTAACGCTCAGAAAGGGACGGTGGTCGCTCGGGGAGGATGTGGTGGGGAGCAAGGTGGCAGTCCCCGCTGCCTGGGGGCCAGCCTGTCAGTCCCCATGTTTCGTGGAAGCGAGTCCCCGAACCCCTGCCTCCTGCCCCCCCAGGTCCGGGCCTTCCTGCAGCCCCCCATGAAGGGCGTGGTCATGGAGACCTTCGGCTCCGGGAATGGGCCCACCAAGCCCGACCTGCTTCAGGAGCTGCGGGCGGCGGCCGAGCGCGGCCTGGTCATCGTCAACTGCACCCACTGCCTCCAGGGTGCCGTCACCTCCGACTATGGAGCCGGCGTGGTGGGCGCCGGGGCGCCGGGGCCTGGGGCGGGGCAGGGGCGAGCCCTGGCCGCCCGCCCCCTTCACGGTCCACCCGTGCCCCTGCCCCTCCAGGCCTTGCGCGGAGCCGGGACCGTGTCAGGCTTCGACATGACCTCCGAGGCGGCGCTGGCCAAGCTGTCCTACGTGCTGGGCCTGCCGGGGCTGAGCCTGGACAGCAGGAAGGAGGTGCGTGTGCCTCCAGCGGGGACCGCGCCCCTCGGGCCGCGTGTGGCGGGTGGGCCCAGCCCGGGGGGTGTGTGCCTGGGCTTGGTGGGGCGCTAGAAGTGGCCCCCACGACCCGTCACCTCCCCCAAGCCCCACACCCCACACTCCCCTTCTCGGGGAGCCCCAGGTCCGCCCTGCTCCCAGGGTGTCCCTCCCAGCCGTCCCTGTCCCGGCTGGCCCCCCGGGCTGGGTGGAGGCCCCCAGGGCCCGGGGATACCCTGAGCTGCAGGCTGGAGGGCGGGCTGAGCTGCTGTGGGGAGCTGGCTGGGTCCGGCTCTGGGCCCCGGGACGGAGCCTGATGGAGGCGTTTCAGGCCTGGGGCTGGGGGTGCCTGGCCCGCCTGGTGGGTCCGGACTGCTGGGTGCAGGCCCTGGTGAGCTGCCCGGCGCTCTCTGTGTGTCCCCCCCCGCCCCGTGCACCCCAGCTGCTGGCCAGGGACCTGCGCGGGGAGATGACGCCGCCCGCCGTGGACGAGCCCCGGCCCTCTCTGCGGGGCAGTGCGCTGGGGCGCGGGGTCGCCCAGCTCCTCAGTCTGAGTCAGGTGCAGCGTGGGCAGGGAGCCTGGGCGGCGGGGCCCAGGGGGACGGGAGCAGAACGCCCCCAGACACGACCTGGTTCTGGGCTGGGGGCGGGGGGCCGACGGGGCTCAGGGTGGCAGCCGGGAGGGCTGGCAAGGGACTCGTGGGCGGGCATCCGAGGGGGCTGGGCAGTCCAGAGGGGCGCTTGCAGCGTGTACGCAGCGTGCAGACCCTGGCGCCCGCCTGGTGGGGCAACTCGGGGCCGGCAGGGTCGCCTGTAGCCCCAGTGCACATGGACACCATGGGTATCTGAGCCCGGGAAGGGGCTGAGGGCTGGCTTTCGGGCCTGGGTTGTGGCTTCAAGCTGGGCCAAGGATCCCGGCAGTGGCTGGGAGCTCCTTGATTCCCCTCACCCCGTGCCTCTGGGCAAAGTGTCCAGATGCGGCATGGGGGCACCCCGTCTGGCTGCCGCCCCGTCTGGCTGCCGCCCCGGGGCCCACCGTGTGCCTCAGTATCCCCCCTTCGGAGTGAGCATGCGGACAGCCCTGTCGGGGAGGGTGGTGAGGGCGTGGGCAGTGGCCACGTGTGTACGGCGGAGGCCTCGGGGAGGGGGCAGGGGTCTGAGGTGCTGCTGCCCCGCCCTCTGCAGGAGGCCAATGAGGTGTGGGACGCCCTGGTGCCCAGCCTGGCCTGTGCCGCAGCCTACACGGGCGAGCTGGAGGCCCTGCAGGTGCTGGTAGAGCTGGTAGGCCTCTCGCCCACCCTCAGGAACCAGCCTGGCCATACGGGCCCGGGGGTGGGCTGGGTCGCCTTTCCCGGGGCCTGCTCCCCTCACTGCAGTCGACGGGACCTCGCGGCTCTGCCTGCTGTCCTTTCCCCGTGGCCTCCCTGGCCCTCCCGGCCTTGTCTCGGTGGGTGACGGGCCCCTGCGTCCCCCCAGAGCAGTGACCGGAGCCTGGAGGACTTCAGCGGTCAAACCCCGCTGCACGCGGCCGCCCGGGCCGGCCAGGCTGGGGCCGTCACCATGCTGCTGCAGAGAGGGCTGGACGTGAACGCCCGGGACAAGGGTGGCCTCAGCCCCCTGCTGCTGGCCGTGAGGGGCAGGTATTTGGTGGCGGGCACTGGTGGGGGTGCGGGCAGGGGCGCCGCCTGGGGCCGGGCTTGGATGGCGCTGCCTCCGGGGGGCCTCCGAGGGGCCTGTGGTCACACGGCTTCCTCGGGCAGAGCCGGGGGCACCGAGGACACCTGCTTCCTGGAGCCTCGCCCCCTCCGGCCTGGGCCCTTGGTACCAGCAGTGACCCTGCCGATCGTGGCAGGGCGCAGACTGGGAGGACTTCTCAGGGCAGGGTGCTTAGGGAGGGCTTCCTGGAGGTGGCCTCCAAGCTGAGCCCGCTGGGTCCAGCAAGACCCTGGCATGGAATTTCTGAAAAGAAAAGCAGAAGAGGTCTCATGTGTGTTCCCCGCATCCTCTGCCTGAGGGGCTGGGGCGGGGGTGAGGGGAGAAGCCCCCTGCCCAGCACTGGGGTGAAGCAGGTGCAGGGCAGCTTGTATAGTGCCAAGTGGGCACAGGTGCCCTAGGGAGTGGACTCAGCATGTCTGATGTTCGGGGGTGGTCGCCCAAGCGGCCCCATCCGACAAGCCCTGGCTTTTTAAGGCAGGTCCCCAACCTGAGTGCTCCTGGGGAGGCCCCCCCCCCGCCGCAGGTGGACACTTGCCGAGCCGAGTCCTTACTGAGGCCCTGGCCCCCTGGGCAGTGGGTTTGGGCACCTGATGCCTAGTTCTTTCTGGGTCGGCGGGCATGGGCCACTCTGCAGCCAAGGCCAGGGGCCAGGGCCACCCGGAGGGCTCACCCGGCGAGCTCACCTGTGCTGCGGGACGGCCCCCGCGGGCTGGTTGTGCGAGAATTGACAGGAGCTGGGGGTTGCCCCAGGAGCCAGGGCCACGGGCGTGGAGGGGCAGGCAACTGGCCAGCCCGAGGGCGGAGGTGCAGGCAGCCGGCGGTGAACACGCGGCCCATGTCCTCTGCTGGGGTGGCGGTCTCCTTGCCCCCTGCAGGCCCGCCTGGCCTCTCTCTGAGGGTCAGCCTCGCCTGCTCTGCCAGCCCGTGGGGACTCCCAGCGGCCGGGCACGTGGGACGTGGGGGGCCCGGAGGCCTCTAGGGGCTCAGGTCCCTCGGAGGCTGGGGACTAGCCGGGAAGACCCGTGAGCGGGGCGGTGCTGCCCTGCCCTGCCCTCGCTCTGTCCAGCCGCGCAGAGCCGCGTCACGCACGCGTGTGCCGGCACACGTGCTGGTGAACGCCTGTGTGAGCGTGTGTCTGGGAGCTTTCCTTCCGGTTCTTCCTTGCTGTGATGAGTTGCTCAGTCGTGTCTGACGCCGACCACCCCGTGCACTGCACACGCTCGGCTCCCCGTCCTTCACCCCCATCCTGCTCGGTCCCCCCTTTCTGGGAGCTGAGTGCCGGTGGCGTCTGCGCCAGGCCCCGGGGCCCTCGCCAGGGGCTCGTGGCCTGTGGGAACCTGGGTTGTTGCTGGGGATTTCCTGAGTCTCATGGAGAGTCCAAGCCACCAACCTCTTCAGGTCAGCCCTGGGCTGGGGTGCCTCGTGGCACCGCCCCCCCTTCCCGGGGGCATCAAAGCTTCTCAGAACAGGCCTGGCAGTGGGCAGAGGGGGCGGGGTGCCTGTGGGGTGTGCCCGCGGCACCCAGGCCGGGCTGATCTGGCTGCAGACTCCAGGCCGCTCGTCCCGGGGCGTGGGTGGGTGGCGCGGTGAGCTCACCCCATCCTGGCCCCACCCCCTCGTCCCGGCCGCTGTCACAACACCTCTCCCACCTCCCAAACCGGTCTCAGCCCCAGAGGCCCTGCTGTGCCCGGGTTGGGGGGGCAGCCCCACCCTGGAAGGCTCTGGGCTGGCGGTGGGGGCCAGGCCTGCGGGACTCCCCCTCCTCCCCAGGCTCCTCAGAAGTGGGGTGACGGTGCAGTTGATGGTCCTCCCGCGGCCCTGAGGAAGGGGCATGCGTCCCACTGTGGGGGCTCCGGGCTCTCTGTTCCCTGGCCTCTCCGAGCCCCACTCCCACCCCGCGAGCCCCATGGAGGCCCACGCCACACGCGGGGCTCAGGCCAGGTGCCCCTGGACGCCCGTGGTCATCTGGGCCCCACTGCGGGCCAGCCTGTCCCTGCGTACTTTGTTGGTATCTCCTCGCCACCCCACCCTCAAGGGCAGAGCGCGGGCCCCGTGGACTCAGCCTTTGCAGACTCGGCCCGAGCGTGTGTGAGCTCCACAAGGGCGGTCCACAGGGTGGGCCTTCCGGTGCCCACAGCAGTGCCCTCAGCTGCTCGGCGCAGGCTAGGCCCCAGCGTGGGTCTGGGTGCGTCCGGCGAGGGTGGGCTCCCGGTCCTGGCCTGCTGACGTCTGGTGGACCCTGCCACGGGCAGGCGATCACCCCACTCTTTCTCACGGCAGGCATCGGGGTGTCATTGGGCTGCTGCGGGCATCTGGGGCCTGCCTGTCCCCCCAGGAGCTGGAGGACTCGGGGACGGAGCTGTGCCGGTGAGGCTCGCGGGCACACCTGTACTTCCTGGGCTGCGGGGGAGCCCGGGCTCCGAGAAGGAGACCAGCCCCGGGGAGGATGGTGGGTTGGGAGGGGGCCATCTGCACCAGCTGGGCCCTTGGAGTCCTTGGGGGTCGGGGGTGGGCAGGCGGCAGCCCAGGGTCCTCTGCCCCCCCTGCGCCCTTCCTGTGGGGCCGCCGCCGCGGTGCCCGCCAGCTCCTGCTGTGTCCAGCCTGGAGCGCGAAGGGCTAGGCCTGAGGCCTCCAGGGAGGGAGGAAGTGAGGAGGGTCGTGGGGAAAGGGAGGTGGAGGCAGGACAGGCCGGGGCATCGGTGGAAGCCAGGCGGGGGTCTTGGAGCAACGCCGAAGTCGGAGCCTCCAGGGTGGGTCACGTCTCGGGCTGAGTAGCTGGTGGGGGGTGGCTGCGGGTTCACCAGCACGAGGGCCTGAAGCTCTGGCCCCTGGTCCCCACTGGCCAGCCTCTCCCCCGGCCCCCTGCCTTGGTTCCAGCGAGGTCTCACCCAGCCCGGGGGCCCCCATCCTATACAGAGTGGGGTGCACAGACCCCACGGGCCCCCCGTCTCGGCCCCTCTCCTCTGGAGTTGAGTGTCTCCGAGGGGACGGATCCTGCTGGCTTTTCAGCAGTGACAGGGCTGGGGGGTGTGCCCTGCGGTGACGGGACCCAGGCAGGAGGGACTCCTGGGGTGACCCCAGCCCAGTGCTGCAGCCCAGATGGGTCTCGATGGCTCCTGGATTGACATCTGGGGAGGCAGGCGGAGGGGCAGTGACAGGTCGCAACGGGAGCAGGTGATCCAGCCCAAGCCGCTTGGCTGGACATGGCGGGGGGCCCTTGACCAGCTCCCCGAGAAGAGAGCGTGTGTGGGAACCAGCACGAGAGGCCTGGGGCCAGCTCTGAAGCCTGCTGGCGGTGCGTCAGCGTGACTCACCTTAGAGATGACCCCGTGCCCCGTGGGGGCTGCTGCTGCGGGCTCCTGACTCAGAGGAAGTCCCGGGGTCGGCCCTGCACCCCGCCCCCGCAGCCAGCCAGCACCCCTGGCGTGGACCCCGCCCCAGGGCTCCTGGTCCCAGGCTGGGGGAAGGGTGCGGGCCGCCCCTCGGTGCCCCCGCCTCTCCGGGGCAGGCAGGCCCAGACCCACTCCTGGCCAGCCCGCTGGTCCAGAGCCCCCAGCTCGGGCCCCGTGTGACCCTCTTTGCACCACTGGGCTGCCTCTGATTTTCCTCCCGCCCCCCGGGGGCCCCGCCTGGGAAGAGCTCTATTGTGAAATATGAAACTGGCAGGCGGCGCTCAGCTGCTGGGGTGTGTGTGCACGTGCACGCGTGTGTGAAACCCTTGTGTGTGTGTGTGTGTGTGTACCCTTGACCTGAGTCACAGCTACCCCCATGGGTGAGACACCAGAGGCCAGGCTGCTGGCCGGCCCCGGGGACCCTGCTCACTGCTGGGTCAGCTGCTGGGGGCTGGCTTTGCCAGAGAGCCCGTGGGCAGATGGCCGGGCACCCAGGAGTCCCCGATGGCGCCCCCTCCTCCCCTCCCCCTTCCAGGCTGGTGTCCAGGGCGGACTGCGAGGGCCTGCGGGCATGGGGGCAGGCGGGGGCCGACCCGAGGCAGCCTGGGTACGACGGGCGCAGCGCGCTGCATGTTGTGAGTGCCCTGGCGCCCTCCCCGGGACCACCTCCTCCAGGAAGCCCTCCCTGACTGCGCCACCAGCTGCCCCCTTCCCAAAGGCCCAACTCTTGCCCTCCTTGCAGAGGCACTCTTGTGTGCGGGAACCATGGTTGGGGAGGGGGCTGTCCCTTTCCATGTCCCAGATCCCCCCAGGGCCCAGAGCTGTGGGGAAAAGGGGGTGGAGGAGACACGGGGTCCTCGATGCATGGGTGGGAGCGCATCCTGGTGGGGGTGGGTGGGGTCCAGGGCCAGGCTGCTGGTCCCAGGGCCTGAGGCAGCCCGCCCAACACTCCCCACAGGCAGAGGCAGCTGGGAACCTGGAAGTGGTGGCCCTCCTGCAGAGCCTTCGGGGTGGGGCTGGTGACCAGGTCCTGGGCGCAGTAAGACCCCTACCCGCTGTGGTCCGGTGCCGGTGGGGATGGTGTCCGGGGGCAGGGCTGTTCAAAGCCTCTCTGGCGGGCGGGGCTCACCGTGTGAGGGGAGCTGCAGTGTCTGGATGGAGGGCTTCCCAGAGGGATGGCTGAGCTCAGACCCATGCTCTGTCCGGGCCAGGCCACCCCACAGAGCAGCCCCGGAGGCCTGGCCACGGCCAGGAAGCTCCTGAGCCTGGAGGGGCCCTGCTGGGCCCGCCCCGCCCAACCTGCACCCGCCCGGACCCCAGCACCCACTGGGCCGGGTGGACTGGGCTCCCAGCTGGCTCCCCGCCCCTAGCACGTCAGCTGGTCTTCTGGAAGCTTCTCCCTCTGGTTGGCTTTGCTCGGGTCCTTGGGTGCCTCCCTCATGAAAGGCTGGGCCCCACTGACAGGTGCCTGGGCTTGTCTGTCTGCCCTGCCCCCATGCAGTGCCTGGGCCTCCACTCCTTCTCCAGAGACCTCCCTTTTCCAGGAAGTGCTGCCTGGGGTCTAACCTGAAGCTCTCCTGCTGTGGCGTGAGCTGTTCCTTCCTGTTGAGACCTGCTGGAGGGATGGTGCCGCCCGGCGCCCCGGGACCCTGACCGTGCTGTGCACCCCCTGCCCCTGCCCCCTGCCCCCCACCCTGCTGCGGGAGCCGCTTCCCATTCTGTGTCCAGGACGCAGCCTGAGGACGTTGCTGGGGAGAGTGGCCATAAAGTCCCTCTGAGGACCGTTCCCCCCCAGCCTGGCTCCAGTGGGTCTGTCTGGTCCCGGGACCGGGGGGATGTGTGTGGGGTGTCAGGCCTCAGGCTCTGTGTCAAAGGGCAGTGTGTTCGGCACTCTGGGGGTGGGGGAGGCACTTCCCATCCTGCCTGAGGAGGTGGCAGGGTGAGGGAGTGTGGACCCCACTAGGAGTGGGCAGGCTGGGCCCTCTGCCCCAGGCCCTCCCCTCCCAGTCCTCGTCTGGAAGCTTGGGGTCACCCCTGCAGGCACACCCCACCCACATCCACTCCGCCGAGTGCTCCATGCAGACCGTCTCCCGGGACCTCGTGTCCGGCTTTCACGGGGCCTTCTGCCGCCCATGGGCCCCTTGGCCACGCTCACTCCAGGCCCACCCCGGCGAGGCAGAGAGGGCGGCTTGGGCCCGTCTTCGCCATGACAGCCTGGGTGGGAGGCAGCTCCCAGCCTGTGGGCCAGGCGGGGCGGGCCGCGGTGGGGTGCGGCTCTCTGAGGCCTGGCCGGTGCTGAAGTCAGGTGACTGGACCTCAGGCCTCCTCTCTGGCCCTCTGTCTGGGGGGCCAAGGATGCACCCTCAATCCTGGAAGCGAGGCCTCACTTCCCCACTCCAGCCCCCGAGCCCCTCCTGCCGAGCCCGAGGAACGATGGAGGCCACCCTGGCCTGCTCCAACTGCCCACATGGTCCGTGCGGGCCCTGGGCTGGGGCTGAGGAAGCCGCTGGGCCCAGCCCGTGGGCACGTGCTGCAAAAGTGTGACCCCAAAGAGCTCTCCCTTGGCACCCACCATGCAGCCTTCTCCCGGTGGGGCCGGGGGCGGCTCCACCCACACCCCCAGGCTTCTCAGCCTGGTTCCCAGGCTCAGGCTGGCACTGCGGCTGGCACCATTCCAGATCTCGCCCAGACAGGGGTGTGCCCGAGCCTTGCACAATTAGGTAACACCACACGAGGAGCGTGGTGGGGCCAGGGGAGCCTCTGCCCCACACCCTAATAAAGGCCTAAGGAGTGGGGCTTTGGAGGGCTTGGGGGGCCCTGTGGTTGCCCATGGGCTGATCCCCTCGGAAGGCTGGGGGGCGGGCAGCAAGACCACTGCGCAGGAGCTTGGGCTGCTGGAGGCCCCCTTCCATGTCCCAGGGCTGCTGGCACCTGCCACTCAGCTGCTCGTTTGAAGCGGCCACCACTTGGACTGCTTCCGAGGGGCCAGGAACGGCTCAGGGCCTTTGCTTCTCCCAGGCCCGGGGGAGCTGGGCTGTGAGAACTGTGGCTGGACCCGCGTGGTGCCTCCATCCCTGAGCAGGGGGGCTGCCCTGCCCCCTAGAAATGCCCAGGGAGCCCAGGACCCCAGGGAGGGCTGCTGCGCGGGCTTCTTGCCAGGTGGGTCACTGAGGGCCGGGGTGAGGCTTCCGCCCGCGGGGAGGCTGCCCGCTGCCGTCTGCACTCCCGGTCCTGTGGAATGAGGGAGTCGTCCTGAGGGTCACCCGCCTGGGGGCACCAGCCCACCTTCCCGATTTACAGCGAGAAACCAAGGCCCAGGCCTGTGCTCAGGGTCCCAGGCTGGCATGTGGCAGAGCTGGGCTACAAGCTCACCTGGCACCTCTTGCGGGTGGTGGGAGGCGCAGGAGGGCGGGGTACCCGTGGGAGGCGCCCGGAGCCCCTCGGGGTCTCGGAACTGCGTGGCTCCTGTTGGTGATTTCACTGGGTGGGGCTCCGGCTCCTGACAGCGCTTCCCCAGTCACCGAGATCTCTGCGTTATCGCTGGCCAACATTCACTGTCATTTAGGCCATTATCCACATTTACCCGGCGTCTGCCATCCCCAAACCAGGCTTGGCAGGCAGGGAAGCCCCCCCCCCCCCCCCCAGCGCGGCTCACACCTCAACACCTCCTGCCGCCGGCGGGGCCCTCAGGCCGCTTGTCACCAGCCCCCTCTGGTGCCGCAGCAGGCGGACGGAGGGGTCCGCCCTGGGACGGCTGGTCCCAAGCTCCTTGTCTGGGTCACACGCACGTCTGTGCCCCCTTTCCCCCATTTCCGCTCAACCCCCCCCCCCCCGACACTCAGGCCTGTGGACTCAACAGAGACGCCAGACGTGGAGTCCCAGCTCCGTTGTTTGACCTCTGAGAAATCACGGCCTCTCTCTGAGCCTCAGTTTCCCCAGCTGCAAATGGAAACAGTGAGACCTCTGCCGCTACCTTTGCAGGGCAGGGCGGCAGGAAAACATGCACAGCCTGTGTGAGAACGCCCAGAGGGCCCGGCCGGCCTGGTGTCTGTGTCCTGGCCTGGGCCAGCCCGGGCTCCCGGGACCAGAGGACAGGCGGTGTGGCCCTGGGCTCAGCCCAAGGAGGATGGCCCCCGCCTGCTGCCCACCCACCCTGAGGACTTCAGGGGTCGCTTCCTGATTTTCCCTTTCCTAAAGCTTGAGCTCCCCCACTAGCCCCCAGTGGACAGCTCTGCTGTAAGGGAGTCTCTGGAGGCTGGCTGGTGGGCCCCCCACCCTCCCCAGGTGACTCAAGTGGTCAGGCCGGAGGGCAGGGGGGATGGGGGCGGTGCTGGGGTGGGGCAGGGGCCAGAGCGCTGTGTGCCAGGAGGGCCCGGCTCTTGTGGGGTGTGGGGCAGAGCAGAGCGATCACTGCGCCCCCCCACCCGCCCCGCACGGGGTGGGGTGTGTGGCGTCAGGATGAGGCCCCCCCGACGTGAGCTCGGAGGAGGGTGGGCGTCCAGGCCGCCCTCCTTACGCTCTGGGAGGAGACCCACGGGGTCTGAGAACCAGAAACCTGCCTGCGCTTCCTCGCCCGCCCTCTAGTTTCACTTTCCTTTTGTTCCCTCCTCCCCTCCCACGATGCTCCCTTTGAAGTGAGACGGACACTGATGGGCGTGTCCAGCCCTGCCCTCCCACCACCCCTGAGCCCGAACCGGGCCGGACTTCTGGCGGCTCCGGTCCTCACCTGGGCGCCAACTCGGCCCGCGGTCTCCCCGCCGTGAGCCGGGCCCCGGGCCCCTGGCAGGACTCTGCCGCCGTGGCCCACCCCCGCCCCCGGCCCGCAGCGCGGACCCCAGGAACGCCGGGGGCGCCGGGCCGGGCGCTGGGGGCGGGGGCGCCGGGCGGGGCCGGGAGGCCGCTGAGTCAGGCCACCCCCGCGTGGGCGCGCCGAGCAGGTACCCTCGCCGCGGACGACCAGCAGCGCGACCTGCGGGCCCAGG
>JAGTXW010001344.1:51286-85360 GCA_020226075.1 Hydropotes inermis
TAAAAAAAAAACAGGAAAAAAGAAAAGCAAATCATTATATATAAAAATGTTTCCAAAAAAAATCAATAAAATTGATAAACTTTAGCCAACTAATAATTAGAAAATTGGACACATATTAACCAATGTCAGGAATAAGAGGGTATCTATTACTATTAGGGAATTAAAAAACTATTAGGGAATATTATGAACAACTTAGTGTGAAAAAATTTAATAACAAATGAAAAAATTCCTTAAAGGACAAAAATATCCCGTTTACTCAAAAATATTTAAAAATCAAAAATTTTCAATAAAATGTGAGCAAACAGAATTTTGCTAAAGGATTTTGATAAGAATGATAAAGTGTGTTTTATTTCTGGAATGCAAGGTAGTCCTACACATGAAATTGGATCAACATAACACACCACATTAAACAAATGAATAGGGCAAAAATCAATTATCTAAATTGATGTCAAAAAAGCATTTAACAAAAATCAATACACTTTCATGGAAAAAACATTCAACAAACTATGACTAGAAGGAAAGAACCTCATCATAATAAAGGCCATATATGAAAAACCCACAGCAAACTTCATATTAAATGATAAAAGACTGAAACTTTCCCCCTAGGTTAAGAAACAATGCAAGGATGCCCACTTTTGCCAATAGGTTTCAACATAGTACTATAATTCTAGAAAGAGCAATTTTTACAAGGAAAAAAAAAGCATCCAAACTGGAAAGAAAGAAAATTATGTCTGATTGGAGATAATATGATTTTATACATAGAAAACCTTAACTATTACACACACACACACACACACACACACACACACACATACACACACTCATACACAAAATAAACTCTTAAAACAAATAAATTCAGCAAAGTAGAATACAAAGCTACACAAAAATCAGCGGCATTTCCATATATTAATAATGAATAACTAAAAAGAAAGTTATGAAAAGTATTCTAAGAGTAAAAATAGTAACTAAAATAATAAAATATTTATGAATTAACAAAGGAGCTAAAACTACAAAACATTAACAAAAGATTAAAGACATAAATAAATGGAAACATATAGCATGCACATGGATTGGAAAAATGAAAATTCTTAGGATGTCAACACTACCATAAGCAACCTACAGATTCAATGCATTCAGTATCAAAATCCCAATGAAGCTATTTTTTTTTTTTTTTTTGCAGGAATAGAAAAACCCATCCTAAAACTTGTATGGAATCTCAGTGAATCTCAAATAGTCGAAACTGAAAATACTGAAAAAGGAAGAATAAATTCCTCCTTTTTTCAATACTGAAATAAGAGGAACAAAGCTGAAGGAATAACACTTCCTGATTTCAAAACTCACTACAAATCTGTAATATTCAAAAGAGTGAGGAGTTGGCATAAAGACCAGTTGATTACAAAAGAGACTTCACAAATAAACTCTCATACATATTGGTCAATGGTTTTTGAGAAGATGCCAAGACTTTTCAGTGGAGAAAAGGCAGTCCCTTCAACAAATGTGCGGGAAAACTGGATATCCACACGAACAAGAATAAAGTTGACTCGTTACCTAACAACAGATACAACGTTTTAACTCAAAATAGATTCATACCTAAAGGTAAGACCTAAAACAATAAAACTCTCAGGAAATAAAAAGGGCGAAACCTTACAACTTTGAATTTGCCTATTATTTTCTGGATATAACACCAACAGAATGGGGTAACTATGTCTATATATGTGTATACACACACACACACACACACACACACACACACACACATATACACAAATTGACCCTCACAAAAATGTAAAAAAGCTTTGCATCAAAAGATATTATCAACAGAATAAATTGTAGCCACCTACAGAATGGAAAAAAAAATTTTCAAATCATAGATTTGATAAGGTATTAGTACTCATAGTATATAGGAAACTGCTAAACTAAAAAAAAAAGAAAATCATATTCAAAAGTAGTCAAAGATACCATTTTATAAACAATTAGGATGACTATCAAATAAAACAAACAACTTTTATGAAGATGTGGAGAAATTCAAACCTTTATACACTGTTGGTGGGAATGCAAAATGGTGCTGCTGTAGAAAGCAGAACAGACAAATTCACTGGATGAATAAGACTGCTTCCTGTGTCTTGTTCAGTAAGATAGCACTAGAATAAGGATCTGCTTCAGGGTCCACAGTTGGGTCCTTAGTCAGTGGCCTGATACCAGATACAGGGACAGAAAGGAATGTCTCCCACTGGGTGCTTAGACCTGTAGGACTGCTGGCAGACTATGGCTGTGGAGAAACTGGATCCAAACATAGGGCCCTTTTAGTATCTCTGGGGGTGCAGATGGGAGTGTCTTCTGTCCAGTATCTGGGCCAGCAGGACTGTTTGTAGACTGTTACCAGGATGAGCTGGAGTCCAGTTACAACTTTGAAATCTACAGCCTGACTGAGGTTTGGTGGGCTTACTCCAGGGCTCCCAGACTGTGGTCAAGGGGTTGGAGCTGGTTCACAGGCTATAGCCAGGACTGAGGTCTATACCATGTTACCTGACCCATAGATGGGCATGATTTCGGCCAAGTCCCTTGGTGTATGGTGCTGGTGACAGGAGACAAACAGCCATATCCAGTCCTCAGGGGCATGGAGCTGCTTCCAGGACATCAGTGAGCTCAGCCACTTACATGTAAGCCTGCAATCTAAACATGGCTCTTCTCCATACTGGATGGCACTGGAGTTTCACAGACTCCTACCTGGATCTCCAATCTCCCACAGAAGCACTCTTGTCCCTCTTGTCCATGGTTGGGTGACAAGTTATTGTTGTTCAGAAGGCATATGAAAGGGAGATGTCTTATTTAGTCATCTGCTGATATCACTCCTCCCCTCCTTTTTGTAATCTTTGAACAATATTTTTGTATCACATGAGCTAAAGAATTTTATAATTTTCCACATTAAAGTCTTACACATCTTTTGTTAGATTATCCCCAAATCCTTAATAATCTCTGATACATATAAGGAGAATAGTCTTTTAAATTAAATATTGTAGTTGTTTACTGCTATCGTATGGACATGCAACAGATCTTTTGTTTTAATCCAGACACCTTCATAAATCCTTCTTTAGATTGTTTTTGTAAGTTATCATATAAATGACAGTTTAATCCTACATTTGATCCCCTATACTTTAAATTTATGTTTATTATTGTATTGCATTTGTTAAATTTCTAATAGCATGTTGACAGAGAAGGCAATGACGACCCACTCCAGTACTCTTGCCTGGAGAACTCCATGGACAGAGGAGCCTGGTGGGCTGTAGTCCAGGGGTTGCGAAGAGGGGGAAATGAATGACTGACTTCACTTTCACTTTTCACTTTCATGCATTGGAGAAGGAAATGGCAACCCACTCCAGTGTTCTTGCCTGGAGAATCCCAGGGATGGCGAAGCCTGGTGGGCTGCCATCTGTGGGGTTGCACAGAGTTGGACATGACTGAAGTGACTTAGCATCAGCAGCAGCATGTTGAACTGCATTTAGGGATAATGGGTACTGTGTCTTTTTCGTAATTTTAAAGAAAATGCTCCTAATATTTTCCTATTTTCCCAATGAAAATGTGTGTTCATTCAGTCTGTAGCTATAATTTAGCAGCTTAATAAAATTTAGTTATTTTTCTAATTTTACTGTTTTCAAAATCATAAAATACTCTTATAACTTATCAAATATTCCTTCTACACTTTTTGTGACAATTCTTTTAAAAATATTTTAATCTGTTAATATGTCAAATATTTTTTGAGTTTTAATGTGGAATTAAACCACCATGATATTTAAGGTAATTATCCTCCAATTAAATTAGTTAAAATTCAATAATATGTCAAATTTAATTCTGCATTGTCTGACATTGAACCATCAATGCCTACCTGCTATATTTACAACTTAGCCATAATGATCACCTTTTATCATATTCAATATGTTTAAAATCCAATTTGATAATGCATATTAGGATGACATAGTTTCCTTAAATTGTGGAATATTTACAAGTTTATTAGCTAGCTAAATGTGCCCCAGAAATTCCACCATAAAGGTTTTCTGAGTTTAAATCCTCTGAACTTAAGAGAATAAAACTATAAATCAACAATAAAAATATACTGTCTAAATAAATTTACTATATTGAAAGAACAAACCTCATCTACATAACACTTTAATAAAAAGAATATTAAAATGAAAAATTATTTATATTGAATATAATAATGAAAGCAAAGGAAAATTACATTGAAAACTGTATAAAAGTCTTAAACACTTTCCATTAAAGTAAAAACAGAAAATAAATCAACTGAGCCTTTAACTAATGAATTCAGAAACAAAAGATTAACAAAACCTGAAAAACCTTAGGTATATTAAAATAATCATGGAGATATGCAAATGTTCATGCAGATATTGATTAATGGACATAATGTGTGTATTTATCAATTAATTTAAATAGTACAATATTTATGAGTTGCAGTTTGGAATACATCTAAACAAAACAAAACTAGAACAGGAAATCTATGTAACATCTAGATGTCACATGATAAACTACTTTGAAAATAATCATATGGAACTCAAAATTCTACGTATAAAGTCAAATCCATGGCAGATTTAATTAAGGAACTAAAATGGAATAAAATCCTAAGAATTAAAAATAAAAATGTATAATTACAGACATCAAAAGAATTATATTACTATAAGACACTATTTTATGTCACTCCATGCCAACGTTTTTTTCAAATCTAGAGGAAAATAAGGATTTTCAATCAATATATAGATTACATACATTACAAGAAAGAAAGTAATGAGATCAATAAGTATGTGTTTAGTCCCTAAGTCGTGTCCGACTCTTTTGTGACCCCATGGAATGTAGCCCACCAGGCTGCTCTGTCCATGGGATTTCCCAGGCAAGAACACTGAAGTGGGTTGCCATTTTCTTCTCCAGGGGAATCTTCCCAACCCAGAGATGGAACCCTCATCTCCTATATTAGCAGGCAAATTCTTTATCATTGAGCCACCAGGGTAGCCCTCAATAAATGTAAGTAATACTAAAAATATTACCAAACATTTATTATTAAGACTCCCCATTACAAATAGGTTTACAGAAACCACACCACATTTATTTATTTTTTAAAAAATTTTTTGTTCCTTGGTGAAATCGTTAATGTTTGGACTATTAAGGATATTATAGGTGTAATACTTTGTACCACCCCTTCATATAATTATTTGAGCAAGGCCAATGATTTATATTACTGTGGCACTTTCACTTGATCTTAGCCAAAAGGCCGAGAAGCGATTTTTACTGTGGCACTTTCAACTCTCATTTGCAAAGACTGGATACTGGCAAACTCATGATTTGGAGAAAACAAATTCCATAGAAATTTTAATAGTGTCTCTTTTTCGCCCAGATATATAGATGGGTATATAGATATTCATATAATCATATATATTTTCAGATATTATATTAATACATTTAGTGTGTGTACTTATTTAGAAGTACTGTATTCATGAGTTGTAATTTTGAATATACCTAAGCAAAATGTCGGACATGACTGAGTGACTGAACTGAACTGAAGCAAATCAAACAGAAACAAACTTCTGTAACAAACAGATAGTATACCATAAAATAACTATGAAGTAATATAAAATATATACATTAATTTTCATTCATTTAAAAAAATATATTGATGTTAAAAAATAAACTCCAATCTTCAAAACCATAGATGAACTTAAAATTATTCTGTAACAAATTATTGCGTATATTGATTTTAATCTAGCCTACAGTTTTACAGATGGCCAGAGGTCAACGAAAAGATTTTTTTCTCAACAGTATCCCTTTTTACAGCATTTTTTACCCCTCTATTCCTTAGACTATAAATCAGAGGATTCAACATAGAGATGATGAGTTTAGAATACAGCTATAATCTTATTTTTCTCTGGTGAAGAGATGGCTCCAGGCTGGGAATACATGAAGAATACATTTCCATAGAACTCACTACACTGATATAAGAGCTACAAGTGGAGCAGGTCATACTCCCACCATGAATTGAGGGGACTTAGAACAGTGGAGAGGATACATGCGTAAGAAACGAGAATGACAGGTGTGGTAGTGATGATGATGAGAGCAGAGAGAATAAACAGTACAATCTCATTCACCAAGGTGTCCACACAGGAGATCTTGGTCAGGGCTGGGACATCATAGAAAAAGTGGTCCAATCTGTTTTCTCCACAGAAACACAAACTGAAGGTGAAACCTGTTTGGATCATGGAGTTGGTGCAGCCACAGACTTAGGAGGCAATCACCAAATGAACACAAGCCTGCTAGAACATACGGACAGCGTAGAGGAAGGGCGAGCAAGTAGCTAAGAAGCGATCATATGCCATTACAGCTAGAAGAAAGCCTTCATCCCAACAAAGAGAGCAAAGAAAAAGAACTGGGTTGCTCAGCCATTGTAAGAAATTCTTGTCTTTGGGTAAGAAAGTGGCCAGAGTTTTGGGAGCAATGACGGAGGAGTAGCAGAGATCTCAATAAGACAGATTTCTAAGAAAGAAATACATAGGGGTATGAAGTCTGGAGTTGATTTTAATGACAACTAACATGCTGATATTTCCCACCACAATGACCATGTAGATAAGCAAGAAGAGTGAAAATAAGAGAATCTGTACATCTGGAGATATTCAGAATCCCAGCAGAATAAACTCCACCACTTCTGAATAATTCTTATTCAGTTCATTCTTCATAGCTGAGACGTATCTGAGAAAATCTGTGGGTGATCACGAATCCTATGGAAAGCTTTGTCAACTTTCTGTTCTTTTTTTTAAAATTGAAATATAGTTCATGTATAATATTATATGTTACAGGTATACAATATAGTGATTCACAATTTTGAAGTTATACTAAATTTATAGTTATTATAAAATATTGGCTATATTCCCTGTGTTGTACAATATATCCTTGTAGCTTACTTTATATATGACAGTTTGTACCTTTTACTCCCTTATCCCTATATTTCTCCTTCCCCCAACCTCACCTCAATGGTAACCACTAGATTGTTCTCTATATCTGTGAGCCTGCTTCTTTTTTGTTATAGTCACTAGTTTGTTGTATTCTTTAGATTCCACAGATAAGTGATATCATACAGTATTTGCCTTTCTCTGTTTGACTTATTTCACTTAGGATAATACCCTCCAGGTTCATTCACGTGGCTGCAAATGAGAGAAACAATGCTATTGGAATATGAAGTTCTCTTGGCAACATACCTAACAGAATAACTTTACTTTTAGAAGGACCAGTAGCCAAACATATGTAATTTTTTCTAATATATTCAATGTCAATGATGTGAGAAATGTAGATGGGTAAAAGATGTCTGGGACAGTGATGCTATGAGTCATTTTATGCCATTTGTTCAGAACTTTGGAATTAGATAGACTAAGTCCAAATTTTACTTCTTTCAATCTGAAATAATCTAAAATTGCTACCTACATTTTCAATGCCTGAAGTCCTCTTCTGTGAAATGGGAGGTAATAATAATACCTACTTTATAGGATTGTTGTAATAAAAACGTGAAATTGAGTATGAAAAGCAGTATTTGCAGTTACTGGAACATCTTAAATTCAAAATAAATGTTAGTTAAATTAGCAAGCAAATAGCCACATAAAAAATTACTTTTGTTTTAGGAATGAATATCAGGTGAAAAATTAGGTCAATTCTTTTTCCTATCACAAAATGCAGTTAGTTGACTGTTTAAACATCCTGCTATATAAAAGACATTAGGAAACATGGGATTATAGTTTCATGGGATGGAGTGAAGCACCAGTCTTACAGTCATCTGAAATGATGAATGAACTCTTACCTCCTACACTAGCTACACACCCTTCAACCTCTACTCCTTTACCACTTAACTCTGACTGCTAGTAGGCCTGCTTCCTTTCTGCAGCCAGACTCCAGCACATCTTTTTCCTTTAATGTAAAGCATTAACATATCAGGACACGAATTATTGTTTATACAGAAGCAAACTTTTTGATACAAGAAGTACAAGATTGACTTTCCTAAGAAGTATTTTTTTCTTTGTCTACATTATTCATCAAACAGAAGACATTAGTGGAAATACATAGAGCAAACAAAATCTGTGTTGCACAAGTTTTGCTTTTTAAAATAACAATCAATGCTTAATACCAAATACTAAAGATGTATGTGGATAAAACATCAATAATTTTAATATATCTGAAAAATTAAATCCAAGTGGAAAAGATGAAGTTTTATGTTATAAATTTGTGTCCATTTCTGTCTTTAATTTCTGAAATATCAAAAAAAACCTTCCCATCAATAAAATTAATGTAATATTTGAAGTAATTTTAATTTGGATAGTTTTACAAAATCAAAATTGTAATACATTCAGAAAAAGTGAAACCAATTTTGCTTCTGTTACTATGTTTTTATGAAGTAAAAAATGTTTTATTAGTTAAAAATGTGGCATTTAATGCACGTAAACCTAAGTTTTAATCCAGGTCCTGACACTCACTGGATAAGTAATCTTGGGCAAATTGTTCATAGTTTATGAACCTCTGTCTTCTCATCAGGAAAATATGTCTTAGAACATCTATCCCATAAGGTGGTATTGAAAGGATTAAATTAAGTGATGCATGTAAATTAAATAAAATATGTAGGACCTGGGAAATAGAAAGTGTTCCTTAAGAGTGGATATATGAGAGATTGAACATATTTTTTCTTTCTAAAATAAGAAATCTATCTTTAAAAAAGTTGTGATTTTTTAAAAATCAGGTACCTTACTTGAGATTCAGCAGATACCAAAAGCTCACTGAAGAATTTTAATAGCTCCTTTTTCCACTAAAAGAAACTTTGAAGAAAGTGCAGTTACTTGCAAACATGTTTAACAGTATACGTCTGATCTATTCAAGTGATGGCACTCAGTAAACAGACCTATTTATTTCTGTCTCACATACTTTATTTTTACTTGCTAGAACCAAAAGAGGATCAGACTGACTCTTCAGTTTGACATCAAGAAATATCCTACTATTTATATTATACAAAGACTGAACCAAAATTTGCTCCTAAATCCTTTGATCTAACCATGTAGTTATTCTTGTAAAAAAGAAAGTAAATTAGATATAGATAGATAGACAGATAGATGGATATAGATATATAGATATTCGGTCTTTCTGAAAAGCAAAAAGGGCCCTAGAGGTCAATTAGGTCAATGTTTGCTAAATTTCCCATACATTAGAATCAGCTGGGGAGGTTTTGTTTTGCTTCACTTTTAATATTGACTACTGGATCACACCTCCTTCTTAGTCTCAATATTGAAAATTGCCTAGTGAGATGAGTGTGAAGAATGTTCATTTATGTTTTATGATTTTCAACTGATCACAGTGAAGCCAGTCCCTAGTTAGAAGTTCGATGACAAGTGAATTTGGTCTCCTTATTGCTTCCTGGCAGAATAGCAACATTCTCACTCAAAGTCAATCAAAGGTATTATTAATCATACATATTCTTCTGGAAGGATATTTCCACCCTTCATTGCATTGTTTTACAAATATCCCTTCCAGGAATTTCTGTCTTTGTTCAACACAAATGTGTAATAAATATAATCCATTTCTTATTTTTTGATGCCAGTGGATATCAAAACTAGATCTCTAAATGCTGCATATATAAAACAATCCCCCTCCCCCAATTCTCAGGATTCTTTTAGCTTCTTTACATTTATACCTAATTAAAATCACCATCTTTCTACTACTTAGGTGGATTGGAAAAGAAGTTTAATTTGTTTTGCAAAATAAAAGAGTTGACTTCTGATTCTGGCAAAGAAAAAGTAAAAGAAACCAGATCTCTGCCTGAATCAGTAACAACAGAGTCTCTTTTTTCACTCTACTCTGGGTCTCTCTCCTCCCTCTCTCCTTCTTCCCTCTCATACATACGCCACATTAGCACACATATGCGTATATATAGTTCAACACTATCCCACAAAGAAAAACTCTAGTTCAGTTTACTGGCGAATTTTACCAAATACATAAGACCTTAATAATAATCCTACATAAACTTTTCCATGGAATTTAAATGAGGGAATACCTCCTAATTTATTTAATGAAGCCAAGGTAAAAGTGGTATTAAACCAGACAGACACAGAACAAGAGAAGAAAATACAGATCAATATCTCTTGTGAACATTAATGTGTAATTTCTAAACAAAAATTCAGTAAATTTCAATCCAACAGAGGACCAAGGAATGTCAAAGGGATAAGACACTAGGATGAAACAGACACTATCCCAGGAATGCATAAATGATTTATTGTTCAAAAATAATGTAATTTACTATATTAACAAAGTGGAAAGGAGAATATATATATATATACACAAAAACAGACAATTAATTGTGATAACTCTCAGCAACTTTCCTCAGCCTGATAAAAGGCATCTGTGAAAAATCTAGGGGTAATACTATCACCCTTAATAGTGAAAGTCTGAAAGACTTTACCTGAAGATCAGGAACAAGACAAGGAGATAGAAAACTGTAAGTATAATTGATATTAGTTTAGCAGAAACCTGGCAAGGATTCAGCATTATAAACAATTTTGTTGAAAGAAGATTATATTTTTCAAATACAACAGCTGACAACTTTAAATTTAATGGGACAACTAACTGTTGTAATGGTTTGGCCTGTCTAGTCCCCTCTGATAAACTTAGGGACAACTTCAAACTGTGGCTCAGACAGCATTTAGTGAAGTATGTTAAACCAAAGTTTTCCCTCAGCAATTTGTTTAAAAAAATTGATAAATGATTAGAAAAATTTAGTGTTTGTGTTAAAAATTTCTTCACTAGTAATAACTGTGGTAAGAATACAAAAGGGACTATTTTTTTCCCATTTGTTTTTATTAGTTGGAGGCTAATTACTTTACAATATTATAGTGGTTTTTGCCATACATTGACATGAATCAGCCATGGATTTGCATGTGTTCCCCATCCCGATCCCCCCTCCCACCTCCCTCTCTACCTGATCCGTCTGGGTCTTCCCAGTGCACTAGCCCTGAGCACTTGTCTCATGCATCCAGCCTGGGCTGGTGATCTGTTTCACGCTAGATAATATACATGTTTCAATGCTGTTCTCTCGAAACATCCCACCCTCGCCTTCTCCCACAGAGTCCAAAAGTCTGTTCTGTACATCTGTGTCTCTTTTTCTGTTTTGCATATAGGGTTATCATTACCATCTTTCTAAATTCCATATATATGCGTTAGTATACTGTATTGGTCTTTATCTTTCCGGCTTACTTCACTCTGTATGGGCTCCAGTTTCATACATCTCATTAGAAACGGATTCAAATGAATTCTTTTTAATGGCTGAGTAATTTTCCATGGTGTATATGTACCACAGCTTCCTTATCCGTTCGTCTGCTGATGGGCATCTCGGTTGCTTCCATGTCCTGGCTATAATAAACAGTGCTTCGATGAACATTGGGGTGCAAGTGTCTCTTTCAGATCTGGTTTCCTTGGTGTGTATGCCCAGAAGTGGGATTGCTGGGTCATATGGCAGTTCTATTTCCAGTTTTTTAAGAAATCTCCACACTGTTTTCCATAGTGGCTGTACTAGTTTGCATTCCCACCAACAATGTAAGAGGGTTCCCAAAGGGACTATTTTGAATTATCGATTTACTTTGATATATAAGCACTTATATAAATGATTACTAAAAAGTTGTTAAATATTGTGATTATTATCCCTTTTGCTAACCACTGAAATAATTGAATCACAAATCAAAACTCTTCCTGTGATAAAAAATCCTTTGTCAGATGGCAATTCCCATTAATTTCTGGAAAGCTTGAAACAGTGAATAATTTCAATGTTATACACTCTCTTCAGGATTTTTAAAATTGAGGAAAAATCTGCCATCTTTTAATGATAAGACAAGTTTAAGTACAAAATGTGTCATGATTAGTATGAGGAAACCAAATAATGATCTATCTTGATGACGAATATATATATATACAACTATTCTAAAGAAAATCGAATAAAACCCATGCCAAGGGATCTCCAGATAAAACAAATTTAGATATAATGTAATTGGAAAATATTTTCCATTTTCTGTTCACCTGTTTTTTGAAACAAGTGGTGAGATCTCACAGGACTTATTTTTGGCGAGGGAAATAACAAAAGGAGGTGAGGAGAGAAAACAAGACTCACAGTATCAGAGACAACTTTATCTTGGGAGACAGGGAGGTGTGTGGGGCTTTGCACATTTCTGGTTATTATTAGCCAAACTCCTCTCCTCAGGACTATCTGATGGGGATAGAAAACAGGTAACTAGGCAATAATTAGAATTCTTAACCATCATTCTGGAAGTTCCACTCTACCAAAGTACCTAGAATCTTTGCCTTGGTATTTAGTCAAACAACAGCCACCAGATGGCAGCAAACTGCAGCTGGATCAAGCCTTTGCTTCTGGAGCCAGAATCCTCCAGGAATCCTTAACAGTTCTGCACATCCTTGCCTGCATCACGTCATTCTATTTCTTTTTTAACCTGTTTCCTCATATTTTATAAAATCTTTTTTTATCAATTAAGTGTTAAAAGAAAACAATTTTTTATTCAAAGTGAGGCTCTAAGTCTTTGGGAAGACTCACTGAAAATTTGGAGTAGTCTTTGTTAAGGAGACATTCACTCGCTATGGCAGGAAACAAAATGACCAGATATGACCATTTAAAACACAACAGAAAATATGACACAGCATGGAGAAATATATGATCCTCATAAGTGTGATATGACTTTTAAGAATTAAAGTAATAAACTTTTCTACATATAGACATATAAAGAATATAATTTAAATATCTATAAAGTTATAGTGACTTCTATTTATCTGTTAAGTGATACAAAAATATTTTCTGGAAAAATTCTGTTACATTCCATATCATTTGTTTATATATAAGAATAACTGACAGATATGTATAATCTAACAAGGCTCAGAGAACAATACTATCTCTAAAAGTAAAAGATGAGTTTGAATAACTTGTTGAATCTTAAAGGTTGAAAGGGGAAAATGTTATACACTTGCTAATTACAGACACAAATGATGCAACATAGGCCTATACTTCTGAAAGATGGAAATACCAGAAGTATTATTTTCCTCTAAAACAACATAAAAAAATGGAACATACATAGAAAATACAAAAAATGACTTTAGTGAGTAAAGTGAGGTGAAGCAAAAGTAAAGACTAGAGTGAAGTAAATAGATTTTAAAAATGAATGTAAGTGAAATATACTACCTTCATGTAAGAGAATTACATTTGTGATAATGGAAAGAGAACTTGATTTATAAAAATCATAAGTATAAGAGATTTCATAGAAAAACTGAAATTCAAACCATAATATATATTGTGGATGATATACTACAATGTAGGTAAATACAATAAATTTGAGTTTTCTAAATTATGTTTGGTAGTTGAAGAAAAATTACAATGCAGTCTTCTGTAGTTCTAAGTGTATAATATATAGATTATTTAAAAATTGAATTTCAATGATAGAGGGTAAACAAATATAAAGAGAGTAAATTCCTATATGTAGACACAAATGATACATGCAATTTAAGGTTGTATTTCTCAAAGTGAATTGGTAATTATTTATTTAATAGCAAAATACCAAAAAAAAAAGAAACACAGAACAAAGATACTGAAATGGCAAAAGTAAAGAACAATAACAGATCTTTACAATTAATGTAAATAAGATAATCTCCCCTATTTCAAAATATGGTGTCTGCTGTATATGTGGAGTAGGAGGAGAAGTTTAAGTTTTTCAAAGTCACAGCTATAAAATGCTATTGTAAAAAGCTTCAAATGAAAGTTTTTATAAGACACACCAGATAAAAATTTTAAATAAACACATAGCTCATCACAGTGCCAATCTCTAAAGTGAAATGAAAGTGAAAGTCATTCAGTCTTATTCGACTCTTTGCTACTGCATGGACTATAAAGTACATGGACTTCTCCAGGCCAGAATACTGGAGTGGGTAGCCTTTCCCTTCTCCCAGGGATCTTCCCAACCCAGGGATTGAACCCAGGTCTCCCTCATTGCAGGTGGATTCTAAAACATTCATAATTCAACAAATGTGCCTCTGTTCAACACACCAGGACACACTAGAGAATTCCACACATCAGCACATCTAAAGATGGGTGAACTGGAGGGGGAGGAGTCAAGATGGCGGAGGAATAGGACGGAGAGATCACTTTCTCTTCTACAAATTCATCGAAAGAACAAGAGAACGGTGAAGAAAGTTTACAAAACAACTTCTGATCGCTAGCAGAGGACATCAGGCGCCCAGAAAAGCAACCCATTGTCTTCGAAGGGAGGTAGGACAAAAATATTAAAGATTAAAAAAAGGGACACAAGAGAACGAGGGACGGAGACCCGTCCCGGGAAGGGAGTCTCAATAGAGGAAGTTTCCATCCACCAGGAAACCCTCGCGCTGGCGGGTCTGAGGGAAGTTTTTCCTCATAACTGGGAGGAGAAATTAAATAAGGCTCACAGATTACGTGCCTAAAAGCAAATCCCAGCAGAAAAGTACCCCCAGACGCCCGCACCCTCCACCAGCAAGAGGGGGCGGAACGAAGAGGAGCCGGCGGCATTCCTTAGGGTGGGGACCGGCCCGATGGCCCTGAGAGCAGTCGGAGGGAGATTTTTTTAAACTGTGGGAGAGCGAGAGAAAAATTGACCGGGCGGAACACACCGCCGGCGGTTCGCAAAACAAAGGGACTGAGAAACTCCAGAGAAGAGCCGCCCCATCCCCACTGGAGGTAGGAGGCAGGGGGAGGGGAAAGGGGAAAACTCAGCCCCAGAGAAGCCACCCCCTCCCACCCGGCAAACAGGCCCCGGTTCCTGTCTAAAGACTTCCTGAGACCCGACCTGCGGCGCGCGCTGGGGCCGCGGAGGGAGGGGGCGCGGCAAGCCTCCGGCTGCCCGGGCCGCTCGTCGCGGAGGGAAAAGGCGCGGAGGGAGGGGGCGCGGCAAGCCTCCGGCTGCCCGGGCCGCTCGTCGCGGAGGGAAAAGACGCGGCGTGCCCGTGGAGAGGGCACCAAGCCTCTGGCTTCCCACGCCACTCGTCGCGGAGGGAAAAGGCACGCCGCACCCGGGGAGAACGCGCGCAAACCTCTGGCCACCCGAGACGCTCGCCGCGGAGGGAAAAGGCGCGCAGCACCCGAGGAGTGGTCCCCAAAACTGCAGGCTGCCCGGCCAGAACACGGCGAGAGCTCCCCACACACAGCGACTTTTGCCTGCAGCGCCCCGCCCTCCCCGCAGCAGGACTGAATTGAACTAGCGAACCTAAGAGATCACCTCCTCCCGCCTGTGTCAGGGCGGAAATTAGACACCGAAGAGAGAGCAAACAAGCCAAATAAACAAAGGGAATCGCTTCAGAAAGGTCCGGTGCAGCAGGATAAAATTCCTGTAGGCAACACCGACAACACCGGAAGGGGCCTAGGAATATCAAGAAGTATAAGCTGGAAAAAGGAGCTATCTAATATTGAACTGAACCTACACTGTCTGCAACAGCTCCAGAGAAAATCCTAGATATATTTGCATTTTCTTTTTGTCTTTTTTTTTGGTGGTTGTTCTTGTTAAATTAGAAAAAAAAAAAAAATTTTTTTTTCTTTCGTTTTTTTCTCAATTTTTTCTATTTTATGTTCTTTTAAACTTCCCTAGTACTACATTACTCCTCAACTTTCATTTTCATATATTTTTATGATTTTTCTCAATTAGGGAAAAAAAAATTGTTTTTATTTTTTCTTTTTTTCTTGCTTTTTTGTTTTGTTTTTTTTTTTTTTTTTTTTTTTTTTTTTTTTTTTTTTTCTTTTTCTTTTTTTTTCTTTTTTCTTTCTTTTTTTCCCTTTTTTTGTTGTTTTGTTGTGTTTTTTGGTGTTGTTTCTCTTCTTTTTTTTTTCTCTTCTTTTTTTTTCTTTTTTCTTTCTTTTCTTTTGCTTGTTTTTCTCTCCTATTTCCTTTTAAAGTCCTCTAATACACCTCTATTATTCCTTAATCTTCATTTTCATCTCAATATAGCCTTGCAAAAAAAGAAAGGGGGGGAAAGAAAAAAAAAAAAGAAGAAGAGACAGAGAAGCCCTATTTTTAAACTGAACTCCATACATATTTCTAAATTTTGGGTTTTTGTTTTTGTTTTTAAATATTTTATTTCAAAAAGTCTAACCTCTATGCTAAATCTTTGAATCTTTGTCTATCAGTATGTGATATAAATGTTGGACATTTAAGAATCCAATATTCAATTCCCACTTCTATTTAGGAGTGTGTTGATTACTCTCTTCCGCTTTTGACTCTCTGTTTTCTACCTCAGAACAACTCTATTTTCTCCTTTCCCCTTCTCTTCCCAATCCAAGTCGGTGAATCTTTGTGGGTGTCTGGGCTACAGAGAACACTTTGAGAACAGATAAATGTGTAGATCTGTCTCTTTCCTCTTGAATCCCCCTTTCTCCTCACCTGCTCACCTCTATCTCCCTCTTCCCTCTCCTATTCTTCATGTAACCCTGTGAACCTCTTTGGTGGTCCCTCACGGTGGTAAATCTTTTCACCATTAACCCAGAAGTTTTATTACCAGTGCTGCATAGTTGGAGAAGTCTTGAGACTATTGGTAGAATAAAACTGAAATTCAGGGGCAGGAGAGTTAAGCCCCAAACCTGTGAAAACCATACAACTCCTGACTACACAGAACATTAAGGAATAAGAGTCCATCCAAAAGCCCCCATACCTACACCAAAACCAACCACCACCCAAGAGCCAAGAAGCTCCAGGACAAGACATACTACATAAATTCTGTAGTAACGCAGGAACATAGACCTAAGTGTCAACATACAGGCTGTCCAAAGTCACACCTAACACATAGACCCATTGCAAAACTCATCACTGGGCACTCCATTGCACTCCAGATAGAAGAAATCCATTTCCACGCTCCAGAACATTGACACAAGCTTCCCAAGCCAGGAAACCTCGACAAGCCAATAGTCCAACACCACCCACTGGGTAAAATCTTCACAATAAAAAGGAACCACAGACCAGCAGAATACAGAAAGCCCACCCCAGACACAGCAATCTAAACAAGATGAAAAGGCAAAGAAATACCCAACAAGTAAAGGAACATGAAAAAAGCCCACCAAATCTAACAAAAGAGGAGGAGATAGGGAATCTACCTGAAAAAGAATTTCGAATAATGATAATGAAAATGATCCAAAATCTTGAAAGCAAAATGGAGTCACAAATAAATAGCCTGGAGACAAAGATTGAGAAGATGCAATAAATGTTTAACAAGGACCTAGAAGAAATAAAAAAGAGTCAATTAAAAATGAATAATGCAATAAATGAGATCAGAATCACTCTGGAGGGAACCATGAGTAGAATAACAGAGACAGAAGACAGGATAAGTGAGGTAGAAGATAAAATGGTGGAAATAAATGAAGGAGAGAGGAAAAAAGAAAAAAGAATCAAAAGAAATGAGGACAACCTCAGAGACCTCTGGGACAATGTGAAACGCCCCAACATTCGAATCATAGGAGTCCCAGAAGAAGAAGACAAAAAGAAAGGCCATGAGAAGTTACTCGAGGAGATAATAGCTGAAAACTTCCCTAAAATGGGGAAGGAAATAGTCACCCAAGTCCAAGAAACCCAGAGAGTTCCAAACAGGATAAACCCAAGGCGAAATACCCCAAGACACATATTAATCAAATTAGCAAAGATCAAACACAAAGAACAACTATTAAAAGCAGCAAGGGAGAAACAACAAATAACACATAAAGGGATTCCCATAAGGATAACAGCTGATCTATCAATAGAAACCCTTCAGGCCAGAAGGGAATGGCAGGACATACTTAGAGTAATGAAAGAGAATAACCTACAACCAAGACTACTGTACCCAGCAAGGATCTCATTCAGATATGAAGGAGAATTCAGAAGCTTTACAGACAAGCAAAAGCTGAGAGAATTCAGCACCACCAAACCAGCTCTTCAACAAATGCTAAAGGATCTTCTCTAGACAGGAAACACAGAAAGGTAGTGTAAACGTGAACCCCCAAACAGCAAACTAAATGGCAACGGGACCATACCTATCACTAATTACCCTAAATGTAAATGGGTTGAATGCCCCAACCAAAAGACAAAGACTGGCTGAATGGATACAAAAACAAGACCCCTATATATGCTGTCTACAAGAGACCCACTTCAAAACAAGGGACACATACAGACTAAAAGTGAAGGGCTGGAAAAAAATATTTCATGCAAATGGAGACCAAAAGAAAGCAGGAGTTGCAATACTCATATCAGATAAAATAGACTTTCAAATAAAGGCTGTGAAAAGAGACAAAGAAGGACACTACATAATGATCAAAGGATCAATTCAAGAAGAAGACATAACAATTATAAATATATATGCACCCAACATAGGAGCACCGCAATATGTAAGGCAAATACTAACGAGGATGAAAGAGGAAATTAATAGTAACACAATAATAGTGGGAGACTTTAATACCCCACTCACAACTATGGATAGATCAACTAAACAGAAAATTAACAAGGAAACACAAACTTTAAAGGACACAATGGACCAGCTAGACCTTATGGACATCTATAGAACGTTTCACCCTAAAACAATCAACTTCACATTTTTCTCAAGTGCACACGGAACCTTCTCCAGAATAGATCACATCCTGGGCCATAAATCTAGTCTGGGTAAATTCAAAAAAATTGAAATCATTCCAGTCATCTTTTCTGACCACAGTGCAGTAAGATTAGATCTCAATAACAGGAAAAAAACTATTAAAAATTCAAACATATGGAGGCTAAACAACACGCTTCTGAATAACCAACAAATCATAGAAGAAATCAAAAAAGAAATCAAAATATGCATAGAAATGAATGAAAATGAAAACACAACAACCCAAAACCTATGGGACACTGTAAAAGCAGTTTTACGGGGAAGATTCATAGCACTACAGGCCTACCTCAAGAAACAAGAAAAAAGTCAAATAAATAACCTAACCCTACACCTAAAGCAACTAGAGAAGGAAGAAATGAAGAACCCCAGGGTTAGAAGAAGGAAAGAAATCTTAAAAATTAGGGCAGAAATAAATGCAAAAGAAACGAAAGAGACCATAGCAAAAATCAACAAAGCTAAAAGCTGGTTTTTTGAAAAAATAAACAAAATTGACAAACCATTAGCAAGACTCATTAAGAAACAAAGAGAGAAGAACCAAATTAACAAAATTAGAAACGAAAATGGAGAGATTACAACAGACAACACTGAAATACAAAGGATCATAAGAAACTACTACCAGCAGCTCTATGCCAATAAAATGGACAACTTGGAAGAAATGGACAAGTTCTTAGAGAAGTATAACTTTCCAAAACTGAACCAGGAAGAAATAGAAGATCTTAACAAACCCATCACAAGCAAGGAAATCCAAACTGTAGTCAGAAATCTTCCAGCAAACAAAAGCCCAGGACCAGATGGCTTCACAGCGGAATTCTACCAAAAATTTAGAGAAGAGCTAACACCTATCTTACTCAAACTCTTCCAGAAAATAGCAGAAGAAGGTAAACTTCCAAACTCATTCTATGAGGCCACCATCACCTTAATTCCAAAACCAGACAAAGATGCCACAAAAAAAGAAAACTACAGGCCAATATCACTGATGAACATAGATGCAAAAATCCTTAACAAAATTCTAGCAAACAGAATCCAACAACATATTAAAAAAATTATACACCATGACCAAGTGGGCTTTATCCCAGGAATGCAAGGATTCTTTAATATCCGCAAATCAATCAACGTGATACACCACATTAACAAATTGAAAGATAAAAACCATATGATTATCTCAATAGATGCAGAAAAAGCCTTTGACAAAATTCAACATCCATTTATGATCAAAACTCTCCAGAAAGCAGGAATAGAAGGAACATACCTCAACATAATAAAAGCTATATATGACAAACCCACAGCAAGCATTACCCTCAATGGCGAAAAATTGAAAGCATTTCCCCTAAAATCAGGAACAAGACAAGGGTGCCCACTCTCACCACTCCTATTCAACATAGTCTTGGAAGTGTTGGCCACAGCAATCAGGGCAGAAAAAGAAGTAAAAGGAATCCAGATAGGAAAAGAAGAAGTGAAACTCTCACTGTTTGCAGATGACATGATCCTCTACATAGAAAACCCTAAAGACTCTACCAGAAAATTACTGGAGCTAATCAATGAATATAGCAAAGTTGCAGGATATAAAATTAACACACAGAAATCTCTTGCATTCTTATACACTAACAATGAGAAAGCAGAAAGAGAAATTAAGGAAACAATACCATTCACCATTGCAACAAAAAGAATAAAATACTTAGGAATATATCTACCTAAAGAAACAAAAGACTTATACATAGAAAACTATAAATCACTGATGAAAGAAATCAAAGAGGACACAAACAGATGGAGAAATATACCGTGTTCATGGATTGGAAGAATCAACATTGTCAAAATGGCCATACTACCCAAAGCAATCTACAGATTCAATGCAATCCCTATCAAGCTACCAACGGTATTTTTCACAGAACTAGAACAAATAATTTCACAATTTGTATGGAAATACAAAAAACCTCGAATAGCCAAAGTAATCTTGAGAAAGAAGAATGGAACTGGAGGAATCAATCTGCCTGACTTCAGACTATACTACAAAGCTACAGTCATCAAGACAGTATGGTACTGGCACAAAAACAGATATATAGATCAATGGATCAGAATAGAAAGCCCAGAGATAAATCCACGAGCATATGGTCACCTTATCTTCGACAAAGGAGGCAAGGAGATACAATGGAAAAAAGATAGCCTCTTCAACAAGTGGTGCTGGGAAAATTGGTCAACCACTTGTAAAAGAATGAAACTAGAACACTTTCTAACACCATACACAAAAATAAATTCAAAATGGATTAAAGATCTAAATGTAAGACCAGAAACTATAAAACTCCTAGAGGAGAACATAGGTAAAACACTCTCCGACATAAATCACAGCAGGATCCTCTATGACCCACATCCCAGAATATTAGAAACAAAAGCAAAAATAAACAAATGGGACCTAATGAAACTTAAAAGCTTTTGCACAGCAAAGGAAACTATAAGCAAGGTGAAAAGACAGCCCTCAGAATGGGAGAAAATAATAGCAAACGAAGCAACAGACAAGGGCTTAATCTCAAAAATACACAAGCAACTCCTCCAGCTCAACTCCAGAAAAATAAATGACCCAATCAAAAAAATGGGCCAAAGAACTAAACAGACACTTCTCCAAGGAAGACATACAGATGGCTAAGAAACACATGAAAAGATGCTCAACATCACTCATTATCAGAGAAATGCAAATCAAAACCACAATGAGGTACCATTACACGCCAACCAGGATGGCTGCTATCCAAAAGTCTACAAGCAATAAATGCTGGAGAGGATGTGGAGAAAAGGGAACCCTCTTACACTGTTGGTGGGAATGCAAACTAGTACAGCCACTATGGAAAACAGTGTGGAGATTTCTTAAAAAACTGGAAATAGAACTTCCATATGACCCAGCAATCCCACTTCTGGGCATATACACCAAGGAAACCAGATCTGAAAGAGACACATGCACCCCAATGTTCATCGCAGCACTGTTTATCATAGCCAGGACATGGAAGCAACCTAGATGCCCATCAGCAGACGAATGGATAAGGAAGCTGTGGTACATATACACCATGGAATATTACTCAGCCATTAAAAAGAATTCATTTGAATCAGTTCTAATGAGATGGACGAAACTGGAGCCCATTATACAGAGTGAAGTAAGCCAGAAAGATAAAGAACATTACAATATACTAACACATATATATGGAATTTAGAAAGATGTTAATGATAACCCTATATGCAGAACAGAAAAAAAAAAAAAAAGAAGACACAGATTTATAGAACAGTCTTTTAGACACTGTGGGAGAAGGCGAGGGTGGGATGTTTCAAGAGAACAGCATTGAAACATGTATATTATCTAGGGTGAAGCAGATCACCAGCCCAGGTTGGATGCATGAGACAAGTGCTCGGACCTGGTGCACTGGGAAAACCTAGAGGGAATGGGTGGAGAGGGAGGTGGGAGGGGGGATTGGGATGGGGAACACATGTAAACCCTTGGCTGTTTCATTTCAATGTATGACAAAATCCACCACAAAAAAAAAAAAATAAAAAAAAAAAAATAAAGATGGGTGAACTGGAAACAGAGGAGGCAGAGCCAGGGCTAAGCAGGGTTGGTGACCCCCAGCTAGGCTTGCAGTCCCAGAGAGCCCAGGAAAGGTGGCACACAGGACCCAGGCCTCCAGGATGCAAGAGCAACTGCAGCCACAAGAAAACAGGCAGCGGCAGAGCTGCGACCCCATTTCTTTAGCCATAGAGGCATCCGTGACTCTGGCCCCTTGCCCATCCACAGCAGCCCCTGTGAACTCAACAACTCCAGACATCGCTGAGGAACCTGTGACCATAGCTCCCTCGACACTTCTGTCCTCTCCCCGGGGTGGTGGAGCTGCCATCCCAGGAGGCCACAAAGGTAGCCGAGGGGACAGCCACACCAGAGCCCCGGATGGCAACATCCGCCACCGCAGCGGCAACACCAGCAGCAGTGGCAAGGCGCTACTGACCCCAGAGGCACACGCAGTAACAGTGAGGGCAGAACCGGTGGAAGGAGGGAATTGCCAATCCTGTAATATAACCAGAGGCAGCTCAGGTAAGAGAAATGGAAAGCTGGTGCTACAGGACCATCTGCTGAAAACAATAAGAGGAACACCTCTAATTACTGACCTGTTGAATCATTATAATCAGGTTACCCCCAAAACAAACAAACAAAAAAGGCAGCTTTAACTGCCTTTAAGGAAGAAAGATGTTCATTACTTCAAATTCACTAGCAAACAGCTCATCAAGCACCATGAAAATCCACTGTAACACAGTAGCACAAAGTTAAAATAACAATTCTCCAGAAATCCAACTGGAAGCCACTTCATTTGTTACATAAACACACTTCTGGTTTCAACAGAGACATGTTTTTTTAAAAGACATAAATGTAACTAAAAGCATCTAAAAGAAAAGAGAAAAAACAAATGCTTATTTCAGAGAATAAACATGAGACAGTCTCATGAATGGATATGATTCCTTACATATTCCTTAGAATAAAGTAAACCCTTTACCAACTATGAAATCAAGCAATTCATGAATAATCAACAGTATGAAAAGAAGCAAATATTTGTTTAACAGTAAGTAGTTCTGCAACATAGATTTCGTTTCCTCACTGTTTAGGTCATGATTTAAACTTGCTAAAACGAACAAGTATTAGGGGGCGGGGAATGCAGCTTCTCTCTTTAGTTCTCTGCACTTTTTAATTGATTACAACAACAAACATAGTGGCGAAGGGTCCTGAGAGAAACTCTTTCCTGGGGAGAAAAATCAGAGTAGTAGTCATTCCCTCTGTAAGGGACCTAAATGTCTCTCTGATCAGTGTATTGCATCATAAAGCAAAAAATGAAAACGAGAAGCAATTCCTCACCAGACCTTCGGAAAGCCAGCAAGGCTGGGGATCAGGCACCTGGCTCAGCTACTCCGATGCTGCCTGGACGGAGGAGGAGCCCGCGCAGTGATGCGGCGTTAGGAGGCCCAGAAGGCGGGCCTCATGCTGGATGGCGCGCGGCGGCCTGATGCTGATGTTCAACGTGACCCGATGGCTGTGGCAGCTCCCGCCGAGTACCTCGGCCTCCAGGACGCGAACCTGAGGCTGCAGGACGACAAGCTGCAGCTGCGCCGGCTCTGCGGCTTCCTGGACGCCACCGACCTGCACAAGGCGGGCAGCGCGCGACCTGTGGCGGCGTTGTGGGTGCCACCTTGCCTGCGCCTGCGGCACGAGGGGGCCCCGGGAGCCTCTGAAGCTGCGGGAATTCGAGGCGGCCGGGAGGCCCTGCTGGGCGGGAACCTGGAGCTCATGGAGCCGTGCTGCTGCTGCTGCTGGACCAAGGAGGAGCGCGGACGCGGGCAGCGGCAACGGCTGCCGCAGATGGAAGGACTGCCGGGCCGGCTTGAGCAGGCGGTAGGCGGTAGGCGGTAGGCGGGCGGCGCGGGCTACGGCCGCAGGTCGAGTGCCGCAGAGGTGGAGGCCCAGGCTGCTACCTGCACTTCCCGGCCCTGCTGCTGCCGCCTCAGGCCGCCCAAGGCGCCCCGGAAGACAAGGCCGTCACCCCGCACACGTGCCTGGACGACCCGTTGGAGCCATCTCACCACTGAAGCGTCCCCTATGGCCTGCGCGTTAAGGACGGCACCAGCCGGGCAGCGTGGGTCTCTGGACCACAACCCCTTTCCCCCACGGGTGGCCCCCACTCCAGACCCCTCCTCCGGCTCCGGACGGGAAGATCCCAAGTCCATCTGAAGTGGGGTTTTGAGTGGTGATTTTCTGGTTAAGTGATGGAGGCGTGGAATTCACAGTGGGCCCAGTACCTGGCCCGAGTTCAGTATGAAACGCTGAAACTCTAGGGCTAGCTGGAGGCGCCACATCCCAGCCTGGAAACCCTTGTCTGGGAGCCGGCAGTTTTTCATGGGGGAAAATAATGCAAGGCCATTTATGCAAATGTGGAATTTCCTGTCTTATTTGTTGCGACCTGCAGCCCCAAACCTGAGCAGCGTCCACGTGTGTGCTGGAATCCCACCCGGGCTTCTCGGTGCTGCCTGCCTGCTGGGAAGGGGCCCAGGAAGCTGGGCCAAAGGACCAGGGCCAAGAGCCTTCCTGGTCGGCCTTTAGTCCTGCCCTTCTCAGGGTCCAGGGACTTTTCTCAACCGAGGCTCTAAGACCTCGCAGAAGAATCTGTGCTTGGAATGGGTTCTGGCTTTTCGTCTCCATGTGCCTCAGTTTCCTTCTCTGTAGAATGCAGATGATGATCCCTACCCCTGGATTTGAGGTGGATAAAAGTCTCTGAAGGGGTTTGTAAACTGTTGGTCACATGGCTCAGATGGTAAAGAATCTGTGTGCAATGCAGGAGACCCGGGTTTGATCCCTGGGTCAGGAATGATACCTTGGAGGAGGAAATGGCAACCTACTCCAGTGTTCTTGCCTGGAGAATCCCATGGACAGAGGAGCCTGGTGGACTACAGTCCATGGGGTCACACAGACTCAGACACTGGAAAGGGAGTGACTAACACTTTCACTTTGCCAGAAACTCCAAGGTTGGAGGACTTTTAAGCCTCAGGAAAGCTGGGTCTTCTCGCATCCCCGCAGTGACTGTTGGGCACATCAGAGGGGGACCCCATTCCCCAGCCCCCTGGATCAGTGCTTCCTCCTGGCTACCTCGCTCCTCTCCTGCTTCCATGTCCTTCCATAGTTTTGGGGGCTTAGCTCCTCCTTCTGGTGGCAGTTACTGCTGCTTCAGCTATTTGCCTGAGGTAGAGATTAAACAGCACTTTCTGGTTCTCTTTGAAGCCTTTCCTAGTTCAGAGAAAATGTATCTAGGCCTTCAATAACTGTTGTTCCCCAGAGTGACAGCCTGCGGATGGGATGGGAATAGGATCCTCTCTCTCGGGTTGGATGACTGAGTGGTCTCTGCAGGTGCCTTGTGTTGGGGACTGGGGTACTAGGCCCGAGAAGGTCAGGTGCTAGCCCAGCACAGTTTTTGCTTTACCTTCTCAGTCTCTCAGTTCAGGCAAGGACTAGGGTTAGAGGGATATTTTATTACTGATTAGCAATCTAAGGCTACAATTTGGATTTCTATTTATAACTCTTATACACCCTTCATCTCACTGCTGGCTCTTTAAGGCCAGAGGGAGTAGCTGAAAATGAAGTTTTTTGATTCGTTAGGGCTGGGCAGTCTAGGAGTGAGAAGTCCCAGTCCCAGTTCAGTTCAGTTCAGTTCAGTTGCTCAGTCATGTCCGACTCTTTGCAACCCCATGAATTGCAGCATGCCAGGCCTTCCTGTCCATCACAAACTCCCGGAGTTTACTCAAACTCATGCCCATCGAATGGGTGATGCCATCCAGCCATCTCATCCTCTATCGTCCCCTTCTCCTCCTGCCCACAATTCCTCCAAGCATCAGGGTCTTTTCCAGTGAGTCAACTCTTCACATGAGGTGGCCAAAATATTGGAGTTTCAGCTTCAGCATCAGTCCTTCTAATGAACGCCCAGGAGTTATCTTCTTCAGGATGGACTGGTTGGATCTCCTTGCAGTCCAAGGGACTCTCAAGAGTCTTCTCCAACCGCAGTTCAAAAGCATCAATTTTTCAGCACTCAGCTTTCTTCACAGTCCAACTCTCACATTCATACATGACCACTGCAAAAACCATAGCCTTGACCAGATGGACCTTTGTTGGCAAAATAATGTCTCTGCTTTTTAAAATGCTGTCTAGGTTGATCATAACTTTCCTTCCAAGGAGTAAGTGTCTTTTAATTTCATGGGTGCAGTCACCATCTGCAGTGATTTTGGAGCCCCCCAAAATAAAGTCTGACACTGTTTCCACTGTCTCCGCATCTATTTCCCATGAGGTGATAGGATCAGATGCTATGATCTTTGTTTTCTGAAATGTTGAGCTTTAAGTCAACTCTTTCACTCTCCTCTTTCACTTTCATCAAGAGGCTCTTTAGTTCCTCTTCACTTTCTGCCATAAGGGTGGTGTCATCTGCACATCTGAGGTTATTGATATTTTTCCTGGCAATCTTGATTCCAGCTTGTGCTTCATCCAGCCCAGCGTTTCTCATGATGCACTCTGCATATAAGTTAAATAAGCAGGGTGACAATATACAGCCTTGACATACTCCTTTTCCTATTTGGAACCAGTCTGTTGTCCCATGTCTAGTTCTAACTGTTGCTTCCTGACCTGCATACAGGTTTCTCAAGAGGCAGGTCATGTGGTCTGGTATTCCCATCTCCTTCAGAATTTTCCACAATTTATTGTGATCCACACCATCAAAGGCTTTGGCGTAGTCAATAAAGCAGAAATAGATGTTTTTCTGGAACTCTCTTGCTTTTTCGATGATCCAGTGGATATTGGCAATTTGATCTCTGGTTCCTCTGCCTTTTCTAAAACCAGCTGTGAAACCAGGAAGTTCTTGGTTCACAGTAGTCTTGCCTTGAGAACCCCATGAACAGTATGAGAAGGCAAAATGATAGGATACTGAAAGAGAAACTCCCCAGGTCGGTAGGTGCCTAATATGCTACTGGAGATCAGTGGAGAAATAATTCCAGAAAGAATGAAGGGATGGAGCCAAAGCAAAAACAATACCCAGTTGTGGATGGGACTGGTGATAGAAGCAAGGTCCAATGCTATAAAGAGCAATATTGCATAGGAACCTGGAATGTTAGGTCCATGAATCAAGGCAAATAGGAAGTGGTCAAATAGGAGATGGCAAGAGTGAATGTCAACATTCCAGGAATCAGTGAACTAAAATGGACTGGAATGGGTGAGTTTAACTCAGATGACCATTATATCTACTACTATGGGCAGGAATCCCTTAGAAGAAATGGAGTAGCCATCATAGTCAACAAAAGAGTCCAAAGTGCAGTACTTGGATGCAATCTCAAAAATGAAAGAATGATCTCTGTTCGTTTCCAAGGCAAACCATTCAATATCACGGTAATCCAAGCCTATGCCCCAACCAGTAATGCTGAAGAACCTGAAGTTGAACAGTTCTATGAAGACCTACAAGATCTTTTAGAACACCCAAAAAAGATGTCCTTTTCATTATAGGGAACTGGAATGCAAAAGTAGGAAGTCAAGAAACACCTGGAGTAACAGGCAAATTTGGCTCTGGAATATGGAATGAAGCAGGGCAAAAGCTAATAGAGTTTTGCCAAGAGAACGAACTGATCATAGCAAATACCCCCTTCCAACAACACAAGAGAAGACTCTACACATGGACATCACCAGATGGCCAACACCGAAATCAGATTGGTTATATTCTTTGCAGCCAAAGATGGAGAAGCCCTATACAGTCAGCAAAAACAAGACCTGGAGCTGACTGTGGCTCAGATCATGAACTCCTTATTGCCAAATTTGGACTTAAACTGAAGAGAGTAGGGATAACCACTAGACCATTCAGGTATGACCTAAATCAAATCCCTTAAGACTATACAGTGGAAATGAGAAATAGACTTAAGGGACTAGATCTGATAGACAGAGAGCCTGATGAACTATGGACAGAGGTTTGTGACATTGTACAGGAGACAGGGATCAAGACCATCCCTATGGAAAAGAAAGGCAAAAGGCAAAATGGTTGTCTGAGGATGCCTTACAAATAGCTGTGAAAAGAAGAGAAGCAAAAAGCAAAGGAGAAAAGGAAAGATATTCCCATCTAAATGCAGAGTTCCAAAGAATAGCCAGGAGAGATAAGAAAGCCTTCCTCAGCGATCAATGCAAAGAAATAGAAGAAAACAACAGAATGGGAAAGACTAGAGATCTCTTCAAGAAAATTAGAGATACCAAGGGAACTTTTCATGCAAAAATGGGCTCAATAAAGGACAGAAATGGTATGGACCTAACAGAAGCAGAAGATATTAAGAAGAGGTGTCAAGAATACACAGAAGAACTGTACAAAAAAGTTCTTCATGACCCAGATAATCACAATGGTGTGATCACTCACCTAGAGCCAGAGATCCTTGAATGTGAAGTCAAGTGGGCCTTAGAAAGCATCACTACGAACAAAGCTAGTGGATGTGATGGAACTCCAGTTGAACTATTTCAAATCCTGAAAGATGATGCTGTGAAAGTGCTGCACTCAATATGCCAGCAAATTTGGAAAACTCAGCAGTGGCCACAGGACTGGAAAAGGTCTGTTTTCATTCCAATCCCTAAGAAAGGTAATCCCAAAGTCCCAGTCCCAGCCTCAGTGAAATCACTGGCTGGGGGTCCTTGGGAGGGTCAGATTTCTGGGCCTTGGTTTCCCCAAGCACAATATGATACAGGGTATCACTGCAGTACTGTGGATGGGAAAGGAAATGTTTCTGGCTTTTAGTTGCATTGACAGGTTAGGGTTAGGGGTTAGGGTTTAGGGGTAGGGGTAAGGTTAGGTTTAAGGGTGAGGGTTAGCGTTAGGTTAAGGAAAGGGTTAACTTCAAGCTTTGCCCTGCTGCTGCTGCTGCTAAGTCGCTTCAGTCGTGTCTGACTCTGTGCGACCCCATAGACTGCAGCCCACCAGGCTCCCCCATCCATGGGATTCTCCAGGCAAGAACACTGGAGTGGGTTGCCATTTCTTTCTCCAATGCATGAAAGTGAAAAGTGAAAGTTAAGTCGCTCAGACCTGTCTGAGTAAATAGCGATGCTATGTACTGCAGCCTACCAGGCTCCTCTGTCCATGGGATTTTCCAGACAATAGTACTGGAGTGGGGTGCCATTGCCTTTTCCAAAGCTTTGCTCTAGGCAGACCTTTTTAACAAGCTACTTTTTTTTTTTTTCCTTCAGAACCAAAAAAGCTACTTGTTTTTAAGTGCATATGCAAAAGAACCAGCTTTACAGTTTCCAAGAAAAACATTTTTTTTTTTAACCAATTTTCTCTGGTTCTATAGAATATCATGGCCATCCTAGTTCAGGTCATCTTTCCTTTTTTACTCATAGTTTTATCCCTGAATTATAGACAGATCAGCGGACAAGGTTTCCTTAGGCGAACCTGCGGAAGGATCATTAATGTGGTCTGTTCCGAGAGCAGCATGGTGTCCTCGCCTCGCGCCGCCCCGCCCGGCTTCTGAGCCTCTCCTCCGCCCAGGCGGCGCGGGATGGGAAGGAAGGGAGAGAAAGACGTCTGGAAGGCGGCGCGCCCTGGGCGGGCGGTCGGGTACGGTGGCCCTTCCGGTGGTAGGGGATGAGGAGTCGCGCGAGAAGGTGGGGGGCGACATGCAGAGTGGGGGTCGGGTGGGAAAGGCGGCTCTCCTCCGCCTTCCCATCCTCGGCCTGGCGCCCCGCCCCCCCCCTTGCCCCGCGCCCGGTGGCGTCGTCTCCGGTGTCCCTCTTCCGCCCGACCTCCCCGCCACGTTCCCTCGAGGTTGGGTCCGAGGGTTGGTGGGGGGGGAGGGGGTGCTCAGCACGCCCCCACCCCACGCGCCTTTGCCCGCGGCGCCGGCCACGACTGCCTTCCCCCCGGCCGCGGACCGCACGGCGCGGATTCTCCGGTCGCGTTTCGCGGGCTGTGCGGCGTGACGGGTGTCGGCTCCCCGCCGCGGGGCCGCTTGCCTGCCCGTCGCCTCCCGCCGCTGGCCCTGGACCGGTTTGCCTCGGCTGGTCGCCGGTCGTCCGCTGCTCGTCGCCAGGCGCCTCCCCACGCCCTCCGAGCCTCCTGGCGTACGGGTGTGCGAAGTGGTGGGGGAGGGCTCTGCCTGTTTCGGGGGGATGTGGGGGTGGCCGTCTGGCGTCGGCGGGGACCTCCGGGCAGCGGTCGACCGGCGCACGGAGGGGCCCCCATGCGTCACGGGCCTGCAGCGCTGAGGCCCGCGGGCGGGGACGCGGTGGTTGGTCGACTTCTGGGCGGTGGCCCGTGGGGCGCGCCCTGGGCCTCGCCCGCCTTCCCCTTTCCAGGTACCTAGCGTGGGGCTTCCCTGGTGGCTCAGATGGTAGTGTCTACCTGCAGTGCGGGAGACCCGGGTTCGATCCCTGGGTTGGGAAGATCCCCTGGAGAAGGAAATGGCAACCCACTCCAGTACTCTTGCCTGGAAAATTCCTTGGACGGAGGAGCCTAGTAGGCTACAGCCCATGGGGTCACAGAGAGCTGGACACGACTGAACAGCTTCATTTCACAGCTGATAAAAAGCTTGGGTTGTCTCGGTGGGGTGGATTTGGTCTTGGATGGATTTCACCTGGCGGCAGTAGCGAGGCCCATGGGCCTCTCCTGGAAGTGGGCGTGTGGGCGGAGCACGCCTGGCCCGCGTCAGGGGCGGAGCGCGTCTCCTCTGAGCTCCTAGGCAGTGGGTCCCAAGTCTCAGGGGTCTCCATTGTGGCAAGGAACGCCCATTTCGTGGGCTCCTGAGCGGAGCGGAGGGGTGCGGGCCACAGGTAAGGGAACTGGGGCTCGGTGGCGCAGGGTGGAGTGGGGAACCACGTATTCCGCCCTCTCTGTTGGCACAGTCTCGGAGCCCCCTAACCTGGCTGTCGAAGAAAGGCCTCACCAGTGGGGTCAAGGCCTTTACCACTTTACCCCTTGGCATAAAGCTCAGGCCCACGCGGTTTTTCCAAGCAGCCTAGTGCCTGCTAGAAGTCCAAGGGATTTATCCTGCCTAGTGATTTCACCTGCTGGGACTCCACAACCCTTACTCTGGCCGGCTGGCCCAGCCCTGCTTCTAGACCACCTGCTGGGATGGGAAAGGGAAGGGTCCACGAATTGCACCCTAGAAACCTGGTAGGGTGCATGGATTTAAAAACCTGGCGGCCACCCAGGTGGAAAAGAAGGGAGGAGGGCACCTTGCTGCCCTTTCATGGGGGCATCCGTGGCTGTCCTGCTGAGAGGGGGCCTTTCCATGGGGACCTTGTGCAATAAGTATGGTGTTTTGGAAGAGAATAATTAGAACGTGTAAAAATTTTAAATTATGTGCTTTAATTCAAAAAAATAGGCTCCAAGTTTTTTTGCAAATTGAGGTCTGAAAATTGAAGGCCTATTTTCCGTCCACTGTGGCATTTTATGAAGAAGTATGCACTTTTTTTTTTTTTTTTTTTTTTTTAAGAAAAGATTCAGAAAAGTGAGGGAAACAGAAAACCAAGAGGTGCCCCTGTAGTTTGGTGAAGGCCTTAGGAGGTCACTTGTAAATGCTGCTGGCTGTCGGGTGGCAGTCTCTTCCTGTGACCGATGGGCACAGAGCTCTGCAGGCTTGTCCTTTGCGTGGATGTTCTTGTTTGGGGAAATTCAGCTCAGAGCCATCTCCTGATGTGTAAGAATTTCCCACACTAGACCCCTAGGCAAATCACTTAGGGCCAGGGACTCCTTCCTTCATTGTATTTGTCTGTTTGACTGAAAAGCAGCAATGACATATTTTTCTTTCAATCTGGTCTATCATCCAGGCCTTGGAGTAATATTTACCATCCCTCTCAATAGGCTTGGGTTCCAGGAATGAATTATAGTCAGTTGTCCATGATTTTACAGATGAGGAAACTGAGAGCCAGAGAGGGTGGAGGACTGTCCAAGGGAGACTGGGATATCCTTCCAGGAGCCCTGGCTCCTGGGTTTTTAATGAGCTTCCTACCTAGCATTGTCATTAATTTGCAAGTGTTGACATTGAGAATAAACTATTGGTGGAAGTGTAAAAGGCTTTTTAGAAGAATGCGCCTATCAGCTGTGCATCTTATGGAGTATTTTCATTATACTCCTCAACCCTTGGAAAGTGCTGGGCACAGGGCAGATGCTTCATCATTTTTATTGAATATGTTCACACAATTATATCCATAGTGTCAGCAACACTATGAGGTATATTAGAACAGTGATCATCACATTTGATACTTCACGGATCAGTAAAGAAAGAAAACTTTTTCTTAGGAAGACAGTAAAAGAATTGCTAAGTTTTAAGTTTATCCCACAAGGATATTTAAAAAAAATGAAACAAATCTCTCCCATTATCACCAAGGCTATTGGAGGTCTGTTGAGGACCCCACTCAAAGGAGGTTCTACCTCTTGGGACACCCCTGCCTCAGCACCTCCCTAAGCCAGCAACCTGGGACAGCTGAGTATACTTGAAGTTCCTTCCTTGACTTCGGGAGTTTTTCTGAAAGACAGTTTTTTGACAGACAGGGGTGGGGGAAGGTTTTGGGATGTTTTAAGTGCAGCCCATTTATTGTGCACTCTATTTCTGTTTCTGTTACCTGGTGGCTCCGTTGGTAAAGAGTCTGCCTGCAATGAGGGAGACCCGGGTTCAATCCCTGGGTCTGGAAGATCTCCTGGAGAAGGAAATGACAGCCCACTCCAGTATTCTGCCTGAAGAATTCAATGGACTGAGGAGTCTTGTGGGCTACAGTTCATAGTGTCACAAAGGGTTGAACACGGCTGAGTGACCAATCACTTATTTCTATTATTATTTCTTCAGCTCCACCTCAGATCATCAGGCATTAGATCGTAGAGGCTGGCCCCTGCTTTAGTTCCCTCTTTCATCTTCTACACAGCTCCAGCCTGCTTCCTCCTCCTCTTCCACCTGCAGAGCTACCTGCTGGGCTTCTCTGAATGTGACTAAGAATCTCCTTCCCCCACTTCTTTTTCTCTGAGTCCCTTCCCCTAACTGGGTTTCCCTGTTCTCCATTTAGATACTTTTGCCCCAGGTGATCCTAGTGGTAAAGAACCTACCTGCCAATGCAGGAATTCGATCCCTGGATTGGGAAGATCCCCTGGAGGAGGGCATGGCTGTAAGACCCAAAATTCGGGCCTTCGTTCCAAGGAGGAAAAACCGTGCGACCCAATAAACCAGTCCAGCAGATGCAACACGCAAGAGGGTTTATTGACGGTTGTGCAAACCGGGTGACTCTGATCTCCTGGGAGGCAGAGCACACCGAACAGCAAATTGGGCAAGCTTTTTATAGACAAAAAACCATACTATCAGCATATTACATACGGGTTACAAAGTGATTGGTTGCATGTTTGCAAAGCAATCCTATTGGTACAAACGGCGCGGGCTTTTGTTCAAATTTAGGTGCCCGAGGGCTTTTCAGCTCTCCTACGGGCTTTTTACTGGGTGCATATTGATTGGCTGGCTCCAGGTCACCCGATGGGGGCGGGGAATCCCACCATTTCTTGGGAAACCGAGACCCAAGTCCCGGCCGCCTGCCAGCCCCAGCCCCAGCCGCCCCACATAATAAAACTTATTTCTCAGCTTCAAAAACCAACAAGAAAAATATCAGACACATGAATTATAGACACTGATAAAAGGGAAACTAGATATCAACTAGTCAAAGTACATCAAACAATTCAGCGGCCCCACAATGGCAACCCACTCCAGTATTCTTGCCTGGAAAATTCCCATTGACAGAGGAGCCTGATGGGCTCTGACAGTCAGATATGACTGAAGCGACTTGGCGCAGCATACCAGAGGACCTTTGAGCTGCAGACTCATGTG